>CM050933.1:34543991-35143991 GCA_027789145.1 Solanum arcanum
AATATTATTATGGATAGGAAATATGTCTAAACAGTTAATAGATAACAAAATAGAAACAGCAAAAACACCAAGATACATAGAAAGAACATTTGTAGGAACAACAAAATTATGGATAGAAAATCTACCCTCGGAAAGTTTAGAAGTACTTAGGAATGATAAGAAAATGGATGGATCATCGGCAACAAATATAGATATACTAGATAAATATGAATCGCAATAAGAAATGAATTTGGAGGCATGACTACAGATATAAGAGAACAAAATAGAGAAAAAATAATAAATAGACAACTTATGACAAAATTAGCTATATGTAAAATGTGTTACTTAGAAGAATATACTTGCGCATTTAAAGAATATTATTACAAAGCTAAATACAATTTAGACGAAGCAAAAGAAATAAGAAAACAATATTATACAAAATTACCAGAATCATTTAGTACAAACGTAATAAAGGATTGGAATAATGAAGGAATGGTAGATACTTTAGGATCTAGAATAAAATTTTTAAATTAATGGTTCATACAACTATGTGAAAACCAAAAAGAAAAATTAAAAATGGAAAAAGTATTAAATAAAAATTTAGCATGTTGCAAAAATAAAATGGCACCACAATTTGGATGCACAACTAAAAAACAAAAATGTAAAAGATATAAAAAATATAGAAAAAAGAAAACTATATATAAATATAAACAACCAAGACGAAGGTATTATGTAAAAAACTATAAAATAAAAAGACCATACAGACCAAAAAGAAAGATATCCCAATGTACTTGTTATAATTGTGGAAAGATAGGACACATAGCTAAAGATTGTAAATTACCCAAAAATCCAAAAAGAAAACAAATAGCAGGATTAATTATAGATGATGAAAAATATATGCAAATAGAATACATAGATTATGAATTAAGTGAAAATGATAGTATATATGAAGTATCAGATATAGAAACTGAGAATGAAGAAGGAAATATTAACATAGATGATAACGAAACAGATGAAGAAATATAATGTCTGAAAATGAAATAAAAATAATATCTAAGGAAGAATATCAAGATGAAGAATCATCAGAACAAAAAATTATATTTGATAATACGATATTTGAACAAATAAAAGGAAAAGAATTAGATTTAAGTGTTGAAAAAGTACTAGAAATACCTATTTTAAGAAATTGGTTTAAAAGACAAAAAGAAGAATACTATGTAGTTAATCAAAAAGATTATATCATAGATTGTAAATACACAAGAGGAAAAGCATATATACCTATAATAAATAAAAGAATGATAAACAAAGAAATACAAGATATAAAAGCTAAAACACCAATAAAATATGTAAATTTAGGAGGAACAGAAATATTAATAAAAGCCTGCTTTAGAGAAGGAATAGATACACCTATAGAAATATGTTTAGCAGATGATAGAATTGTACACCCTATAGAAAAAAGCGTAATTAGTGCAGTAAAAGGAAACTTAATATATCAAAAATTTAAGTTTACAATAAGTGCTAATTATACAGTATCATTAACAGATAAAAATATAGATAGATCATTAGTTCTATATTGGAAAATATCTGGAATAGATTTAGCACCAGGGAGCAAATTATTTACACCAAGATGTAAAAATTTATATATATTAACAACAAAGCATAAAATAACAGCAAGAAATAAAATTAACAAAATAAAAATAGAAAATCCTTTTGAAAAAATAATTACTGTAATAGACAACAATGACTATAGCTATAAAGAAATTGATATAGAAGAAGATTTAGAGATAGTAAAAGAAAGATTAAGCACTTCAAGCGTACCAAATACATTGACAAGAGCTACCTCATCAAGGATGAGTACATCTAAAAGAAAATATGAAATTCCACAAAGCTTGTTAGATAAAGAAGAAATAACACCATATCATTATTTCATAACAGAATAATAGACCAAAGAAAATATAAAATATTAATAAATACAGGACAAGAAGAAAATTATATAACAAGAGAGTTAGTAACAGAAAAAGAAATTATAAGAGCAGGACATACATGCCCTGGGCTACCTAGTGAGATAGTGAACACGAATGAAGAAACAACGAGAAAAGAAATAATTATAGGAGGAATACCCTTAGTAATACAATTCAAAATATACCAAGGAGATCATAATATTACATTAGGAATAAAATGGTTAGAAAAAGTCAAACCATACAATATAGAAAATGAACAATTAACAATAACTTGTCAAAATAAGAAAATAATTATAAAAAGGACAAAATGATTAATGAAAATATTTATACTTGCAAAAATTATAATAGAAGGATATCACAATGAGATATTATACCCTATGATAGACACAGGAAGCGAAGCGAATATATGTAAATATAATTGCTTACCAGAAGATAAATGGGAAAAATTAAAAACACCTATGGTAGTAACGGGATTTAACAATGAAGGAAGTATGATTAAATACAAAGCAAAAAATATAAAAATACAAATATGGGATAAGATACTAACAATAGAAGAAATGTATAATTTTGAATTTACTACAAAAGATATGTTATTAGGAATGCCATTTCTAGATAGATTTTATCCACACATAATAACAAAAACACATTGGTGGCTTACTACACCATGCGGAAATAAGATAGGAGCAAAAAGAGTAAATAATAAACAACGAAAACCTATGGAATGGATAAAAGGAAGTGAAAAGATAAACCAAGAAATGGAAAATATAAATAATAAACAAATAACGCAATTCGAAATTATTATATTTGCTATAGACAAAGTCAAATTAATTAATGAACAACTAGAACAATTATATAGTGAAGATCCATTACAAGGATGGAAAAACATAAGACAAAAGTAAAAATTGAATTAATAGATGAAAATAGCATAATAACACAGAGACCATTAAAATATAACTTTGATGATTTAAAAGAATTTAAAACACATATAGATGAATTATTAGAAAATAATTACATACAAAAGAGTAATAGTAAACACACAAGTCCAGCATTTATAGTTGTAAAACATAGTGAACAAAAAAGAGGTAAAAGTAGAATGGTCATAGATTATCGTAATCTAAATGCTAAAACTAAAACGTACAATTATCCAATACCAAACAAAATACTAAAAATAAGACAAATACAAGGATATAAAAATGCACCAGGTAAATTCAAACATTTCATGGATAATTGTTTTAACCAGCTAGAAAACTGTATCGTATATATAGATGACATATTGTTATATTCTAGAACACAAGATGAACATATAAGATTATTAGAAAAATTTATACACATAGTTAAAAACTCAGGAATAAGCTTAAGTAAGAGGAAAGCAGAAATTATGAAATCACAGATAGAATTTCTAGGAATACAAATAGATAGAAATGGAATAAAAATGCAAACTCATATAGTACAAAAAATAATTACTATTGATGAAAATATAGATACAAAAAAGAAATTACAATCCTTTCTAGGATTAGTAAATCAGGTAAGAGAATATATACCAAAATTAGCAGAACATCTAAAACCACTACATAAAAAACTTAAAAAAGATGTAGAATATCATTTTGACAATAAAGATAAAGAACATATAAGAAATATTAAGAAATTATGTAAAAAATTACCAAAACTATATTTTCCCGATGAAAATAAAACATTTACTTACATTGTTGAAACAGATTCGAGTGATCATAGTTACGGAGGAGTTTTAAAATACAAATATGAAAAAGAAAAAATAGAACACCATTGTAGATATTATTCAGGATCTTATCTGAAGCACAAATAAAATGGGAAATAAATAGAAAAGAATTATTCGCATTATATAAATGTTTATTAGCATTTGAACCATATATTGTTTACAATAAATTTATTGTAAACAGATAATACACAAGTAAAATGGTGGATAACAAAAAATTAGATGATTGATTACAACAAAAGAAATAAGGAGATTAGTATTGAATATATTATATTTTACATTTACAATTGAAATAATTATCTTGACAAGAATCTTGTTCTGAGACTACCTATCAAGAAAAAGGAACTCAAACTGAACAAGATACAATAGAAGAAATACTCAAAGCAATTACTACACTTTCTACGAAGGTGGGCGGTATGGGAAAAGAGTTACAAAATCTGAAAGCTAACGATCGTGACATGACTCTAAAAATGCGAGCTACGTCGTTCGTGGATGGTAAAGCGAGAACTAGAAGGAGGCGTTGGGAAACTCCATAAAACCCATGACAATGTTTGTTTAAATGCAGCTACAACAAGCACATCTACAACAAAAGGAGCCAGTGGAATAAGATATACAAATTTAAATATGAACAAAATCTTCGATAAACCATTTATTCCAAAAAACCAAAAAGACTCATTATTTATACCACCACAAATACATACTTACTCAGAAAGTTTGAACCAAGATAAAAAAGCCTACAACCACATAACCCGCTCATATATTGAAAACCTTTATAAAATCCAAAATTATTTAAACTCAACACCTAGATCTCCAACTACCAAAGACCCTAATACTGATTTTATAACCCAAAAGCTACAAGGATATAATAAGTTAATAGCACAACCAGGCACCAATGCAAATCTAGTAAAAAAATGTTATAGTTATGGATTACTTAATACAGTTTATACCCAAACAGGAGATGAAATATCTACCAGAGCTATACAAAGCCTTTATGAACTATAAAAGAATTACTAAAGGAACATTGTTTTATATAAAGTTTTATTCAGCACCAGCAGAGATATTATTTAATGAGATAAAACCAATTATACAAGTTATAAAAATTGGTTTGACCAGAGATATGATATTTCCAGAAGATATCGGAATACAACAAGAAATACAAAAGATTGAGATACCAGAATTCTACGCCAACAAAAGAGTTATAGAAATAGCAACTATCCTAAATGAACTAACTAACAATTATTTAAACGGAAATTCAGTATGGAGCTATTATGTACGAGAGCAAGTTATGATATATTCAAATTCTAAAGAAATTAGAGAACAAGATATGGAAGAGATACGCCAATGGATACTTAGTCTACTCAAGCCAGAGCAAAAACCAACAACAAGAGCATTAAGGAAAGGGTTTATTTCAGAAGAATTATTGACGAGATATTGCAAAATTATTGGACAAAAATACCCCGACCATATATGTTCAAAATGTCAAGGAGAAGATAATTTCATACCAGACGTTCAAATCGAATAAAAAAAAAGAAGAAGAGTATTTTGAATTTTGTTAAAATTTTGTGTCGGCTGAATATCAGGCATATGTAAAAAGTAATAATTTTTATTTTTGTCGTGTTGTGTCGGCTGTAAAAAGCCAATTGTAAAAGTCATAAAGAAAATAGTGTGTATGTCGGCCATAAATAAAGAAGAGGCCATTATGTAAAGTAGTAATAGTAAGTATTTTGTTTTCTTGTGTCGGCCGAATATAAAAAGGCCAAGTGTAAAGTATGTGTCGGCCATTTTTTGGCCAAAAGTCTGTAAATTTTGTGTATAAATAGAGGGTTTCTCCTCATAAATAAAATCATCAATCCTTCATCTAACAATCTTCTCTCTACTCTCTACTCTCAAATCATAAATCCGCTTCCCCCCCCTGTTTTGACTAGTTGTGATAATTGATATTCTATATATAAGGATTTTAATTTTTTCCATATTTTTATTATTTTTTTATCTATCTTGGTTTTTTTTATTTTAGTATTTTTATTTTTATTTATCATAACTTTTTATATAATATTTTAAAAAGCTTACTTAATTTATCAGGATATTTAATCTTTTTTAACATGTAATTTCAACCATATCGTCTTAACCAATATTCAGTCATATTTAATCTCCAGTATCTAAATCATCATATAAATCATATATGTCAAAGTAAAGTTCATTATAAAGTCTTTCTTGTATATCTAACTCAATCCAACCTTGGGTTGTTATTTCTATTATTTCATATGTTAATAATTTATTATAAATTTCTCTTTTTATATCAGTATTCAAGTTTTTTAGTATATAGAGTAGTAATATCTTATAATTAACATCATCGTTTAATAGGTATGTTTCCATTTTTATTATTTTCATTTTTCACTAAAATTTTATTCCTTCCAACCTCTTAATAAATTATACTTGCTTATTATGTAAAAATAATGATTAAGTAATCATCTCGTCTGGTCACTACTACAGCTTTCTTCTTTGATTAGTTACCCTAACAGCGCCTCAACTTTGTTTACTCCCCTTAAACGGCCTTCTTGCCTACTGGTTTCAACCTTAGGATGGCATAGTCTGGGCGTACTTATTCGAAGAATATTTCTGTAGCAAACTTTCTAAAGATGGTTATTAGAACATTATTCAGACATGATAAACAATTATAATTAACAAGAGATTTTCAGGAATAAACTAATTTAGCTACTCATGAATATAAAATGGTATACCTGTTCTTGTGGATCATTTGTCATAGTTGATTTGTTTTCCATAATTATTTAATTATCTAGCTCTGATACCAATAGAGGGGGGTGGAAGCGGATTTATGATTAATGTCAAGGAGAAGATAATGTCATACCAGACGTTCAAATCGAATAAAAAAAAAGAGTATTTTGAATTTTGTTAAAATTTTGTGTCGGCTGAATATCAGCCATATGTAAAAAGTAATAATTTTTATTTTTGTCGTGTTGTGTCGGCTGTACTTGACATTTTGAACATATATGGTCGGGGTATTTTTGTCCAATAATTTTGCAATATCTCGTCAATAATTCTTCTGAAATAAACCCTTTCCTTAATGCTCTTGTTGTTGGTTTTTGCTCTGGCTTGAGTAGACTAAGTATCCATTGGTGTATCTCTTCGATATCTTGTTCTCTGATTTCTTTAGAATTTGAATATATCATAACTTGCTCTCGTACATAATAGCTCCATACTGAATTTCCGTTTAAATAATTGTTAGTTAGTTCATTTAGGATAGTTGCTATTCCTATAACTCTTTTGTTGGCGTAGAATTCTTTGTTACTAGTAAAAGAAAATTACAATGGAAACATTTGGTGTTTAATTAATTAAGAGTTTGATGTTACCGTGGTGATGGATCTATGATGTTACCGTCGTGATAGCTACAAATCAACAATTGACACTGTGTTTACAACAACAACGGTCTAATAGATTTCATGTCATTTTAATCTATGTTAAGTTTGTTAAGTTGTACAACATCAGCCCCTATTGTTTTGTTTGGCTAAGTCTGCAGTATAGCTATATTTAAGCTTATAAGTAAGTAGTTGTTTTCCTGTAAGATGATAGTTTTCCTATTGTTTAGTATTTGCATAATTGTGTTCCTAATGTTTAGGTGAGGTTATTTAGTGGAACTAGTTGTTTAGTGGGAGTATGATTCCATAATATGTAAACATCTATATAAGGCTACAGAGGCAATTGTATAAAATCATTAAGAAACAATCGCTGCAATCTTTTATTCTTCCTGTTATTTTCTTTTTAAACTATTGATTTCTCTATCAAAGTTGACTTCATCATATCGTATCAGAGCAAGGTTTGAAAGAGAGAAGGACAAGTCACACATCTATTGTGATAACTGATTTACAAGCCATAGGTGGAGGTAAGAAACTCAACCATCATAAATACAAAATATCGATTACATGTATGACTTCCTACATGGATGGTCATGATTTTTGGGAGGTCGTCAATGGAAGTGAAGTCAAACCATGGGAAGAAGAACCAAATGCGGATTTGAGAAAATGGAAGATTAAAGCAGGAAAAGCATTATTTTCCCTCAAGGCGACCATTGAAGAAGACGTGTGGAAAAATAAATGAGATGTTGGAACACCAAAGAAAGATTGGGAATGCTGGCTGCACACTTTTCAAAGAAGAACGACACACGACTACAACTTCTAGAAAGTGAGTTATTGTCGATAGCTCAAAATGATATGTGCATTGCACAATACATCAAAAAGTGAAGTCGATATGCCATTAAATTTAAGAATTGTAACCAACAGGTCCAATCGGGGGAAACCAGAATGAAAAGAATAATCATTCATGGTTTGAGATCTGAGTACAGAAACTTTGTCTCTATAGTACAGGGATAGAAAATTCAACCATCACTTGTTGAGTTTGAGAATATGCTTGCTGGCCAATAATCCTTGGCTAAGAAAATGGGCGGAGTTTCACAAAAAGGTGAGGAGGAAGCACTCTATATCATCGAGAGTAGAGAGAACTCCACGATGTACAATGTAGCTTGGACAAAAAGTAATGATGATAAGGAAAAAATCAATAGGGAGAGGAGAATTATCCTCCAGGGGGAGTTTCAAAGAACTATTGTTGCAAAAGTAAGATGTTTGAAAGGAAGTGTAATCACTGCAAAAAGAAGGGACATAAAGCAAAGGTTTTTTGGTTCAACAAAAAGTCTGTTAAGAGCAACGATGCAGCCACTTCTAATCCAAAGGAAAAGGGTAAATATTGTTTGGATGCTGAAGCATTTTTTGCTGTAGAATAAGAGGAGATAGCTCTTACAGTAACAACCCCTTAACAAATTGATTATGAGAATGATTGGATTGTTGACTCAGGGTTCTCAAACCATATGACTGGCGACAAGGAGAAATTGCAAAATCTAACAGAGTACAAAGGAAGTCGTGAGGTGGTGACAGCCGATGATACAAAATTTATCGATTGGTCATATCAATAAGGCTGTAGTGTAACCAAATAGTAGTTCTGATTGGATGTTGCTTCAAAATGGTTATCATGTCCCAGGTATTAAGAAAAATCTCCTCACACTTTCACAAGTAATATCGACGCGTCATTTTATTCTGTTTGGTCTGCAAGATATAAGAATATATCATTATCTTGAGATTAAAAAAGAGCCAGTAATGAAGGGACAAATATTAAATTCCTTCTATGTAATGTCGGTAGAAACCGCATATATAGACAAGACAAGGAAGAATGAAACTGCAGACTTATGGCATATGCGGTTGAGCCACGTTAGCTTTTCTAAACTAAGTGTCATGAATGAAAATTCTATGCTGAAGGGTCTTCCAAAACTCTCAGTAAGGACAGATGCTATATGTGCGGGTTACCAGTATGGTAAATCACATCAATTGTCGTATGAGGAGTACAAATATAAGGCCAAGGAACCATTAGAGTTAATTCACTCTTATGTATTTGGACCTGTCAAGAAACTCTTTGTTGGTGGCTGAAATATATGTTAACCTTCATTGATGATTTTTCCAGGTATGTAATGGATTATATTCTGAAGGAAAAGTCTGATACATTTTTAATATTCAATGAATTTAAAAAGGTTGGTATAGTAGAAGTTGGCAAGAAAATGTTTTGCCTGCGAACTCAAAATGGTGGGGAATACACCTAGTATGAAATCTTTGAATTCGTTCAGAAGTATCAAATACGTCGTCATCTCACATGTCAAAATATGCCACAACAAAATTGTGTAGCAGAACAAAAGAATAGATATCTCGCAAACATTTGTCGGAGCTTGCATCACGCAAAAAATTCGGAGCTTGCATCACGCAAAAAATATTTCGGGACAATATTGGGCGGAAGCTATGTAAACTGGAGCTTTTTTATTAAAATAATTCCAGAACAAAGGTTAAGTTTTTGAGAAGTTACGGAATATGAAATAATCACTTAGCTATTTTTGTGTTTTGGGATGTGTATGCTATATATTTGGACCTAACCATTTACGTAGCCAGATGGACAAAAAGGCTGTTAGGTGTATCTTTGTATGGTATGACTGTAAATGAAAAGGGTGGCGTTATTGTGACCCAAGCACGGTAAAGTGTTACACTTCTTAGAATGTGATATTTGATGAACCTTCTTCATGGTGGTATTCAAATAAGGAAATACCTCCAGTTTCAAATGTTCTCAAAGATGTACTGGACTCGTCCCATATCCAGCTGAGTCTAGATGAAGCTAAAGAAGATATTGCTGAAGAAGGCTTGGTTTAAAATCCTTGACAAACTACTGTGTATCAACAAAAAAGTGAAGCAGACAAGCTAAGTGGAAGAACCACATCCAGACTCTTAGAAGATCATCAAGGATCAGAAAGATTAATCGAAAGTATGTCAATGCTGCTATAGTAGAAGAAGATGATGAAAACGAACAAGAGAATTTTGAGGAAGCATTCCAAAATCCAAAGTGGATTAAAGCAATGACGGAGGACATTTAAGTGCTAGAACTGAATCAAACATGGGAGCTCGTGGTAAAGCCAAGTGATATAAAACCTATTTCTTGCAAATAGTTTTACAAGATAAATAGTCACAAAAATGGGTCAATTGAAAGGTACAAAGCTCATCTTGTATACCGAGGCTTTTCTCAGAAATATGTAATAGATAATGATGAAACATTTAGTCCAATGTCTAAACTTACTACAGTCCGTAACATACTTGCACTTGCTGCCAGAAAAAAATGGAACCTATGGAAGATGGACATAGAGAATGCCTTTTTGCATGGAGAGTTTGATCGAGAGATCTTCATGTGTCAACCAATGGCCTTTCAGTGTCAAGATCATCCTGAGTATGAAATGTAATCTTCGAAAAGCGCTATATGGGTTAAAGCAAGCAACAAGGGCATGGTATGGTAAGATTTTTGAATTTCTTACTCATTGTTGTTATTTTGAGCACCAGCAGATTCCAACTTTTTTGTGAAAGTTGTTGGAAAGAAACTAGCTATTGTGCTTGTATATGTGAATGATGTAATCTTTACAGGAGACTGTGAAGAAGAAATTCTTCTAACAAAGAAGAATTTGTCAGTTCGCTTCCAGATGAAGGAACTTGGACAACTCAACCATTTTCATGGCTTGGAGGTTGATCATAATGATGAAGGAAGTTTTTTGCCTCAGAAAAGATATTCTAAAGATCTGTTGAAGAAGTTTTGAATGTTGAATTGCAAACCAATATCAACACCATTGGAGCGAAATGCTAAGATGTATGCACATGAAGAAAAAGACTTAGCAGATGTGATGATGTATCAACAATTGCTAGGTAGTCTTATTTATTTAACTCAGACTAGACTAATATTTCTTTTGCAGTTTGTGTGATGAGTCGCTACATGCACAATCCAAAGAAGCACCATATAGAGGATGTTCGGCGAATACTAAGATATGTGAAAAATACAATTGATTATGATATTTTGTACAAGAAAGGTGAAAAATGCAAGATGGTCAGATACTGTGACTCTTACTATTCTGGGGATCAAGATACCCATCGTTCAACAATTGGATATGTGTTTAAGCTTGGAGCTGCAGTGATTTCTTGGTGCAGGAAAAGGTAACCAACTGTGTCATTGTCAACAACAGAAGCAGAGTATTGGGAAGCAATAGTTGTAGCTCAAAAAAGTGTGTGGCTTCTGCAATTAACGAAGGATGTACACCAACCAGTTGGCTACTCATTTTCCTTGTAATGTGACAATCAGTCAGCGATTTGCTTGGCTGAAATTCCGGTTTTTCATGCTAGGACGAAGAACATGGAAATACATTGCCACTTCTTCAGGGAAAAAGTGTTGGAAGGAGATATTGTCTTGGAGCATATAAAAACATAGCAACAAATTGCAGACGTGCTGACGAAAGGCTTAAGTGTCTATAAGCTTTAAAGTTTGTGTCTACAACTAGGCCTTGTTTAGACTGCAGATGATGTCGAGAGGGGGTGTTTATAGTTGTACAATATCAGCCCGTATTGTTTAGTTTGACTAAGTCTGCAATATAGCTATGTTTTAGCTTTCAGTTGGTAGTTGTTTTCCTTTAACATGATAGTTCTCCTATTGTGTAGTATTTGTAGAATTGTGTCCCTATGTTTAGGTGAGTTGGTTTAGTGGAACTATTTGTTAAGTTGGAATATGATTCCATAGTATGTAAACCTCTATATAAGGCTCCAGATCCTATTGAAAAAATCATTCAGAAACAATCTTTGCGTTTTTTTATTCTTTCTATTATTTTCTTTTACAACTATTGATTTCTGTATCAAAATTGACTTCATCAAAATATAATGTTTAGGATAGAGAAATTCTATGGAAGGATATACATTAGATGACAACAACTATTGATAGCCCTTTTTAAATTGTGGAGAGTTTAATGTAGTCTTGAATGTTGATTAAAAGTTTACTCTTTCGATTAAATAATTGTTTATGAGAGCCTCACATGGTTGGTTCAAACCTTTCCAAGCTCAACTAACTCCCCAAGTTAGTTGACATGGTCCTAGTAAGGGTTCTGAGGTCTGGTTCTACGCGTATCACTCGGTTTGAACCTTGGCCTTTTCATAAGAATTATTGACACCTTAAGTATTTATCCGATTCATTTTACGGTTGTAACACACTCTTAGTATTATGGATGATTTTGGTGATAGCATGCAAATAATTAATAATTAAGAGGTCCGAGTTTATAGTGTTAACAAAATGCAGGATACAAATTTAGTTGATGCAAGTAAATTTGATGTGAGAAAGAAGTAGTTAAGTTTAATGGTAACCAAGAGTGTCAGAAAGAGAACATAGGTAATGAGAATGGTATAATTAGTATCCCTAACCAAATAGATGCTATTAACATTTTGCTATCCCCACAAGCGAGACTTAAGCAACAGGGGTTCCAGAAAAAAAATCTAGATAATCTGCCTATTGAGGCCGATGTGTCCTGAGATTTTAAGTCTTTCAAAACAAGGAAAAAGCAAAAAAATCTTGATTTACATCATCTACTGATGAAACAGGCCAGACGAAATAAATCTTTTAATATATCTATAAAAGCTCTAATTCGTAATACTCGGTCGATAAAGTCCCAACAAGATTTCCGTTGAGTGAAAATGTTGCATAGTTTTAAGAAAGTTTCTCTTATTGGATTGGTTGACCAAATTAAACATGTGAGATATATCAATAAATATGAAGAGTATTAAAGTTTTCACTATTAAATGAAATTACAGTGGAAATGTTTGGTGTTTCATTAATTCAAAGATTGATGTTACTGTGGTGACGTATCTGTGATGTTACCGTGGTGATGGCTATAAATCAACAATTGACACTGTGTTTAAAATAACAACAGTCTAATAGATTTAATGTCAATTTAGTCTTTGTTAAATAAAATTTTTAAGATAGAGAAATTCTATTGCAGGATATACATTAGATGACAACAACTATTGATAGCCCTTTGTTAATTGTGGAGTCTTTAATGTAGTCTTGATTGTTGATGAAAAGATTTGCGGAAAGCCTATTAAAGGTATTGATTATCAATACTTCAAGCAATGTATTTAGAGTTGCAAATGATTGAATTTTTGAATGAATAGATCGGATTCTCTCTTATCAGCACATGCAGCACTGCTTTAATTTTAGGGAAATTAAACATCATTCGAGAACATGATAAGATAATGCCCCTATGTTTTTAACCATGAGAGAGGGGATGAATACATATTGAAAACCATTCAGGTTTCCAATGTTTTGGAATGACCATGATAAATTCATGAAGATAGTAAGGTAGAATTTGTCTATAGATGTGTCCCAAAATCCATATTTCTTTTTAATGAAAACATTAAAAGGGTCAAATCTTATTTGACCAAATGGATCAAATAATTTTATGGTGATATTATTTAACAATTACTAATCAGGGAAAATATTGTCAAAATCTAAGAAAACTATTTGAGAAAGCTCATAATGTTGAAAACAGAAAAGTATTGCATGTCGCTCAGACTGAATATAAAAAATACTAGTACTTTTAGGAGGTTTTTTGGCAACATAAAGTTTGGTATGACTTGTTTGATAGTGGATATAGTAATAATAGATCTTTTCACAACATTGTTAATATTAGAAGGAAAGTGAAATAGTTGTTGAAGCTGTTAAATTCTATGAAGATCAGTTTCATATGGATAGAGTTTCTACATAATTTTTGTTGTTCAAACATATTCCTACTGTTGTTACAAACGAGGTAAAAATTGGTTTCTGGAAGTAAAGGGAGTTGTTTTCAACTTGAAAGGAGATAGTGCTGCAGATTTTGATGGATAATGGTATTTTTTCTTAATGTTGTTTGGATAGTGAAGGACATGATATTGTCAGCCCCATTTATTCTATCATTTGGAATTTTATCTAGGTCTTTAAATTTTTTATTTGAGGATGATCAATTTCGGGGTTGTGGGATGCCAAAATGGAGTACCCATATAAACAGCCTTGCTTATGAAGATAATACAATTAGTTTTGCATCTACTAATAGATACTCACTGGTAAAGATCATATCAATTTCAAATAAGTATGAAATTCAGTTAGGACAGAAAATTAACAAGGATAAAAGTGCCTTCTTTTTGCATCAAAATGCAGCAGCTGCTGGAATATAGCTGGTTGAGGAGTGCAAAGGTTTAAATAATGGCAAATTTCCACTCAAATATTTGGAGTGTCATAAATCACAACCAAGGAAGAGGAGGAGCATAACTATGATCTTATTACAAGGGTAAAATATAAACTACAAGCCTGGAAAAGAAATATGTTATCCTATGGAGGTAAAGAAGTTCTAATGAATAGTCTTTTTTAATGTGTTCCCATTCATTTCTTGTATAGTGCCCCCTATATGTGTCCTCAAATAAATCCATGGAGTGTTGGCTAATGCTTTTAGAGTAATAAAGTGTCAGGAAAGAGCAAGCATTAGGCTACTTGGAATGAAGTTTGCTTGCCAAAATAAGAGGGTTGTTTTTGTTTTATATCTTTATTTGAATTATCTTATGCTTTATAAGATAAAGTCTATTGGAGGTTGAGAAATCAAAGATCTTTTTGGGCCAATATCATGTGGAATAAATATTGTTAGAAGCCAATCCCTTGTTTTGTACAATGGATGGGTGGATGACAATTTTGAAAAACATCATTCATGAACAGGGATATCTTTGAACAACTTAATTGTAACGACCTGTTTAGTCGTTTGGAGCAGCAGATTTTATTTCTGGAAAAACTGGCTAAGATTACGGACACCACGACGGACCGTCATAGGCACGACGGCCCGTCACAGATGTCTCGTTTCAATATACTTAGGAATTCTGAAATTGGATACTGAAAATCGACTCTCTGAACTTCATAACGGACTTGCGGACGGACCGTCACGCGATGTCCTTGGTGAAAATAAAGTCCTGGCCCTCACGGCGACTGCGTGACGGACCGTCGCGATCCACGACGACCCGTCACGGTTGCTTAATCCCGGTCGAATCGGATTTCTCTACACGCGTTTTAAGGGCGTTTTGGACTATTCTTTCCTTAATTATATATTTAGGTAGGTTTATATTAATAACTCAAATTCTTAGGGGTTAAAAGAGGTAACCTTAAGTTAATTAGTGGGTTATTATTGCCATCTTTATTCTTAATTATATACTAATTAGGGTAAAAGAAAGAGGATTTGAATAAGAAAATAGAAAGAACAAGAAGGGAGAGAGAGAATCGAACGAGGAAGAGAGAAACAAAGCTTGGGAAATTGCTTGCTTGATCACGAATCTTCGGTGGAGGTAGGTTATGGTTTTCATGCTATTCGTAGTAAACTCTTAATAGCGAATGATATATGTTAGTAGTATTGTAAAACCCTTCTATATGCTTAAGTGTATGCTTGCATGAATGATGTGATTATGTAATTATGAATAAATAAGCATGATGAAGCTATTGAATCCCAAATCTTGAAAAGAAACCCTAATCTACTTTGTTAATGATGATGCCTTGGTATAGAAGAAGGCTTGATGAATTAAAGTAATGGGATTGATGATGCCTTGATATAGAGAAGGCTTGATGAATTTACAGAATGATATTAGGGGATCGGAGTGTCACGTACCGACACATATAGGGGATCGGAGTGTCACGTTCCGACACATAGAATTAGGGGATCGGAGTGTCACGTACCGACACATATAGGGGATCGGGTGTCACGTTCCGACACATAGAATTAGGGGATCGGAGTGTCACGTACCGACACATATAGGGGATCGGGTGTCACGAACCGACACGTAGAATTAGGGGATCGGAGTGTCACGTACCGACACATAGTAGTAGGGGATCGGAGTGTCACGTACCGACACAAGAGGAAGAAAGATAATGAATCTTGAAAGATGATAATATACTCAACTTAATAAACTTAATTCCCAAATGAGTACGGTATTGAGGCTTGAGCCCTCATGGATGAACTTGATGGTACTTATTGATGATTTTAGTACTTGTTGTTGCTACATGTTGAGTTTTATAGTTGATTTATGATATTACTTGGTATATATACTGTTCTCTATTTTGAGTTGGCCGATGATATCTACTCGATTACCGTGGTTTATCTTGACCCTACTTTTATGTTTTCTTCTTGTTATTTGTGGAGTGCGACAAGCGTTCCATCATCTTCAACTCGTGATGATTCTAGCCAGTCTTCGTCATCTGGATATTGGGGTGAGCTAATGCTTCTAGCTTGGACTGGGTCTTCTTCTTCAAGTCTTGATGCCTTGAACTTCCGGCATGGACTAGCTTCTTATGTATTTTTAGCTTTTAGAATACTCTTAGTTTAGTCATTTGATCGTAGATGTTCTTGTGATGATGACTTCCAGATTTTGGGGAATAATAGTTATTGATTTGGTTTTTATCAATGAGTTAAGTCTTCCGCATTATTTTCTGTTGATATTATATTGAAAATGTTAAGGTTTTGATTGGTTGGTTCGCTCACATAGGAGGGTAAATGTGGGTGCCAGTCGCGGCCCCGATTTGAGTCGTGACAAACTTGGTATCAGAGCATTAGGTTCGTTGGTCTCATCACACAAGAACAGGTCTAGTAGAGTCTTAAGGAACGGTAGGGGGACGCCTTTACTTTTCCTTGAGAGGCTATAAGACTTTAGGAAAATTCCACTCTTTCATTCTTTCTTTCGTGCTACTACTTGAGTCGATTGGTATCTAGGCGATCTGGTGGTATCGACCATCTTCACACTCTTTCGCGGATGGTTAGAACTAGAGCAACGACAACACCAACACCAAAGACCGGCGGAGACGGTGCGTCTGAGCCAGCCATGGGCTGTAGCTCGAGGAAGAACAACGGCAAGAGGCCGTGGGAGAGGTCGTGGGAGGGCGTCCTCTAGAGGAAGAGGACGAGCACCTAGCCCATCGATGCTAGGGCGTTGACTCCTCCACCGGCGAAGAGGTGATAAGAGAAGGGGAGGATGGGGTGAATGAGCAAGTGCAGAATGAGGAAATGCCACCTCAACCTACCCCGAGAGATGATCAATCGGGTTCTCGCTTATCTTAGCGGGTTATCCGATCCGCGGTCGAGCACCTCCAGGGGTTTGGGCACCAACACCTCCGGTTTCAGAGGTACGACATGCGGGTACTATGGCTCGCCGCATGGATGCACCGTTGGGAATGGGCACATTTCCACGTCTGACTACTGGGCCTATTATGACAAGCGATCAACATGAACTTTTGAGTAAGTTGTTGAAATTGAAACCTCCGGTCTTTAAAGTGCGAGAATCGAGAGGATGCCTACGATTTTACGGTTGATTGTCATGAGCTACTACACAAGATGGGTATAGTAGAGAGGTTTGGTGTCGAGTTCGTGAGCTATCGGTTTCAAGGAACGCCAAAATGTGGTGGCGTTCACATGTTGAGTGTCAACCAACAGAGGCACCACCTATGACTTGGGAATCATTCTCGAGTTTGTTCATGGAAAAGTATATCCCGGACCTTGAGGGATAGGAAGAGGGATGAGTTCTTGAGTCCGGAGCAAGGTAGAATGACGGTTAATGCATACGAGGCTAAATTTAGCGCACTATCCAGATCGCCACCCAACTCTGTTTGAGTCCACAAGAACGGATCCGCCGTTTTGTGAAGGGATTGAGGCGAGTGCGGATTCGACCTTGCGGATAAGCGGCAACGAGCAACATCCTTCCAAGAGGTGGTAGACTTTGTGATAGAGGTGGAAGGAGTGAAACCGGATGACTTCACCACAACCGACATCAAAAGGTTTGAAAGGGAGGTGAGTTTAATGGTTCTCACTCCGGAGGGCGAGCTCGGAGGTTACTCAAGTCGACCAATTCAATCTTCACTCTGGTCGTAGTTGGGGTCCACCTCGAGCGGTCAACACTACTCAGAGACCTACGCATGAACCCAGAGAGTGTTATGGATGTGGGGAGGTTGGACACATTAAGAGGTATTGTCCAAACCAGAGTTCTGAGAACCCCAATAGCTAGAGGTAAAGGTGGTCATGGTAGAGGCCGTTTTTACGGAGGGCGTGGTGGTCGAGGTAATGGTGGTCACCAAAGCGGCCGAGGAGATGGGCAAGCTGGAGCCACTACTACGCAACATGGTAGGGCAGCGGACGGACAAATAATGGGGCACATTGTTACGCTTTCACTGGGAGATCTGAGCGGAGGCGTCGATCTTTGTCATCACGGGTAACCTTTTGATTTGTGATTGCATGGCTTCCGTATTGTTTGATCCTGGATCCACATTTTCTTATGTATCTTCATCATTTGCTAATGGTCTAAATCTACATTGTGAATTACTTGATATGCCTATTCGTGTTTCTACTCCGGTGGGTGAGTGCGTGGTAGTTGAAAAAGTGTATAGGTCTTGTTTGGTGAATTTTGTGGGAGCAACACTTACGTAGATTTGGTTATCTTAGAAATGGGTGATTTTGATGTAATGCAGGTATGACTTGGCTCTCTCGAATTTTGCAATTTTGGATTGTAATGCTAAAGCGGTGGCGTTAGCCAAGCACAGAGGCGAGATCCGTTAGTGTGGGAGGCGACTACACTTCCAATCCGGTGCGTATTATCTCCTTTCTTGGTGCTCGAGAAGATGGTTAGTAAGGGTTGTTTAGCTTTCTTAGCACATCTTAGGGATGACACCATCCAAGTACCCTCAATCGAATCGGTTTGGTAGTTCGAGAATTTTTGGATGTGTTCCTGCAGATCTTCTGGTATGCCACGGATAGGGATATTGACCTGCATTGATCTTGAACGGGTACTCGCCCATTTCTATACCCCCTTATAGAATGGCTCAGCGGAGTTAAGAGAGTTAAAGGCACAACTTCAAGAGTCATTGAACAAAGGCTTCATTAGACCAAGTGCATCCCCTTGGGGTGCTCGGTTTTATTTGTGAAGAAGAAGGATGGGAGTTTTCGGATGTGCATAGACTACAGACAACTAAACAAGGTAACCATAAAGAACAAGTATCCTCTTCCTCGCATTGATGACTTGTTCGATCGATTACAAGGTGCTTGTGTCTTCTCTAAGATTGACTTGAGATCCGGTTATCATCAATTGAAAATACAGACGCGGATGTACCAAAGACTGCTTTTCGAACTAGATATGGACATTACGAATTTGTGGTGATGTCTTTTGGTCTTACGAATGCCCTGCCGTTCATGAGCTTGATGAGCGGGATCTTTAAGCCATATTTGGACCTTTTTCGTGATCGTATTTATTGATGATATATTGGTATACTCGAAGAGCAAGAAGGAACATGAAGAGCATTTGAGAATGGTATTGGAAATGTTGAGGAGAAAAAGCTTTACGCCAAACTCTCTAAGTGTGACTTTTGGCTAGATGCGGTGTCCTTCTTGGGGCACGTAGTTTCTAAGGATGGAGTGATGGTAGATCCTTCTAAGATTGAGACAGTGAAGAATTGGGTAAGACCCACTAATGTGTCAGAAATAAGGAGCTTTGTTGGGTTAGCTAGCTACTACCGCCGATTTGTCAAGGGATTCTCTTCTATTGCTTCCCAATTGATGAACTTGACTAAGCAGAATGTTCCATTTGTATGGTCGGACGAATGTGAGGAAAGCTTTCAGAAGCTCAAGACTCTGTTGACTACTGCACCAATTCTCACCTTGCCCGTGGAAGGTAAGAACTTCATTGTTTATTGTGATGCATCCTATTCTGGTTTGGGTGCAGTACTAATGCAAGAGAAGAGTGTGATTGCTTATGCTTCAAGGCAATTAAAGGTGCATGAACGTAACTACCCAACTCATGATTTGGAATTGGCCGCGGTAGTGTTTGCATTAAAGCAATGGAGACACTATTTATATGGGGTTAAGTGTGAGGTCTACACGGATCATCGTAGCCTTCAGTATGTCTTCACTCAGAAAGATTTGAACTTAAGACAGAGGAGATGCATGGAGTTACTAAAGGACTCCGATATCACTATCTTGTATCATCCGNGAAAAGCGAATGTTGTAGCGGATGCTTTAAGTAGAAAGGCGGGAAGCATGGGAAGTCTAGCTCACTTGAAAGCTTCTAGCGCCCATTGGCTAGAGAGGTCAGGACTACAGCTAATGACTTGATGAGATTAGAAGTAAATGAGAAGGGAGGATTGTTGGCTAGTGTGGAGTCAAGATCTTCTTTTCTTGACAAAATTAAGGGAAAATAGTTTGATGATGAGAAACTAAGGCGAATCTAAAATAAAGTATTGCGAGGGGAGGCTAAGGAAGCACAAATCGATGAGGAAGGTGTTTTGAGAATCAAGGGAAGGGTATGTGTGCCCCGCGTCGATGATTTAATCAACACTATTCTGACAGAGGCTCATAGTTCAAGGTATTCTATACATTCGGGTGCTACCAAGATGTATCGTGACCTAAAGCAACACTTTTGGTGGAGTAGAATGAAGCGTGATATTGTTGACTTTATTGCCAAGTGTCCAAACTGTCAACAAGTAAGTATGAACACCAAAGGCCCGGAGGAACACTTCAGAGAATGCCCATTCCGGAATGGAAGTGGGAAAGAATCGCAATGGACTTTGTGGTTGGTCTTCCAAAGACAATGGGTAAGTATGACTCCATCTGGGTGATTGTTGATAGGTTAACTAAATCTGCTCATTTCATTAGGTAAAGGTGACTTACAATGCGAGAGAAGTTAGCCAAAATCTATGTCTCGAAATTGTTCGGTTGCATGGGGTTCCACTATCCATCATATCGGATAGAGGCTGTGCATTTACTTCTAAGTTTTGGAAAACATTGCATGCGAGTGGGTACTAGGTTGGACCTTAAATCTGCGTTCCATCCTCGGACCGATGGTCGATCTGAGAGGACGATTCAAGTGTTGGAGGATATGCTTCGTGCATGTGTGATAGAGTTTGGTGGCCATTGGGATAGCTTCTTACCCTTAGCGGAGTTTTCATACAATAATAGCTATCACTCAAGCATTGATATGGCCCCATTTGAAGCATTGTATGGGAGGAGATGTAGGTCTCCCATTGGTTGGTTTGATGCATTCGAGGTTAGACCTTGGGGTACTGACCTTTTGAGGGATTCGATAGAGAAAGTGAAGTCTATTCAAGAAAAGCTTCTAGCGGCGCAAAGTAGACAAAAGGAATATGCAGATCGAAAGGTTAGAGACTTAGAGTTCATGGAGGGTGAACAAGTCTTGTTGAAAGTTTCACCAATGAAAGGGGTGATGCGGTTTGGTAAAAGGGGTAAGCTAAGCCCAAGGTACATTGGTCCCTTTGAAGTACTTAAGCGAGTAGGGGAGGTGGCTTATGAGTTAGCCTTGCCTCCAGGGCTGTCCGGAGTACATCCGGTATTCCATGTGTCTATGTTGAAAAGATATCATGGGGATGGAAACTACATTATCCGTTGGGATTCAGTTTTGTTTGATGAGAACTTGACTTATGAAGAGGAACCGGTTGCTATATTAGATAGAGAGGTTCGCAAGTTGAGGTCGAGAGAGATTGCATCCATCAAAGTTCAATGGAAGAATCGACCGGTTGAAGAGGCTACTTGGGATAAGGAGGCAGATATGCAAGAAAAATACCCACATCTGTTTACAGATTCAGGTACTCCTTTTCGCCATTGTTTTCTTTTTTGATCGTTCGGGACGAACGATGGGTAAATTGGTATCTATTGTAACGACCTGTTTAGTCGTTTGGAGCAGCAGATTTTATTTCTGGAAAAACTGGCTAAGATTACGGACACCACGACGGACCGTCATAGGCACGACGGCCCGTCACAGATGTCTCGTTTCAAGATACTTAGGAATTACGAAATTGGATCTTGAAAATCGACTCTGCGAACTTCATAACGGACTTGCGGGGCGGACCGTCCACGATGTCCTTGGTGAAAATAAAGTCCTGGCCCTCACGACGACCTGCGTGACGGACCGTCGCAGTCACGACGGCCCGTCACAGGTTGCTTAATCCCAGTCAGAATCGGATTTCTCTACACGTTTTAAGGGACGTTTTGGACTATTCTTTCCTTAATTATATATTTCGTGGGTTTATATTAATAACTCAAATTCTTAGGGGTTAAAAGAGGTAACCTTAAGTTAATTAGTGGGTTATTATTGCCATCTTTTATTCTTAATTATATACTAATTAGGGTAAAAGAAAGAGGATTTGAATAAGAAAATAGAAAGAACAAGAAGGGAGAGAGAGAGAATCGAACGAGGAAGAGAGAAACAAAGCTTGGGAAATTGCTTGCTTGATCACGAATCTTCGGTGGAGGTAGGTTATGGTTTTCATGCTATTCGTAGTAAACTCTTAATAGCGAATGATATATGTTAGTAGTATTGTAAAACCCTTCTATATGCTTAAGTGTATGCTTGCATGAATGATGTGATTATGTAATTATGAATAAATAAGCATGATGAAGCTATTGAATCCCAAATCTTGAAAAGAAACCCTAATCTACTTTGTTAATGATGATGCCTTGGTATAGAAGAAGGCTTGATGAATTAAAGTAATGGGATTGATGATGCCTTGATATAGAGAAGGCTTGATGAATTTACAGAATGATATTAGGGGATCGGAGTGTCACGTACCGACACATATAGGGGATCGGAGTGTCACGTTCCGACACATAGAATTAGGGGATCGGAGTGTCACGTACCGCCACATATAGGGGATCGGGTGTCACGTTCCGACACATAGAATTGGGGATCGGAGTGTCACGTACCGACACATATAGGGGATCGGGTGTCACGAACCGACACGTAGAATTAGGGGATCGGAGTGTCACGTACCGACACATAGTAGTAGGGGATCGGAGTGTCACGTACCGACACAAGAGGAAGAAGGATAATGAATCTTGAAAGATGATAATATACTCAACTTAATAAACTTAATTCCCAAATGAGTACGGTATTGAGGCTTGAGCCCTCATGGATGAACTTGATGGTACTTATTGATGATTTTAGTACTTGTTGTTGCTACATGTTGAGTTTTATAGTTGATTTATGATATTACTTGGTATATATCGTTCTCTATTTTGAGTTGGCCGATGATATCTACTCGATTACCGTGGTTTGTCTTGACCCCTACTTTTATGTTTTCTTCTTGTTATTTGTGGAGTGCGACAAGCGTTCCATCATCTTCAACTAAGCGTTGATTCTAGCGATCTTCGTCATCCGGGATATTCGGGGTGAGCTAATGCTTCTAGCTTGGACTGGGTCTTCTTCTTCAAGTCTTGATGCCTTGAACTTCCGGCATGGACTAGCTTCTTATGTATTTTTAGCTTTTAGAATACTCTTAGTTTAGTCATTTGATCGTAGATGTTCTTGTGATGATGACTTCCAGATTTTGGGGAATAATAGTTATTGATTTGGTTTTTATCAATGAGTTAAGTCTTCCGCATTATTTTCTGTTGATATTATATTGAAAATGTTAAGGTTTTGATTGGTTGGTTCGCTCACATAGGAGGGTAAATGTGGGTGCCAGTCGCGATCGGTTTTGGGTCGTGACATTAATTGGTGGAAACCTAGAGGCGTCACACTTTAAACATGGTTTGATAACAGGACAGGGTTAGGTTCTCTATATTCACAACCAACAGAAGTGCCAACCTTCCACAATTTAACAGATATTAACACCTATATCAATAAAGATTGATGAAATATGATAAAATGCCAATGCATTTTCAAGAATATGTAGTGGATCATGTCAAATCATCCATTGATCTGGTTAGAGGGTCATATTTAAGTATTAAACCATGGTGGATCGATAATTTCTAGACAATTTTATGTTAAAATTTCTTGGAATATGTTGGGGAAAGTACCATTTTGTACTTTATTGACACAATGGAATCCTAATGTTTCTCATTTATGTGGTTGCTGGGAGGTTTCAGCTTATGAAACTGTGGATCATTAAAAAAAGAAGACGTAGAAGATTCTTAATGAAGATATTTTTGTGGTGCAGCTGGTCTTTTGGAACTATGGGATTAGGAGAAACTTGTTTGATAAAATGGTGAAATGCTAAAGGTAATTCTAGACAAAGATGACATTTAATGCAATATCATATTGTTTCTTTGGAAAAGGAGAAATACCATTTTACATGGTGCTTCTTAGTATACTAATAGAGTTATTAGGGATGTTTCCAACACTACACATACTTTCATTAAATAGAAATTTAATTATCTCAATATTACAAATAATTGACCTCATATGGTTGCTCTAATGGATAGTTTCAGACCTAGTTTTACATCTAGAGTGGTAAGGTGGATTTACGTCCTTTGGGATGGTTGAGTTGTAACACTGATTGGGCATCAAGAGTTAATCCTTGTGCCATCACAATTGAATTTTGTGTTAGGGATTCTTCTTGCGATTTTGTGAGAGCAAGGGGGCTTAGGATTTAAGAAACAATAAACATAGTACTTGTAACTATGGCTTTGAAGAAGGAAGTCAATATTGATTGGTAAATGTTTTTTACCAGTTAATATGGAATCAAATTCTTTATCATTGATTTATACATGGAATGGAGATCGGATTGTTTCTTGGAAGTTTCTCTTGCTGATTACTTCATTAATTTACTTCTTTTTTTGAAGGTAATTTTGAATGTAAACAGTTTCAAGATATACATGTCGCCAGTAGAAGAATCATCAATACAGATAAATATGGAATTCCGCATCTTAGGATAGGACAATCTATACCTCTGAAGGTTCAATGGTTGTTAATAAATTTCTATAGTAGTTTGTTATGTACTCATCACCTTATTTGAATTAGATTCTATTTGTTATATATCATGCACCTGAAAGCTTTGAGGTGTCTTTCATAATTTAGAAAAATTATGACGAGTGAATTTGTATTTTTTTCTGCTAGATAGTTTATTGACCAGTTCAACTATGAGTTTAGTTGGACATTCTGTCTCCCAATTTCGCTGATCTCGTATGAGTATGGTGTTTGTGCGATACAGTTTTAGGATGAAATTCAATCTCTTTCATTAGTTTCTCTTCTCATAAATCCAAATCTAGATGGTGGAATTAATCCTATGTGTGGTTCAATCCATCGGATTTTGATTGAAGTGGAGGGATTACTAATATTATCAAGGATGATCGAGCCCCATTTTTCTGTTTGTAGAAAAGGGGGATTTATATAATTACTAGATAAGAAGTTCATAAATAAGTTTGTCTAATTTACTTACATCTATGAATCAACTAGGGATATGCATCAACTTATTGGTTCATCAAGGAGAGGAAGTTGCGTAGAGATCAGGATTAGAATAAGCTATAGTAGAAGAGGTTTATGCTTAATCTTAACACAATGGATCCGCTTAGCTAAGCTTATCTTCAATGAACTCTTGAACAATGACACAAAGACGATGAAGAGGCTTAGATCAATCTTATTTGACAAGCACAAATCCTCACATTTTATCTATACTTTATTTCTTCTTAGTTTGTTTTGACTTTAGTAATTCGCAGGACCAGATCTCGGTTAGTCCTGTTCATTTTGTTAGATTCTTTTGTGTTCATAAAAAAATTGCTCTTTCCCACATTAACCCCCCTCCATCCCCACCCAAAAAAAGAAGTTAACGCCTCTTAAAATACATCTCTTATTTTTATAATGAATAAAGTTAAAAGAATTTTTAAAAATTAAATATTTATTCACAAGAAAAAAAAGACCCTCATTTTTTTTTTTAAAACAATTAGTTCTATTTCACTAGCCGTGTATTTTCCCGCCTACACCCTGCCTTTATCTATTCCCCACTAAAATTAGGTAGAACTTTAATTAAGTGAGAGAGTTTCAATGGAAACAGAGCACAGAAAAAAAACTTTCATTTTAGTGAAATAGAACACAATCATTGAAAGGAAGGAATAGGAAAGTCTACTTCGACTTAATAGAGAGATCTCATAGTAGTTAAAAAATGAATTACAATGGACGGCGAAAGGAGATTAGTTCTAACTTCGAACTTTTGTCTGAAAAAAGATAATGCAGTGGTGATGTTAGAAAGCTATATAGACCAACTCTTTTTGGACCAATTGGGTGATTTTGAGTAAATGGTTTACAATCGATTGTTTTATGTTTCTGCGATGTTATCGACTCTTGTTATGTTTAACATATCAACATGTAGTATGTATATTAATTGTTCTGAATATAATTATTGTATCATATTCCAAGAATTCATATTTTGATATTCTATAACTAAAAAGTACATATAAGCTTAGATATTATATATTTTAAATAGATTTGAAATTACTCACTTATCAATTGAAAAAATTAACTATGGAAGTTCAGTAGTGATAATTTCTTTTATATTCAAGTGTACTTTCTTATTCGAATATGTTAACAAAATTTTTATTTTTTTCCTAAGACATATATAACTATTGTTTGATCTATGAAACTTACATGTTTCTTTTTATTACGAAACTCTTTATTATCTATATTCTTACTTTCTTTATTACTTTCCTTTTAATATTGATTAAAGAACAAATGAATTATTATTTCTTGAATAATTCATTCATTAGACCTTCTTGAGCTCTACGATAATGACAAATAATCAAATTTAGGTTGGAATATTGAAACCTTTTTAAGAACCTATTTTTCATTAGTTTTTATGTACTGAATATTAGTAAATACATTACTTGCAAGTTCAATGCAATTATTACGTGAATATTACCTAGTTATATAATTAATAGGAGTCCCTAGAAACTACAAAGGTTTAACAAAACAGTAATTTACTATTGCGGAAGAAAAACCCCCACAATGTGAAAGTCATTGTACCAAAACTATATTAACGACAAGTCTAAGAAGAGGGGGTACAACCCCTAAACTAAACTTACACCGTAAACAAATAGTCTAGGTCTAAAAAGAGTTGACTTTAACGGGAGAGATGCATGACATCATGAGAAAACTTGTTCAGCCCTTGAATCTGGTCTTGCTTAATAGTCATCTTGTTGAGGTCTATAAATAGCCGACTAATGTTGTCGTGTACTCAACAAAAATAAGAGCAAGCGCAGTATAATTACACAACTATCGTGTACTAATAGGATAACGAGAGTTTCCCACTAAGTGTAACATAAGCAAGTCAATACAACATTCTGAACATGAACAAATAAAAAATATAAAATATTGATTATCACATGCTCAAACAATATAAATTTATAAGAATTCATTGTTCCTCTGATAAAATTCAAATAAAAACCATTACCATACAAAAATGTGGTACCCGATTCAATGTTTATACCGGAACATGGTTCTTGCAACATCGAATTGTCTATATTTAATTTTAACTACAAAAGTCGTGGTAGGAATAAACTACATGAATATGTTTCCTTTTGTGTTTTTCGTAGATCTTTCGGAAAATCAAGACATCTTTTATAGACTTGAAATATTTTGGTTAAAGTTGTTTTTAATATTTATTGAAAAATTTCATGTAATTGTATGTCTTCTTATTGGTTTTGCATACTTTATTTTTCTGTACTTCAAGTGTTAACGAAGGCCGAATAAAGAAAGAATCACTAGTAATCAATTGAATTTTCTTTTTGATTATACTAATGGGTTAAATGTGGATATACCTAATTGAGCAATATACAAATTGATGTCCTTTTATGTTGTATTGAAATCACGAAGCCCATCAAAAATTTAATTTTTTTTATTTTTATTCAACTGATCCTTTTTAAAAATCATATTTGTCTTCTTATTTTTTTTTGGGTCTTCCGTTCATCTTAGTATGAAAGAAACAAAAAATGATAGTTGATTATTTGAAAATAATTTATTTTTCATAAAATTGATGTCTTGCATGTAAACTATTTACATAGCAAATCAAATATGTAATTGTCATTGTGATTTAAAGTTTATGAAGCACAACAATAATTTTAAATCATGAACATTTTGAAGAAAAGAAAATTAACAACATTGCAGTGTAGTACTAAAACATCAAACACCTTATACAAAGATGAGTCCGCTTATGATTTTGGGCCTTTATGAACTATGAATTCTGCAACAGATTGCTCTAGAATATTCTAAATAAGACGAAAATCTCATCTTATCGGTATGATACCGAATATTTTGGATATTATAATTCCTTTGATGGGAGCGTAGTTGTTGTTTTTGATAATGGAATAAACATATTCTATGTATCCATTTTTCCAAGTACTACTTTTTCATTTTGGATTTAACTCGGATTGATTCCAGAGATTTTATTATAATTACTGCGTATTTTATGGAACTACAACCCATGATTTGCAGAAGTGAATTATGCATTTGATCATATGACATTACTACTCAGCCTTACCAATATTGCAAAGTTTAATATTTTTTTTGCCTTCTCTTTCTTTTCTTTCAGTTATAAATTTATTGCAATCTTCACATAACTATTTTATGTTTTTTTTATGAGATATTAACGGACACAAAATAGTCTGTGTATTTCTTCCCACAAATTATGATCTTGGATTTAGTGTTTGTTCGTCCGTCAAGATCAAATTGAAAATATCAATACAGGATTGAGTAGGGAAGTCATTTTTGAACGTATGAATCACATCGTTTATAAGTCAACGGAAAGATCTATAAATATGTTCTTGGTGATACAAAAGTTGTTTCAACTAAAATGACATATCAATTCATAAGACCAACTTTCTTTTCATCACTATCAAAACTCACTAACACCCAATTCCTTGGGTGTGTTTGGTTTTCATGGAAAATACTTTCTTCAAAAGGAAGTGAATTGCTTTCTCAGTTTTCAAGAATGAAGGAGAAAATTTTTATCGATTCCTCTTTGAAATTTCAAAGAAAAAGATGTTACATATCTTTTTTAAAGGAAAAGAATTAATCTATCAATCTTGGTATACATTTCAATCTAGAATTAGAGGGTAAACTTCATATGTGATCCTGAATGAATGGTCAAAACGAGGTACATGATTTTTGTAATCAAATTAGAAGGACATCATAAGTGATTTATAGGCGCCCACACTGCCTAAACGAGCGTCAGTGGTTGAAATCTACATTACATATACACCATTTATTGTTAAGATGCATGTCCTTATAGTTTTTGATAATTTATAATAACAAACACATTGGTAGGTACACTTTGACAACCTTGTTTTTTGATCTCATGAGGTGTGAAATAACATTAATCAGAGTTTGCATAAGTAATATCCAAATTATCGGCACATAGTACAAATACATCTGTCATCCATCTCTTAATAAAGATTTGTAGTTGGCAAAGAAACCAAATCAAGCACAGTGAAAAATCACCACTGTCTTTTGCTGCCAATCAACTTACTCGTAAACATTTATAGCTACACGATAAGGAGAATTTTGCCTAGTATGTTGTAATATTCACTCTTAAAATCTTATAGGCTTTGACCTAGATTTAATATAGAATATCCTACTACTAGAGTCTGGATCACCTAACAAAGCTTAATATACCAAACAAGTATAAAACAGTTTGAACTGAAAAATCATGTAATATTAAATATAATTCTAAGGTGGATACTACATGTAATTTTAAATACTACTGCTAGAATTTTCCCTAATCACTCTTTTAAGTAATTGTCTCCTAAAATACATCTCAATTTTTGATAATGGTAAAGTCTAAAATGAATTTGTGTTTAATTCTATTTACACTGATACCCTTGGAATGTACATTTTCAAATTGGACTTATTACATCCCTCGCTCCTATTTTGTGTACATTCAATTACTAAATTAGCAAGGTACGCATTAACAACATATATGCAAAATCACTCCACTAAATAAGTAATTCAATTATAAAAATTCGTACAAATGAATGATTTAATAATAAATAAAAAGATTGACCAAACTAGAAGACTCGATCACTAGTAAGGTATACTCCAATTTCAAGAACAAGAACTACAAAATAAAAGTTAATTATATGCTTATGAGCTATCCTATGATAGCAAAAAGACTACGACTAAATCAAATAAGAGATGCTCGACAAATAGCACCTAATTATTTCTACTTTATCATTCCCCACCTGCAATATAATGGCCAACTTCTACTCCTTCGTGTATTTATCATGAGATGTTCAAAGTCAGGGTGTATAATTTTATACATTAATATTTATTTTTCTCATTAAATTTTTGTAATTCTTTACGAAGAGATTTAGTACCTCAAAGCCATTTGATTTACCGTAAGTATAATCATGTTGGTCAACCTCTACTTTAACTTTCACAAATTCATCAATTATCTCTACTATATTTGTGGAAACCTTTGTGTTGTCCACAAGCATAGAAGAAATAATTGATAAATTTTTCAAAAGAAAACTAGAGAATCGTCAACGTTATTATGTTGAGGGAAAATAAAATGGCCTTGTGGCATTGGGAGATCTCAATAAAGATTTTGAAGTATTGAATGAGAAAGAAAACAAAAGAATACTAGTTTATCTGTTTTGCATCCCGGATAAAAAAATCATCCAGAGAAACACATGGAGGAGAAAAACCAAGCAATAAAGTTGCGAGTAGGAGAAGTTCTAGAAGAAAAAAAAGTGCTACTTTGCTAAAGTATTTATAGTTAGATTGAATTGTTGCCTCTGAGCAAGAAAAGGTTGAAAGGTCATTGAACTCATAATTATTATGGATTTTGTAATTGGAGTTCTTTAAATTTGAGCTAAGCATCGAAATGACTTATCTAATTGTCGAATGTTTTAAGATGCTAATTTTTTTTTCATTGTTATTAAGTCAGTTCTCGTTTATATCCAGTCATCCATTTATACAATGGTTTAGATCACAAAATTATTGAAGGTTTTGGAGTTCTTATGAAATTAATGAAGTTTTCTTTTTGTTTCATCTTTCATATTTATTATATCATGAATTGTCTAAATTAGTAAATCAATTAAAGCCTTTTCTAAACTAGTGCTCAATGTAAGTGATGGATAAAAGAGAAAACATAGCAATGTACGTAGGTATTAAATACTAAATGCCAAATCATTCCACTAAAATAACTAATTCACGTACAATAAAAATAAATATTTACTAGATTAGAAGATTCGATCATTGGTAAGGTATCCTCCAATTTCAAGAATACCATCTACCAAATCAATGTAAACTATAAGCTAAATAACTCTCCTCTTCTGGCTCAAATACAACAATTAAATCAAATTTTAAATGCTCGAGCAAAATAGAACCTCCTTATATCTTCTTTATTATTCTCCACCTGCAAATTAATGGCAAACTTCTACTCCTCCATGTATTTCTCATGAGATGTTTATGTGTCAGGCTGTATAATCTTATACATTTTTTTTCTCGTTCAATATTTGTAATTATTTACAAGATCTTTATTACCTCAAAGCTATTTGTTTTCCCTTAGCATAATCCTTTTTTCGATCCCCTACTTTCACTTAAAAAAAATTATCAATTATCTCTAGGATACTTGTGGAAAACTTTGTGTTGTCCACAAGTATAGAAGAAATGATTGATAAATTTTTCAAAACAAATCTACGTATCCTCAACATGTTTATGTTGAGGAACTATCAAATGTCTTTGAAGAAATTGAAGATCCCTTTAAAGATTTAGAAGCATGCAATGAGAAAGAAAACGAAATAATACTAATTTATAAGGTTATGCACCACAAATAAGAAATTCGTCCAAATAAACACATGGAGGAGCAAAAGATGGGAATAAAGTCATGGGTTGGGAAGTTCTAGAAGAAACAAAAAGTTCTACTTTGATCGAGCATTTAAAGTCTGATTTAATTGTTTTAACGTAGATTAAAACGGAGGACAGTTGTTGAACTCATAATTATCATAGAGTTGTTAATTGGAGTTCTTGAAATTGGAGTTAATCTTTGAAATTACATAACCATTGGTCAAAACTTTTAATGTGATTAATTCTTTTCCTTGTTATTGTGTCAGTTGTCGATAATCTTCTGTCGTCCATTTATACAATTTCTTATATCACAAAATAGAAGGTTTTGGAGTTTGTATAAAATTATGTTTTTTAGTTTTTTTTTTCTTTAATATTTATGATATTATGAGTTGTTTAAATTAGTAAATCAACTGAAGACTTTTCTAAACTAATGAACAATGAAAGTGATGAATCAAAGAGAATACTCATGCACTAATTAATGTTCAGTCAAGGTTCTAACACTCGGGAAATTTGTGCAATTACATGTTACACCTTAGCTTGATGTCTATGAGATAGTGAAATATTTTGTAATGAGATTATAACACAAGCATAAACGGTTAGTATTATTTTATGTTGATTAGAATGTGAGATAAGATATTGTGCATTACATAAAACCTGCTATGGAGATATCTAGAGGAACACAAAACAAAGAATTTTTTCAAGTATTTTGTATCGTACGCTCTTAACATCTGATAAGTTGTGAATTAGATTTGACATCAAATGTCCTCCTACTTGAGTCCTATTCACCTAACCATGCTTAATTTACCCCACAATTGTAAATAAAGTGGAACTAAACAATCATGTAATATTCAACATCATTCTCATGTGCATACTACATGTTATTTGAAATTCTTCGGGAAGAATGTTTCCCTAATCACTATTGGTATTAATTATTATGTCGGTGTTAGCATGACAATAATTAATGATGTATAGGTCGAAGTAGATATTATTGACAAAATGCACGATGCAAACATTGTTGATTAGAGTAAATTTTAATTGAGCGAAGCAGTAGTTAAATTTAATAGTAACCAAGAGCATCATAAGGAGAATATTAAATGTTTGGTATATTCTCATGAGGTTTTGCATTATATAATCACTCATAATTCTGAACACGAGGTAATTAGTAGCACAAAAGAGGATCAAGCATTAGGTGTTTGGAAAATTATTGTTTTCAAGAAAATGTAGATACTATGCCTATTGAAGCAGATATATCTCCAAAATTGATTAAATCTGCCAAAAATAGGGAAGAAGCAAAGAAATGTAGATCTACACCATCCAATTAACTAACAGATGACCAAGAAACATTCCATAGAGTGCAAATACTGCATATTTTTCATTATTTTTCTCTTATTAGCTTTGTTGAACCATTTTAACATGTCATATATCAACAAATATAGAAGAAGGTTAAAGATGCCCATAGTGAAAGAGTGTTTCATTTATTTAGAATCTGATGTTACCGTGGTGGTGGATACGAAGCGACAATTTACACCGTGTTTAACACAACAACGACAGTCTAATAGATTTCATGTCACTTCCGTCCATATCAAATGTAATGTTTAAGATAGACAAATACTATGGATTGATATATTAGATGACAACAACTATTAATAGCATTTGGTTAATTGGTGGAGACTTTAATGTAGTCTTGCTCAAGATATTGATTATGAAAATTTCAGACATGTAGTTAGAGTTGTGATTTATCAGAGATTCCATTCAGAGGCAGCCCTTTCACTTGGTGGATTAGAAAAGTAGGATTCTCTCTTATCAGGATATGTGCAATGATTTAATTTTATGGAAATTGAACATCCTGCAAGAATAGGATCAAATCATTCCCCTTTGTTATTGACCATGTAAGAGGGGATGAATTCATAAAGGAAAATATTGAGGTTTCTTATGTTGTCGACTTACCATGATCAATACATAATGGAAGAGTTTGTGTATTTTCTTTTTAAAGAAAACATCAAAACGGCAAAATCATCATTGACCAAATTGATCAAGGAAGTTTATGGTGATATTTTTCAGTAACTACTAATCAGAGAAATATCGTCAAAATCAAAGAAAAAATATTTTGAGGAAGCTTGTATTGCTTAAAAAAAACTATTTTATAGAGTATAGCTGGTTTGATAGTGTAGATAGTATTACTCTTTCTAAGTATATTATTCATACAAAGTTATCTTATTGCCCCAAAAATTACCAAGGTAACACATTTGCAGACTTTAGATCAATCTGTTTGAATAATTTTATCTAAAAAATTCTATCTACAGTAGTTCATGAATGAATAGAAGGTATGTTCCCTAAACTCATCTCTGCAAATCAATCTGAGTTTATAGAAAATGTTCCCTTATTATAAAAGATTGTCAAGAAATCTTGAAAGAGGGTAAGCCTTCTAAAATTGTATTTAAGCTTGATATGGCAAAGGCTCATGATAGAGTATCGTGGTTTTGTATGATGAAAGTGTTGATAAAGATGGGTTTTCATGAATTCGTGGTGGATTTAAATTGGAAGTTTCTTGCAAACATTTGGTTGTTATTAATAAGAAGTCACATGGGTTCTTTCACTTTACTAAAGTGGTGAAACTAGGTGATCCACTACCCCGTGCTGTATTTATTCTATCTGCTAGCATTTTATCTAGGTTCTTAAACTCTTTATGTAAGGATGATCTATTTCGGAGTTATGGGATGCTAAACTGGATTACCAATATAAATCATCTTGCTTATGTAGATAGAAATATACTTTTTGATTATATTAGTGGATATTCATCTGTAAAGATCATGTAATTTTTAAAGAAGTATGATATTCAGTCAGGACAGAAAATTAAAACGGATAAAAGAGCCTTTCATTGCTGGTTCAGGAGTGTACAAGTTTTTATACAAGAAGATGTCCACTTAATTATTTGGGGTGTCCTATATTACATAATAGGAAGAGGAAGGAGAATTACTTTGATCTTATTACAAGGGTCAAATCTGAATTACAATTCTTGAATGGAAATATGTTATCCTATGGGGGCAATGAAATTCTGATAAATAGTGTTTTGGAATGTGTTCTAATTCTTGTCTTGTCTGCTAGGCTTCTTGAAATTACATTTGCTTTCCCAAAAAAGAGGGTTGTATTTGTCTTAGGTCTTTATTTAATTTATCCCATGATTAATATGCAAAATTCTATTGGAGGTTCAGAGTCAAAACAATTTATGGGTCAATAATATGTGGAACAAATATAGTGAGAAGACAATTCTAGTTTGGTACATGGAGGGGTGGATCTCAATTGTGGAAAAATACTCAATAACAAGGATATCTTTGAACAACTTATTTGGCGGGAACCTAGAGGTTTAACATCTTTAATATAGTTTGATAATTGGTTAGGGTTAGGTCCTCGATATTCACAACCAACAGAAGTGAAAACCTGCAACAATTTGATAGATATTAACGGTTATATGAATTAATATTTTTTGGATTATGAGAAAAAGCAAATGTGCATGCCTCAAAATATAGTGGATCATGTCAAAATCTTCCATCGATCGGATTAGACAGATAGATTAAAGTTTTAAATCATGGTGGACATTTCATTTCTGGACAATTTCAGTTAAAAGTGCTTGGAATAATATAAGAAAGAGAGCAGAGAAAACTGACTCTTATTAGAGGATATGGGTACAAGGCATCCTTTTTAATATATCTTTCTGAGCTTTTAAGGTGTGGAATTTTTCTACAGTGGCTACTTAAATGACACTATTGTTTCTGCGAGGTTCTAGCTGATGAGATAGTGATCACTAAGTTAAAAAATTAGAAGTTGCGGATTCATTATGGAGATATTTTGCTGGTGCAGTTGGTCTTTTGGAACCATTGGTTAAAATGAAACATGTTTTGAATGTTAAAGGTAACTCTAGGCAAAGGATAGCATTATTTAATGCAATTCCTAATATCATCTTATGGGTTCTTCGGAAAAGGACAAATACCATTCTATATAGTGCTTCTTACTCTACTAATAGAGTTATTTCGGATATTTTCAACACTAAAAGAATTTCATTAATTTTAAATTTAAAATAACCCAATATTCTAAATAATTGGCCTTAGATTGTTACTCTACTTAATAGATCCAGGCCTAGTTTTACGGTGGAGTTACCACCTTTGGGATGGTTGAAATGTAACAGTGATGTGGCATTAAGAGGTAATCTTGGTGCTAGCACTGTTGAATTTTGTGTTAGAGTTTCTTCTAGTGATTTTTTAGGAGCAAGGGGGCTTAGTATCTAGTACTATTGAAACTTCACTATATACCTATGAAGGTTCAATTGTTGTTAATAAATTCATCTAGTAGTTGGTCATGTACTCTTCACCTTATCTGAATTAGATTCTATTAGTTATATATCATGCACTTTGTGAGAGCTATGAAGCTTCATTAATGATAAAAAAACTAGGACAAGTGAATTTGTATTTTCTATACTTCTAGATAGTGTATTCACTAGTTTGCCTATGAGTTTGGTTGCACATTCCTATTCTTAATTATGTTGATCACCTATGAGTATGGCGTTGTTGCTATATAGTTTTAGGATCAGATTCAGTCTCTTACATTGGTAGTTTTTGTCATAGCTCCAAATCTAGATGGTGGTATTAATCCTATATTTGGTTCAATCCATAAGATATAGATTGGAGGGGAGAGATTACACATATTAGGTAGGTTGATCGAGCTCATTTTTCTATTTGTAGATAGCAAGAATTGATAAATACTAGATAAAAAGTCGGTAAATAAGTTAGTCTGATTTACTTACCTCTACGAATTACTAGGGATATGATTCAATGAATTGTTGTTGCATAGAGAATAACGGTATGACAAAGCTCTGGTAGAAGAAGGATATGCTTGTTCTTACAAGAATAGATCCCTTTAACTAATCATATCCCCAATGAACTCTTAATCGCCGACTCAAAGATGATGAAGATGCTTAGATCAGCCTGCTCTGACAAGCATCAACACTCAAATATTTGTCTAGACTTGATTTCTTTTTTGTTTCTTTATTAGGTTTAGGGTTTTTTTTCTTGGTAATTTGCTGGACCAGATCTCATTTGGGCCTATTCATTTTTTCGCTACTTTTATGTTAATAAAAAATGGGCTCCTGCCACCTGAAACCAAAAAGAAGAAGAAGAAGTTAATGCCTCTTAAGATACATCTCAAATTTTGATAAAGGTTAAAGAAATACCCTCGATTTTTTTATAAAAAAAAATTAGTTCCATTTAACTATATGTGTATTTTCCCGCATACACCATCCCTTTATTTAAGCCCCCCTCAAGTGGGATTGAAGTTTGATAACGTGAGAGAGTTTCAATGGAAACAAAGCTGGGAACACTGATTTTTAATTTTGTGAAATAGAGAACAAGCATTAAACGGAAGGAAGAGGAGCGGCACAAGGGGATTAGTTTTTTCTTTGAACTTTGTCTTTATAATAGAGAATGCATTGGTTATGTTAGAAAGCTATCGTTTTTGCACGACAAGTACCTCAGTCACTTCCCTCGAAGAGAATTCCACTATAACGACCCATTAGGCCCTTTTGAGTAATAGAGTTTCTTATTTCATAAATGACTTCAGGTCCATTCTAAATGGGTATTTTAGACTATTTGTAAGTACAATTATATAATTAATGGGGTAATTTTTAGAATTAATTTAATTGGTGGTTAATGAAAATAAATTTTAAATTACTAGTGGACAACTTTCAGAACTTTATAGTTAATCATGTAAAAAAATAATGGTAGTAAATAATTTGTTTAAAAGAAAAGAGAAAAAGGGGAAAACTCTGTGATTGGGAGAGAAAAATATAGAGATTTCGGTAAACCAATACGCCCCTAATTCTTTAATACATTAGAAACATGGGTTGGATAATTTTAATATATTATATTGGGGGAATGTAATTGCCAATGTGAATTTGAATTGATGCACTACAATGTGTTAGTACTATGCATGTCTTTGACTAATATGTTTACGAATAGTGTTGGCAATTTAAACACATTTTTTACTGACCCGCCTAAATAGCCCATCAAATATGCGTTGAAAGAGTGATATTAAATATGGGCTAATATTCGGTATTACACCCATATTTGACCCATTAAAATATTGGTATATTATAGGTCAACTACGGGTCAAATATAAGTATTGCAAGTTTTCTCCATTTTATCAAAAAACTTTTTGTGACCATGTTTTACAAGCGATTTGTCAAAACATTCTTATATGGGTCTCTATTAATATTTCAACTCTCGACCTCAACTCCACACTTTAAAAAAAAAATTACAGTTTATATTTAAAAAATATTTTGAAGGTCAAAATTTCATTTTTAACCCATACCCTCAACTCACCCCCACCCCAGCCACTCACCCCCCACCACAAAAAATATAAAAATTAAAGTTTATTTTTAAAAATATTTTCAACTTCAAAATTTTCATTTTTGCATCCCTACCATCGTACCCCCACCCCCGCTAGCCTCTATCATCCCCCCCAATTTTTTTAAAAGTTTTTTTCTTTTTACTTTTATAATAAAATAAAACTAAATGAAGTTTTTTCAACATGTTTCATGCAAAGAATAAGACTAAAATATTTTGTCCAAATTGAATTGTTAAGTAAAAAAACTATTTATTCATGAAAAATGGTTAAACTAGTATTTTACCCAATCTATTTAGTAGCCAACCCATTTTGACCCATACTAAATATGGAAGGTTAAACGATTACCCATTTTATGTTTAGCCATTTTCAATTTTCCCACATTTAACCATACCCGCCCATTTGCCACCACTATTTATGACTATCAGTTCAATGATGTTTGTCATTAGAGAATTCAATCATTACGATTGAGTTATGCAATTTTCGTTCATTGTAAATGGTTTAGGTTTGATAGACTGTGTTGCTCTAAGTAGGTGATTTCAATATTATTATTTTATGATCATATTATGCTTAAGTTTTGATATTTTGAGATACATAATTATATATTAAGTGTATTGAATTATATGAATTCCATTAAAGTTATGTTACCTGGACGAAATGAGACTTAACCCTAGTCTTGAATATATAGGAATGAACCAGATGTGATGTATTTTTTGGTACCAACATTTAGGATTTTAATTAATTGTATTGATCAGTGTAGGCTGGACCTATAGAAATATGGATGTCTATTAAATCATCTCCTTATTAATATTTTATACTTTATAGATTAGTGACGTTATAAGGCAATAAGGATAGAAATAAGTGCCACAAAGTTGTTCATTCTGTCGTTGTAGTTTAGTTTCTTGGAGACCGAATAGTAGCGTGCTAAGAAGACATCTCTTAATTGGGTCCAAGTGAAGATTGAGTTGTATGGGAGCTCAGTGAACCATATAGCAGCCTCTCCCGTCAGTGAGAGAGGAAACACTCTGAGACCTATTACATCTAGATCCTAATCAGGCCTCCCCACACAACTTTTACAAACTGCCCTTACCTTAGCTATATGGGCATGTGGATCTTCAGAAGCTAGCCCTGAAAACAAACCTCTGGCAGTGAGAATTTGCATCAAGCTACTAGTTACCACAAAAGTGTGGCCTGTGGGTAGAGGGGGCAAGACAAGTGGCCAATCGGAGTCTGCTATGTTATCATACCCTCTGTAGTATGCTTGGGGCCGTGGAACGGGATTTTGTCCCCTCTGTTGATGTTCACCCGGAGCATCGGGTAACATATGACCATGAACATCAACCGGAGCTGGAATGTTCTGGTTCGGATCCTCATCATTTATTCCCAAGTTTTGATTTATATTGCGCAGTGTACGCTCTAGCTCTTTATCGTAGGGAAACAAGGGTTCTCTTCCTCTCCATGTATTTGGCATACAAGGAGGATAGTTCTGAAAAGAAATCAAAAACAATAAAACAAAGTAAATCACTCCGCACCTTGGTCCGGCTACGTGTGTTGCTATTCTAACCCTTATCCTTACCTCATATTAAGCATCGTATTTGATATTTGACTAAGTTATTACCTCGTACCAATCAACACTAGCCTATTAGATAGTATAAACTAAATCTATGTTAATAATTCTTTTCCTATTATCTACCTCCTTGGTCCAGCAAGAAGCATTAAGGCGAGTTCTAACGTTGGCCTTCCGTTTAAAAGACTTTTAAGCGAAAGAATTATTAATGAATGCAAGACACTAATCTAGAATTGTTATTTTAGTTAGGTTTTATCTCATTATTTTCCTATGGTTCCCACAACCCTAGTTATGGAGTTTAGTTACTCATAGCCATAAACACAATATTCAAATATATTAAATACGAATTCATGTACTTACTTCAATGAGAAAGAATAAAATCCAAAGTTTGCTTGATTAATATCCATAAATCACTTGCAAGAATCTCAAAATCCGACAGTAATACACAAAGTCTAAAAATCTGATGTCTAATCTCATAGAGTCTAACCTCAAAAACGAGGTTTTTTGAACTATTTATTAAAAAAACAAAAACCTAATTAAAAAAGGATTCTAATTTCTTGAAATATGCAAAAACGCGGCTGGGTCGACGGACCACACGACGGACCGTCGTGGTCACGCATGGACTCCGTCGTCCCATACTTGTGCAATTTCTTCTGCTGCAATCTTCATTCCCCTCGACGGCAAGTATGACGGACAGTTATAGGAACAACGGTCCGTCGAGGGTCTCGTTCCAAAACACTTCAACTCTTGGAATCTGGGTACTGAGATCAATTCTCTGAACTTCACGACCAACCTGCAGGACGGACCGTCACAAGCTTCGTAATCCCACACTTGGTAAGACTTCCCCATCTTCCTTAAGCAGCTGCACTACGCTGCCACCCACGGACCGTCACAAGCAAGACGGACCGTCATCAGCTCCGTAGGTGTTCTCTTCTGCAATTCTTCACTCAAAATCTCCGCATTCAGCTTTGGACAGATTTCCTGCAAAACAAAAAGAAAATTATATAAAATTAGCCAAAAAAAGGTTTTTAAACAGACTAAACTTAAGGAAAAAGTATTAATAATACCGTGAAACCACGGTATATCAGGTTATTACATGAGGGATGTCGAGGAAGAGTGAGAGGAAGGTAAGAGAGAAGGGAGAAAGGCGGATGGAGAGGAAGAACCGGCTGGGAGGAAAAGAGGAGAGGGGAGGCGTTGGTTGGGGTTTTTTGAAGGAGGTGGCTGATTTTTGAGAGGGAGAGGAAAAGAGAGAGAACTTTTTAGGGTTTTGTCCCTTTTTTCAAAGTTTTCATCCTCTATCCTCAAAAATATTATCCACACAAAAAAATTATGGGCTTAGTATTTTGGCCTAAAATTATTTCAATAGAATTCCTAAATAATTTTTGTATTTGACTATATTTTAGATTGTGCTAAATTCACATAAATATTAACAAATGTAACAAATAAAAAATGAAATTTTAAAATAATATAATGAACGTAACTAATGACATGTGAAATGCAATTTTAAAAAAATAACTAACAAAAGACTTTAATTTTTATAAAATGAAGATAGTTATCGATAAACTTCCTTTATTTATATTAAAGAAATAATTTTAATCTATTAAATAAATAAGACTTCAAAAATACGACTTGCGAAAATGTTAGGCCAAAATTGGGTGTCAACAAAATGACTAATTTTAATAGTTTATCATAAATTTTCTCATTAGATTTTCTAACTGCTCACTACGGAAAAAATAAATGATCAGGTCATAATCATGAACAAAAATTATAAGCAACAGTTGTAATTACATCCCATTCAACCAACTCAATTTATCCAACAAATCTCTTTTCCTCTATCACCAACAATAGTAGTGTGTGTTCTACATACAACTACATCACCAACAGAATTGATTGATATACAACATCTTGATATAGTGGCTAACAATTATTCTAATTTTACTTTTTCCATGCAGACTCCTTTAGTTTAAACTTGAACAAGACAACCATTCACTTCTTCACATTTTTGTGTGTTTTTATTTAATATTTGGATATTAGTACTTTTTATATGCTATCAGAAAAAACCATTCACTAAGGATTACGAATGAATTATTGCACATGAATCAAAATTTTGATTTTAGTACTTTTGATTTGAAAGTGGAAAACCATGGTTCTTTGACACATATTACTCAAGTCACGTAACCAAGCGAAAAAGGGGATTCTTTTGAAGCATGGATTTTTCTAACCATGAATCCTCCTTTGATTTGTTATGGGAGAGCGATTTGTCTCTTGCTCTAGTATCTAATATATGTGTCAAAGAGTGTATTCTCTTGAGACGTATACGGGGTATGCCGTTGAGACTATTGATTCAATTCCTCGAAAGTCATCTCTCTCTCCTTCACATAAAACACAACGTATGATGATTCTAGTCATACAAAAACAACTAAACTTCATGATAGAAAGAACATGTACGTTGTAGAATCTAAGGTCTAGGATTAGTATTTAAACATTGATGTAGTTTAAGAATTACTAATTAATATAAGATTGAATTGTAGTATAATCTCAATCTAATTAATAAAGGATGACTATATAATCAAAACACCATCTCAATTAGTAGGAAAGAAAAAATAGTAAAGATGGAGTTATATTATTTTAAACCATATTATTATTCTATAATCTTGCATTATACTCCTAATATTCCATATTAAGTTTAATTCTTAAGGCAAAACACACCTATTTAGAAAAATATTCAAGAGCATAGGGTAAATGATAATTTCAACTATTGCCCTTTGTGAAATTATAAATATAAGTAAAAATGCACAAGTATCCTCCTAGAGTATGACCGAAATATCAAAGACACACCTTAACTAAATTAAGGTCCTATAACCCCTTTCTAAACTTAATTTTTTTTGTAAATTTGGGCACCTTTTTGTATTAACTAAGGAAACTAAGGTCTAAATCAACTAACTTTTCTCAAATTTAAGGAATATGACTTTCCTTCAAAACATAAGTAAAATATTTTTCAAAACTCTCTTTCAACCTCCGTCCTACCCACCCCACCCTACCAACCACAAATACACCCCCTACCAGCCTCACACACACCCTACCAGCCCCCACCCACCCATAAACCCTACCCACCCCCTGCCCTTAAAATATATAAGTCAAATTTTAAATACCTCCCCAACCCCATGAAAAAAAATATTAAAAAATTCAACTTCAAAAATTATTTTTCACTATAGTAAAAAATAAAAGATATTTCTCAAAAACATATTTCACTCAAAAATCATACACTAAAAAAAAATTTTAGAAAATATTTTGTACTCACCAATCAAACATGGGAAAATAAATAGAATCTCTACTTGTTTTCCAGGTAAACATTTTCTAAGAACATTTTCCATGAAAACATTTTCCTTCATACCAAACACACCCTTAGAGTGAGTTTCTTTTGCTATAAGTCACTATGTTCAAAGAGATGATAAACATTTTTCTATGTTTTATTCGTGCAACAAAAACAACTCCAAAAATGAGATAATCCTGAACCTAGATATAACATTTTTCAAAGGTAATTTTTTTGGCCAAGAAATTTCACCTAAGAAAGCAAACTTTAAAAGAAATCTCCTTTACCCATATATAATTAAGGATAAAAGTGATTGTAACTTTATTTCTAAAGAATATTTATACTGGTAGTTTTATGATTCTGTAAATTGTGTTGATACGGATTTGTTAAATTCATTAATAAACTATGATATTTCAAAGAAATTCCACATAGGAAATAATGGTTGTCCTTAAGAACGAAGCTTTTTTGGAATTTTTGAATTATAAATTCTTGCGACAATAACAACTTTAAAAGAGAGTTAATTCATACATTATTCAGAGGCAATAGTTTTTGCCAAGAAATTTCGTAAAAGAAAGGATATTTTATAATAAGTCTCCTTGAACAATATATAATTAATGATAGGAGAGGTGGTACATGCATTTCTAATGCGATCATATGCAGTTAAACAAGAAAACAAGTCATTATTGCTGAAATTCCAACTAAATTTAATATTCCTCTAGAAGCATTTTCCAATAGCATTCCGTAGACCTTCTCTTACTTATATGAAAACATATTGTACAATTATAATTTAATTATTTTTATTTCAGCTAAACATAGATTACCAACAACATTTTACATCCCATGTCACCATAAAAGGATAACACATATTAGGTCAACCGAAAGGCTACACTTATGTAGAATTCATTCGTTAGGAGGCTTAAAAATACATTCATAAAATAAATCAAAAATTGATATAAATTAATTCACATAATCCTAACACTTGGATTATATAGATTTGTGTTACGGTTACACAAGATGGAAAAGCTATCTAGGTGGATCCACTAAACTAGAGTCATATGTGGGCACATGCTGAATGATCAAGGATTTTGTTAGACGTGGAGGTTACCATTTCATGAGTTAAACACATATTTTAGGAATTCGTACATACTAATGTGAGGAAACCCATGTGGGAGACCGGACTTACTAAACGTGAGACCTCCATCTCATTTGCATGTCCTTTGGGTGATTAGAAATTATCCCTTTAGTAATCATCTTATTTCATCATAAAATTTAACATTAATCTTTTAAAGACCCTATGTAAATATCCTATCATATTATCTCATAGGTCATCATGAGTTATAACAATCCTCACTTTAGACACACCTTCAGAAGAGAGTACACAAGTGAGTACACCTTGCACTTAACACTTTATTTTAATCTTGAGAAACTACTTTCAATCATATAAATTTGTATCGTCACATACATATAATATTTATGTGTAATTTAATGTCATAGGGTTAAGGACGAACAATACCTAGAATCAACATCTCAACCACATATTAGACGTAGAAGCATTACTGTCTAAGTAACTCATAGTTCACAATTGAATCCAAGAAGAATCAATCAACATACCTTCTTGCTCTCTTCAAGAACCTTCATACTTCCATTCCCAAGAATGCATAACAATTACATAAACAAGGTAAATTCAAGAAGCAATTACATAATTAACAACAATGTAGTCAATCTACATGTTCATCATCATCACAACTCACCCTAATAAATAAAGGTTTCTCTAAAATTGGGGAAAGACATGGGTCTAGAAAAATACATAGGAAATAATCAATTAACCATCAATATTTACTTAAGTAACACCAATTGATCATAATTCATCACAATGAGCAACCATGGAGAAGAATGAGAAAAGGAGTAAATACTCAAAATGAGAACTTTAAAGAGTATCACTCCTCCAATGGTTCACTTGATAAAATCAAAGAAGGAAGCACTCTAAATTTTGGTGGTTGGGATGATCTAGACCATCATGGGATGGAAGGACAACAGGAAAAGCCCCTAAATAAGAGTCACGCAGAAACAAAACAATTTAATGATGGTAAATTGATCAAGAGAATCTGAAGGAGAGGAACTCTATTTGTACCGAGACCACTACTTATTGTTTTCCCGTTATTTGGATCCTGGACCAAGCTATTGTAAATTTGTAATGAATTTGGGGAGTTGAAACCCTTTGTAGAGCCAAACACCCTACTGTTTGGCAGCAAACAATCTTTAATTTAAGCCTTGTTTTTTTTCTCAAAGCTAGACTTCGAACCCAAATCATATAGATGTAAAGATTGAATATAGTTTAGATGATATGGTGTTAATTCTTATTCATTCTGAGCTCACTCTTGTCCTAAAATAATGGAAGACAAAAGGAATCGCGATAGACCTTGATTTCTTTGTTTTACTTTTTTTTTTGAAGAGTTTTTCTTTCATTTATTTTAGTATTCGGGAAATGACATGTATGAAGATATCTAAATAGCGTTAACCAATACATGAATTGAATTTTCATTTTGGATTGGAGTTAACAAGTGACAAAGTTAATTTAGTGCTTAATTATGATAGTCAGTCATTGGTATTCTGGTTAGAGATGTGGTAATTAAAGAGAGAGTTACATTTGAGTCATTCACATATTTTGTATAACTAATAACTCTCATATTATAATTTTTCACATTTTTTTTCTACTGAAAATTGTCATATTTGACTTTTAATATCAGTAATTACTAAGTTAATATCCCGCGCTTTGTCTGGTGGCAAATACCCTTAATTAGCTTACATGTTATTTAATATGTTATGTTGTTTATGAAAAATACTAATTTAAAATGTTAATGTAATACCACATATCTTTCTACAACTCTCGGGCATCCATTTTTATAATTTTTTTTTGCATAACATTTTAAATATTTTTTGGGGCTTTTGTGTCCTCCTCTGCGTGAAGGATGGATAATCCATTTCTTCTTGTTACTCAAGCTATGTAATATATAATTGACCATGGGTGAATAACTGTTATGGAAGATATAGTCCCACCCGAGGAAATGTATATCCTTGGCTCTTCTTGATTGTCATAGCGTAACATGATTCTTCATGGACATTTTCTTTTTCAGTTCATAGCCTCATAAGAAGTGAAGTATTGGAAGTCAAGTTGAACTTTATAAGGCATCATATCTGGATAGAGCCGTCAAAATGGGTTTGGACCAAGAGGCTGACACAACCCAACCCTTGAAATAAGTGGGGTTCGGCTTAAATTTTTGGTCATATTATAATTGAGGCGTTTTAGATTGCCCAATTTGGACCGTTGGCCTCGTAGGCCTAACCAGCAAACCTCTGAGGCCAGTCTGTGGGCTATTATTTTTTTAAAATATTTTTATATATATTTTTAATAGTGTTTTATTTGTAAAGATTTTATTAATAAATATTTCAAAAAATAAAAAATCATGTCTTTTGCAATATCATCTTACATAGTGAATTGTAAATGAAGATGAACTTCTTGAGGAAATAATATCACATGTTGATTCAAATGTGATTGATGGTGAAAGTATAAGAGGAGTTGTAAAACATAATTAATGAGTCATATAATATTTAGAAATTTAGATTTGTTATGTATTTAGATTGTCTTGTGTTGCTTGAGATCTTTTAAACCAGTTTGTTTTTTGTCGGAGAATGATTGAATGATCAACATTTATCTGCTAAATCTTACGTTGGCAATTATGTATTTTTGTAAGTATTCATTTAAGTGTGTGATTCATTAATGTATTTTTGTAAGTATTCAATGAACTATGTGATTGATAAAGGAGTTTTTGTATGAATTGATGTCGTCTTCATAGACATCAACATTCGATACTCTTGGTTGGGCCCCTATTTTATTGGACCTTTATTTAAAAGGGCCAGCCAGCCCCAACCCATTTAACTCTCTCGCCCGTTATGGTTGGGCTGGGTTGGGTTGGGCCTGTCCATTTTGACACCTCTAGGCATAATGCACAACTTCTAAGGCAGTAGGGCGAATTTAGAGTAATTAATTACATTGATCCTTAATTTGGGTTAAGAGAGGAAGTGGAATAGACATAATACAAAAACAGGAAAGACATGAATGTATTCTAAGTCTACATAGTGCTACAAGCATCCACACATAAAAACAAAGGATGTTTTTAAAATTGAAGCGTCAATCGTTCAACTCTGTACGTTTTTTTTGCGTATTAAACAAAACACTGAAGGGGTACAAAATACAATTTTAACCATCATTTTTATGTTTCCAGGATAAGCTCTATGTTTATTATAATTTTAGATTCCTGGTAAAGTTTGATAAAGTAGGAGAATTAGATAGTGCGTATGGATTCGAGGCAACATCACACTCAACTTCTAAGGAAGTACAGAACTATTGAAATTTATTGTACATGTATAAATACATGTATTAAAGTTTGTTTAATAAAGGAATTACATTAAACAAATCTTAACATAATGCAACACCATGGAGTACATGTTGTTTTACTTTAACAAGATATTCAGAAAGATCAAAGCCTTCATCCCTATTATTTCACAACAACAATTATGGCTTCCAATGTTAATTAAAAGTATGAGTTTTGAGTTGTTTGTTGTTGCGGTAGATTGTATGAAGGGAAGCAAGAGATGGCAAAAGTAACAATCAAGGCAAGCAACCAAAAGGAAAAACAATATTGTTAAAGGCATGTTAGGATCGAAGAAGTTGAAAACTTATTTGGAGGGGTGGAAGATAAAAAAGAGAGAGTTTTTTTATAAAAGCTTTAGAAGAAAAATTTTTGAAGTGGAAAGAGCAAGACTTATTTTAGAAAGGAAATAGTATCATGTAAGAGTAGTGATACGACATTTTTTATTCATGTTAACAACACATATTGAAAGATCAATAAGAAGATAGTAGAGGTCAAAGTAAATAGTAATGAGTTTGTTTCATGGTAAAATAGTAAAGAAAAGTGTATGCAAGTTGGAATGCAGGTTACCTGGATGATCCTTAGTGAATGTGGCTGGTCAGTGGAGGATCCTTATTAAATTCTTTTTTTTCACGAATCTCGTTCCTCAAATAAAAGCCCAGATTATTGAATTCTATTTTTTACACGACTCTCCATCCTTATCCTAATCATCATCTTAATCTCCATGTGTATCGACTGTAATTTGGTCAAAAATTCAAAAGGTGAGGTTTCGTTGAAGGATAATTATAAATGGCATTAAAAGTAGTTATACAAAAGGCGGTTTGTTCTTGAAGGTTATTATATACGGTAGAGATATATACCCATTATTGATTTTATTATTCTAGAATTAAGTTCATTTGTAACATGTCTTCTATATACGTTGGTGGAACATGCGTTTAAGGGAAGGAAAAGTGGAAATCCTGAGATTATGAAGAAATTGGGATGTTTAGTAGGAATTTAATTGGGGTATGTGTATGACTTCAAAAAAAGGAAACAAAAATGCTCGATAACAATAGTATAGATTGATAAAGTGAAACACCTGGAGAGTCTGTAGGAATTTCAAGTGGCGTGTTAAATGGCTTTATGTTTAGGGTAAGAAAATTCATTAGGCCATGAAGTCATGGGAACGCGACATGTTGCACATCTTAAACAACGAGGCACAAAAATTGAGAATTTGATGTACAAAATTGTACGGGAATTTTCCAGAAGATGTACGATGTGTAAAATGAAGTCATATGGCATTTGTTGACACCGTTTCCGTTTTGTATTCTGATGCAAATGGATAGTGTTATTTATGAGCAAATGTAGATCAGGTAAATAGGATAATTTTTGCATAGTTTATTGGCTGTTTGCAGAATCTGTTCTATGTTTGAGACACTTTAATGGAGGTTGGTGAGTAAGATGCAGCGCTAGTTCACCTTTAACTGGTAATTGGGGATTAAGGCGCAGGGTGTGAGGTTGAGACTGTAAATAAACAATGTAAGTCTTTATTTAAAAAGTGTAGTTTAAAAGCACAATGCTTGGGATGCGAAAAGTTGTTAGATATTGGGGGTAGTGATAAATGTGTTGAAGGCAACATGGGAGAACTAAAACAATTGTTAGAAGTAATGGGAGGTTATGCGTAGGAAGGAAGAGTTACAACTAATGAAGGTGAAAAGTATACGACAGAATGTAGGGGAAGACTATTTGTGGGTATAAATTTTATAAAGACAATTTTGTCTTGTGGTGACATCACGTCACCGGGATGAGGTTGTCGTATCCCTACTTTTTACTATTTTACAATATTTTCACAAAACAAAAGTCATCCACATATATAAGTTTTGTTACAATACATTAGGTGTGATACATCGCGATAGTTGGCAGTTGCATTTAATAAGGAAACTAAACATAACATTTATTTTGATTTTCATAATTCAAATTTCCTTCATCTCTAGCAAGTCTATATTGTTACCCAAATAGTGAAAAATTCAAATTACTCAGCAAAATTGGTTGATACCATATAAATGTTTTTATTTCGTTGAGATGTTGAAGAATTTTAGTAAGCAACGTGAGTCATGAAGGTTACTACAACACGCCAAGCTATCCCTGAGACGCAAACATGGGACCTAGGACCACAAATTATCCAAAGCTAAGCCTGCTAGCATGATCATGTGCATACGAAAGATAGTAAATTCATGTAGAAGCTAAATCATGTTTGAAATGAAAATATGGGGAAAACCCATATGCTAAAATTGATATATATGAATACTGATGAGTTAAATACAAAAGAAAATATTAACTCAATACTAAGTTGAAACTATGTATGTATGAAAATAGTCTCTAAACTAACTACAAATGATTGGAAAGGACCCAACTAAGTCTAGGCAAAAGTGAAACCAAAGGACTAAGTACTGAAAAGAAACTTATCACTATTGTCATTGGAGAATGAGGAATCGCCACTGAATCTGCTTAAATGGAGATCTGGATCGATCTAAGCGTGACCGGCATGGTGAGATCTAACCATGAAGTTCTGTTGAAGTTCTAAAAACCCTAGGTGTAACCATGATATGGGTATCAAGATTTGACTGACAACTAGCGACCCAATGGGGGAAAGGCACCCAAAAGTGAAATTCCACATACCTGGTGATGAAATTCATTGACAAATATATAGTTTTTTAGGCTGGAACTGCTGGAACCTTGTTGTGTTGTTGAACTAGGGTTCTTGACCTTTTTCTCCTTTCATGCTTCTAATTTTCTAAGTTTTGATTTACGATTTTGACTATTGTAAGTTTTAGTTATTTTTATAGGATTAAACTGACTAAAATCTAATGATTTAGGATCAAAACGATGTATCTTAGGGTTTTAATGAAGTCAGAAAAGACCAAAATACCCCTGAGTTAATTGTTGTTGTACCAAATGACAACCTGAACTTATGGGCCATTGTTTAATCGACGGTCTGTAGTTTGGGTCCATAGGTTGGGTTTGTTCGACATGACTTTACTAAAACTGTATATCTTTTTACTCGAAGGTCTGATTTTACCAAACTCGGTGGCTATGGGAAACTAATTCAAAAATCTATCATTTCATATGACATTGGACCCTTAATTTGTTTTGTACTAGAAGTTATGATCAATTGAATTTGATCCAACAACATTTTCCCCTTAACTGTGTACTAATTTTCACCTATGGTCATACCTACGATCCGTAATTCTATGTATGGACCATAATGGTTTATCGGGGTTCTTGTCAAAGACTGGGGAAATGGTGTCTTGATCAACGGACTCAGACTACGACCGTAGGTACATCCGTCGTTCGCCACTTAGTCAAAAATTTTATCCTATGTTTTTTTGGGGCTTCAGATTCAAACGACGGATGCACAATATGGGCCTTAGATCAGACTGCGATTCGTCGATGGTAACCGTCGGTTGCACCTGCACATTTATAAAAAAGATGATTTCGTGTTTGATTTAGATACTGGGTGTTACATTATATCCCCCTTGGGAACATTCTTCCTCGAATGAAGACTAAAATAGCTTAAATAGAGGGAGAGAGATGCAAACCATATTACTAAACAATGAGAACTGAGTTTCTGACTATATATGAAGTTTGAGAACATGCAAATATGCTAAAATTGCAAGTACAAACTGAGGGAACATGATTCTAAAACTAAATTCACGCACGAATGATATAATAACTGAAGAGGAAATATTACCTCAAGCTGGAGTACAATCGGAAGGAAAGAGGTGAGGATACTTGGCTTTCATGGCTACTTCTGCTTCCCAAGTAATCTTGACTGAAGCGACTTCTTTGTTGTCAACCATCTAACTTGACGATCAAGAATCTCAAATTGCACATTCTCATAAGAAAGACTATGTTTAGCTGCCACACTCTCTAATGGCACCACAGAAGCTGGATCACCCACACACTTCATCAAGAGCGAGATGTGGAATATTGGATGCATTGCTGCTAAGTCTCCTGGTAACTCTAACTCATATGCCACCTTTCCAATCCTTTTCATGATCTTGTGAGGGCCTACATATATAGTACTGAGTTTTCCTTTCTTGCCAAATATCATCACTCCTTTCATAGGTTCACTTTTAGGAAAATCCAACGATCAACTTGGACCTCTAGTTCCCTTCTCCTTACACTTGCGTAAGATTTCAGATGACTTTGGGCTGTATTAAGTCTCTGTATAATGAGTTTAACTTTATCCATATCATAAACGACTGAATCTGGACCTATCAATGCTATTTCACCTACTTCAAACCACCCTATAAGAGATCTACATCTACCCCCATACAGAGACTCATAAGGGGCAGTATGAATGATGGTATAACATCTAGTGTTGTAGGAAAACTCAATCATAGGGTGGTGATCATCCCAATTACCCTTCAAATCTATCACACATGCTCTCAAAAAATCTTATAGGGTATAAATAATACGCTCTGCCTGTCCATCTGTCTACAGATGAAGTGTTGTGCTAAGGTTAACTTGAGTACCAAGACCCTTCTAAAATGACTTCCTGAAATAAGAGGTAACCGAGGACCTATATTTTAGATGATATACAAAGGAACACCATGTAACTTCACAATTTAATTACTTTAAAGCATGGCATAGTCCACTGTCGAATCTATTGTCTTGACCGTCAAAAAGCGAGAAGACTTTGTCATGATATAAATTGTCACCCAAATGGAGTCATGTTGTCTGCGAGTACCTGCTAACCCTACGATGAAATCCATATTGATAACTTCCCACTTCTAAGTAGGAATGTCGATCTCTTGAGTCATACCCTTGTTTTCTCATGTTATATCTTGACTTGTTGGATATTGGGGCACTTACTCCCCTATTCATGCCATTCCACCAATAGACTTCCTGCAGATCACGGTATATCTTAGTGGAAACTTGATTTATAGAAATATATAGAGTTATGGACTTCTACAAGGCTAGCTTTCTCAACTCACCCACATCAAGAACACACAATCTACCCTTGTAGCGAATACACCATCTCTCTCTTGGGAAAAAACCTCCACTCTGTGATCGTGGACTGCACCCGTAAGATCAAGCAAGATTGGATCACTGTCTTGTTTTTCATTAACCTCTACTACAAAAGAAGATTCTGCCCCATTCTGAACTATTACACCATTGACTGATATGCTCATAAGGCGAACTCCTAAAGAACCAAGCCTGTGAGCATCCTTCACTAGATCCTTTTTTTCTTTCTCAACATAGGCTACACTACCCATAGATAATATACTAAGAGCATCTAGTACTAATTTTTCCATACCCGAATTTTAAGGAAAAATAGTATTCAACATAAAGAATGAATCGAGTCTTAGCTTAAAAATGTTTGGGTGTTACAATACAACTCAAGAACGATGTTGTGGTGGACATAGTCATCTTCTCTCTGATGTTTTATGAAAACAAAGGAAGATTATTAGGCATGGACTAAGAATAGAAATACCATGCCTAGGGTAATATGACTGTTAGTTGTTAAGCTTAGAAACACTCCTCATCTATGCTCTTCTTTCCTCATCACCATACCCCATTGGCTGCAACTCATAGCTCCCACAAGAGAATATGACGACACACTCTTACTATATTAAAGCTTAACCTAAATCCTAAGGTTTGAATTTTATACCTCTGTATAACAAATCTCATCACAAAAGTATTACTCTTTACAATCACATTTAATCAACATTGGCTTATATCAACAACAACATATCTTTTAACAACATCACATTCAAGCATAATAGTTTAACGATTTCATAGACTCATACTAGCTCTTTATGAAATTCTTATTCTCTCACCATCTCTGCCATACCAGCTAGATTTTCTCCTTTTACTACGAGAAACTATCTAAGGGTTATAATTTAACTATTTCCCATTGTAAAACCTCATCCTCCACCTTCTCTATCATTATATCTTCAGATGGAATTATGACACATCATCGTCATCAAGATAAGATCATTAACCTTCTCCTTTGAAAATCACTCCTTTACTAAAAGTAAGTTTGAAAATATATCCCTCATACTCATTTGAATACATTATTATATTATTCTCAACACTTGACTTGATTTATCATCGTATGAACTCCCCATTAAGTCTAAAGCTAAAACTTGAATGTTATAGACCTAGTACATCATCTCTAAACTAGTTTATATCTCCTTTTACTCTAATACACGGGAAAATTTTATATCATGACTATGGAACTCTACTTAAGAAGATACTAAGAATTTTTCCTGAGATGTTTCTGTTGATTTCTTATTGGCTCCTAAGTGTGCTTCTTCTAACTCATAGTAAAATGAAACTTGCACCAACATATCCCATATTGGGAAACTCAATTATATAATCAAGGCACAAATAAGAAAAAATTCATAACCTGAATTAAGACCTTTTCTAATTACATACCACCTCGATACACCTCTTAATTCTCATGTTACTTTTGTGATCTAGCCACACTTCGCTGCACTTATCTAAAGGTTAGGGTCTCTCACACGTGTCACTCATATTTAACGCAGCTAACGTCTTACTTCTCTCATGAAGTCTATTTTTTGTCAACATTATATTAAAGTGAGTATTTAAAAAGTATTTCGACGTGTTTTTTTTTATATTTATTGATAATATATGTATATATTCAAAAGAATGAAGAGGACAATGCTACTCATCTCATAATAGTCCTCTAAACTCTCACTGATAGAGATTTAGACTTGAGTCCACGACATACTTTGACCACATTTTTTCTAGTGAAGGGATTTGAGTAAACACTAAGAAAATTGAAGCAATGTAGAATTATCCTACACCAACCTTCCCAACTGATATAAAGAGTTTCTTTGGATTGAGTAGTTAATATAAAAATTGTTAGGGTTTTTCATCTATTTCATCCACGTTAACTAAGTTAACTCAGAAAATAGCTACATACGAATGGTATGAAGCATGGGTGAAAAGCTTTTATGAATTGAAAACTTTGTTAACCACTATTCCAATTTTGACCCTACTAGAGGATACATATGGTTTTGTTATTTATTGCGATGGGTCCCTAGTTAGACTTGGTTGTGTATTGGGGCAGAATGGTGTATTTTATAGGCAATGCCTCCAGACCGCTTATTATTCTCAAGAATAAGTTCTCGGCTTGGGATCTCGTGTTTTGAACAATACTTTTCTCTCAAGATGTAGCATTACTCTCTCTATTGTGTTCATGTGGCTGAGCTCATCGACAACAAGAGTCTCTAATATATCAATATGAGCTAAATCTTTGACAAAGGCAATGGATTGAACTACTCACAAATTATAATATGAGCGTTCTATGTAATCTATGTAAGGATAATGTTGTTGCTGATTCCTTAACCAGGCTGTCCATGAGGAGTACTTCTCATGTCAAGGAAGGTAGAAACAATTGTCCTAGGAAGTTCACAGACGTGCACATCGAGGTTTCTATTTGTTATATCCTTGTAAAAACGAAGTGGTCATGATGCAAGGTTTGAATTTTCAGTATATTTTTAAGTGAAGTAAAAGTAGGACAAGGAGCCCATTTTACTTAAGTTGAAGTTAAGTAGGCATAAGCCAAATGTGATGGTCTTTTCACAAAGGGAGTGCTGTGCTAAGTTATCAAGGTAATTTGTGGTATCTAAGTGTGGATGAACTCCTAGAAAAAAACATAAAATAATCCTTTAGTTTCCGATAATCAATTCATCCTTATGCCAAAAAGATGTATCGTGACTTGAGGGAAATCTATCGGTGGAGTGGCATGAAGTGATGCATTGCCTTGTTTGTTCCTAATTGCCCAAATTTAAAGAAAGACAGGGAAAATCAAAGGCCATATGGTGTATCTCAAAATATACCCCTTCCATAATAGAAGTGGAAGATGATTAATACGGCCCTCTTCAAGAATAGAAAAGTGGGAGATGATTAATACGGATTTCAATACTGGTCAAGTAGAACGCAAAATGCACACCTTAGAGGACATGTTGAGAGTGTGTATTATTAAATTAAAATATAATTGGGATGACCACTCACCTCTTACTGAGTTTACATACAATATTATTTACCATTGCAACAGTTAGTTGGCTCTGTATGAGGCTCTGTATGAGCGGAGGTGTAGATTTTATATTAGGTGGTTTGAGGTTGGTGAAATAGAGTTTATAGGACAATATATGGTTCATTAAGTGATAGTGTCACAACCCTAAAAGTTAATAAGATAAGAAATGCTTAATGTGTCAAGAATACCTACAATTAGACCAGGGTTCACACAGATTTATGCGCGTAGAACCAGACCTCAGAACCCTTACTAAAGACAAGTCAACTAACTTGGGGAGTTAGTTGAGCTTGGAAAGATTTGGTACAACCATATAGGGCTCTCGAATACCAAGATTTTATCGAAAGAGTCTTTACCGAATTTAAAAAGAAGAAATCTTAGGTTTGAAGGGTCTAGGGATAAAATGGTATTCCGTGCTAAGGAGAGTATCTAATACCCATGATATGAAGTCTTGCTCCACCCAGGCTGCAAAAACAGAAGATAAAAATATTATAAAGCAATCAAAAGTTCTATACACTCAATGAACTTACAAAAAAAATATACAAGGAAGCAAGCTAACTTAAGAAATGAAAACTTTATATCATCTTCTCGAGGGGATTATGTTGAAGGTTTAGGGGAGGATTTGGGCAGCACTTTGAAGTTGTGTAAATCTACAACAGGGTATGGGTTTTCTCTCTTGGAATCCTTTCCCCAATAGTATTTTCTTTCTACAAAATTCAAACATATGAAACTAGGGTTGTCCCCTTGAATGTTGAACTCCTTGTCCATAGTCTCCTTCCAATTTTAATCCAAATGAGGTTAGAATCATATTGTTTGGAAATAGCAAGCATGTTCAATGATGTCAACCAAAAATGATGTAGTGCAATATGTAAATTTTTGTTCTTGTTGTTATCCGTTTTGAAGTCTTAAAATGGTTAGTTTGATGGCTGAAATTAACATGCATAGAAAGTGTAATTCATGATGTTCATATGAGGTGTATGTATTTGACTAATTTTAAGGGGAAAGTTGCATATAAAACAACAATGAATGTACACCTAAGAATGTGTTAAAGGAATCCATGAAATACACGCCAAAAAAGTGTTAAATTATCCATGACTTTTCTTAAGTTTTAAAGTGGAAATATTAGTGAAAATAAGGTAAGTAAATGACTAATTTTCCAGCAAAAACAATAAGTTTCATTTAGGCTAAATTATAGAGGAGTAATTTGGAAATTTAATTGGTTTTAAAAGGGATGAGGCCACCAGGATTCGAACTTGTGACCTCACCCGTGTGACATCTTATATTCGCAAAAAAAGAAAAGGGGTCAGGGGGATTCCAAATAGTATGCACTGGCTGAGAAGGGAGAGAGAAAAAATTTAAATAAATAAAATGGAAGGCATGGAAATCGAACCCACGACCTCCAGGCAGCGAATGAAGGGAAAGAAAAATAAAAAAAAGGAAATGTGAGGCATGGGAATCGAAGCCATAACCTCAAGGCTAGAAAGGAGAAAGGGAGAAATAAATAAGAAAATAAAGTGATGACGTGGGGGATCGATCCCACAACCTCACTACCAATGCGTAGCCAAAGAAACTTTTAACTAAAACTAAAATAAGGAGGTTGTGGGGGTTCGAACCTAGAACATCACAGCCCCTAGTGAAATAAAGAAAAATTAAAGAGAGGTTGTGGGGGTTCCATTCCTCTACCTCATTGTCCATACAAATCGGAAAAGAAAAATTAAATGAAAAAAATAAAAGGGGTTGTGGGGGTTCGATCCCACAACCCTTAGTCCAAATAAGAGGATAATTCCATGAGAAAAAAAAAAGAGAGAATGTTGATGTTGGGGTTCGATCTAGAGTCCCAATGTCATGAAGACTAAAAATAAAGTCGAGGAGAAATGTAAGTATTGTCCAAGGGGTTCGAACTTGGTTTCCCTTGCCCAAATTTCCGTATTGATACTATGTGAATAAAATGTTCAAGAATCATGCCACCTACTCAGATCGAAATTGAAATCTTGGCATGCACACAAGATACATAAGTCTTGTACTACATAATCTTAGGAAGATATGAGTAACTTAACGAACTATATATGAAGCCTCATGGATTGTATGTATAGAACAATTAGTCTAGCATACGTTTAAAAATAAGTGAACCTAAGATGTGTGTAATGAAATGAAGCAACCCTAGAAGGGTTTAGTACGAGTGTAAAACACACTAAATTGCCAAGTACATTGGAATATGATGAAATCAACAATGAAATGATGAAACCTTAGAAGATTTAAGTAAGAGTTTGAAACACACTAAATGTCCAAGTACATTGGCATATGATGAAATGAATAATCACGAAAAAAATGGGTGAGTAATTATTAAGAGGAAATGTGATAATGTTAATTAATGTGGTGATAACATTATATGAGGCTAATGTTAAATTGAGAGCAATCCCAAATGAGACTATGTAAATGTTACTAAAACTACTCACCTATGAGAGTGTAAAGTTAATGAAGAGACTTGTCTCTATCAACACTCTAATGAAAGTATTGAGATTAACACATTTAATACTAATCATGAGATCACAAATCATCTATTGAGTTATAATGTCCTTATACTAGAAGACAACTTCCATGATATATAAGTTGAATGTAATGGAAATTTAGACTTACCACCGATATAATAGTATGAGCGGTAATGCCTTCTTTCGGGAAGGGTGGAGGTTCACGTAACTCTCATAAAATGAGACTATCCGGCATGCCGGGTATGGGTCTCTTTATATCTCCTAGTCTTTGAACATATACTACCAATATAGGGATCTAGTAGGATTCAATTCCCATGTACGCTATGATGTTTTCATTAACTTTGGCTGGTGATTCCACTTCTTTTTTAGTGTGGGGGAGACACTGGATTTTATGATGCTCACATGATCTATGTCGGATAATGTTAAAGTTCACAATGAATGAATAACGCCATCCTCAATGATGTACATAATGAAATGAATGATACCAAAGGTGTTAGGATGGTTTAATCAAGATGTGAGCTAGACTGAAGTAATGATACTAGGTTATTCTTTATCATTGCATAGCAAACCAATGAGAGTCTTAAATTACATCCTAGGTAAAGCAGGTGTTTACACTACCTTATGAATGAATGAATGAAGTACATATAAATGAATGAGGAAGACTCTGTGTTTTCTAAAGAAGGTTTCCTACTTGAGGTCCCATATGTTGAGCATTTATTTTGGGAAGTCCTAACGTCAAGTCCATTATCCTAAGGTCTCATGGCATATGAAAGAATCATATGAACTAAGTGATATGATATGTGAAATATGTTATGTGTTGTTTGCAAAATTATATGTTTGATGATGCATGTTATACTCACGGCATAACATTCCAAATCCGAAATTGGAAGGTCCATTGACATTCCTAATCAAAATTTTGTAAGTCAAATGACTTGACATTCCATAAATCATGTTGTTAGGAAAGACCTATTCTTTCTCATGCATGTCCTTGGTGTGTGCTTGAATATACCAATGCTTAGTACAAGTGTGTTCTAATTCCATACAAATATCTACTTTTAGGTGCAGTCAAAGGTGGACGTTAGATCTTACGGTACGATGTTGCTGTTATTCGTATGTAGAGATTTCATCCGGACTTGGTAAGCCCTCATGCTTTCGAGGTTGTCTACTGTTATTATCTAGCTTAGATGTAGGCTTTAGGTAGTGGAGCATGTTCCATTAGTATTTAATTTACCATTTCATTTCAGACTTTGTATTGGTGCCATTTTTGCAAGTATATACTTTATCTATTATTAAACTATTTCTTTCATTTTATGAGCTTAATGATAGATGGTTGATCATGAACATTAATGTGTTTAAGTAGAATGTCTTATACCAATGTTAAATATTAAAAACTTTAAATTTTCTGCAAAAATTAACATAGATGAAGTAAAGATGACGTATGTAGGCTTGTCTGCGACCTCTAAGAGGTCAACGACGCTGGTCTCGTCTGGGGTCTAGATTTCGGTCATGACACATAGATAAGGTGATGACCATTTAGGAGTAGTTAAATTTTTTATACAGTCATGATAAATCTTATTCTGATATTAGAACAAAAGATTAAGAGTTTGAGGTTGATGATAAGATATATCTGTTTCACCCATGCATGGTGCTATGAGATTACTTAAGAAAGGAAAGATCAATCACCGATATATTGTTCCTTATCGAATTTCCAAGAGGGTTGGTAATATAGATTATGAGTTTGATCTACCACTAGAACTACAATTAGTTCATCCAATGTTTCATATTTCTATTCCAATGAAGTTCTTGGGTGATGATACACTTATTTTCCCTACTAAAAATATTGGAGTGAATAACAACTGGTCCAATAAGGAGATTCTAGTTTAGATCCTTGATTGTCAGGTTCGTAGGTTGAGAACAAAAGGTTGCATTAATTAATGTCTTATTGAGGAACCAATTAGTTGAGGAAGCAACTTGGGACTCCAAGGAAGATATGAAGATGAGATAGCATCACCTATTTTCCTCTAAATCAATTCCAGACCAAGGTACTAACTATATATTTAATACTTTTTAAGTTGATATATTGAGTTTATTCTATGTGAATTTTTTGTACTTTGTGTTGGATTGTTAGAAACTTTTCTTCACCTTTTTATGCTTAGTTTTATCTCATTAAAGGTATAACTTTCCCAAGGGGTGAGATATTGAAACACCTGGGAAACTGAAATATGGAATGTAAAAGGGAAAATGCTTCAGTTGAGTACAAGTGCGCAAGTACGGAAGGTTTTACTGTCCGTATAGGCTGTCACAGACTGTACAACAAACAATTGAGAAGGGCAAACATTGATAGCCTCTTTAGGAAAAGTTTCTTCAGCCAGAAGAGGACCACCGCCCATCACCTCACTCGTGAAGTTAAGCCCAACACTCTTGAAGGTTCACAGACAGTTGGACGGTCTATAAAGCTTCATATGGAGCGTGAAGTCATTCATCAGGGTACCCATAAGTTTTTAATAAACTTCAGATTATCATATCTCTGAGCAAATAATAAATCATATTCCCCTACTATCAAATTAAATGTATTTGCATTCTTTCGAACGCCACAAAGTTGTCTTAGTTCGTGTTTTGAGAAAAAATGGTTATGCCAATATTAGTGAAGCAATATCATACATGTGAGGTTTTATGGACCATGAACTTTAAATGGTTATGAAACCTTCTTTTAAATCATTTCATCAATATTTAAGTGTGGGATGCTTTTGTCTTTCCCATATGTCTTTTTTAACCTTATTCTAAGTCCTTTTTGAGTGCTTATTTAGTATATCATTCAACTAACTAGTTTCCATCAATAAAACAGTATGTATTTAAAAATTCTCTTAAAACTCACACAGGGTTCCTCTTCCCCAAGTAGAACTCTAAAACCTTCAAGAGGAAAATCGAGGATACAAAGAAAATCCTCCCACCCAAGTTTTCGCATGTTCTTCCTCTCTATTATTCCTCCTGAAGGTAAAGATAAATCAAGTCTCCACCAAAATTTTCATTTTAAAATCTTCATATTCACATATATAAGGATATCATAATATTAGACTAGTTCATTCCTATGTCCTACATCTAGTTTTTAATAAGCAAAAAAGTAATTTAAGGTTTTGTCCTTACATTTGAGTATTTTTTTGGATAAGGTCATATTAAGTTCTTAGTTCTTAAGTTGTTGATTTTTGAATTACTATGTCTAATAATTTATTGTTGTAAATTCTATAGAGTGATCCTTGAGTTGATCGTTCATGTATATACTGTAGCATGAATCATATGAATTGAGTTTTCTTGAAATGAATAGTATTGTTGAGTTTTGAGTATTGAGTTTTCAATATTCATATTCAGATCCTTGTGTTGATACTTTCATGTCTATATTACAACATAAAACCTATTTTGAGTTATAAATTTTGAGAATCTTTTAAAGCTAACATTTGTGTTTTTGAGGATGCGAAGAGGTGTTTGAAAAAAATCATAAGGAAACAAAGTACATAGCATATGTTTCATTTTTACATGAAGAAAAAAATTATTTTTTTTTAAAAAAAGTAAACTTTTTTAAGAAAGATTGAGTACATAATAGTTACCTCTAAAACAGGCCCCTTTTGAGTAACTATCTCTACCCAAATGTACTTTTACATAGAGATAACAAAAACCTCGTTTTCTAAATTAGAAATTAGTTCCAAATATATGTTAGAGCAATTAACTCTTTTAAGAAGATAGTTTCAGTAGTAATCTCAAACAAAAGGAAGAATATGTTTATAACACCTCAGACTACGATCATCTTTTAGTTTTGGATCAAATTACAACGATCATATCTTTGAGAACATAAAGAATTAGGTTTCCCGTGAGGTATCAAATCAACAGTCTTTGAGTCCTCTTTCCAACGCCGCAAAGTTTGCAAATTTTTTGCTTTGAGTAAAAGGTTATGGCCATGAGAATGAAGCCTGTCTAATGTCGATTTTCCATCCGTTTAAACAAAACGTATTTTGGTCTTTTCCTTACACTGCTAGGACTAAAAAATTTTCTCACCCAAATAAGGGTCTAATATGATTTCTACTACTTTTTCATGTTCCTAAATGTTTATAGTTTGATAGAAGGGTTTGTATAGTAGAAAAGGGATAAGATCAATAAAGAATTTGGAGAATTAACCAAGAAGATCATTCTTTCTAGGTATGTAAGATTCTCATTGTGCTGGGATTGTTCAACCACACGACATACCTCTAACTTTTTCATGAAATCTCTTATTGATAGATTTTTGACATTGTTATTGAATTTTGATTCATTCCATAACAGTAGAGGCTTTATGTTCTTATGTTTATTCAAATTTAGTATGAGTTAGGTTTTAGATATAAATTGATGAATTCTTTTGAGGCTTGTAAATAAAATATGATTTAGAATAAATCACTCAATTCTAGATGAGTTAGGACCCACAAATTAGATAAAAAATCATTAGATTTCTGGGCGCGGATGTGAAGCGGCGTGCCATCACTACGCCAGGAGTACTTGTAAGTAGTCTGGTCATGATGAGGTATTTTAATAGTGCACCCAAAACGTCTCTAGTAGTTTTGAGGCTTGCGCCCTGCGCCACTCAATTCTCCACGGTCAGAAGATCCTTTTCTTTTCCATCCTTCTTTTCGGGTGTCTTCATTTGATTCGTATCTATGTTATTTTCTTGATTTTAACTTTTAAAGTATTAATTAAGCCTTGATAGATCCTACATATCCTAATAACATTTATTTATTCACATTTCAAATCAAAGAAAAGTTAAAGAGGAAAATCCAAGAGGTCCATTTTAGTCATTTTAAGAATTCTTTTGCAATTGATTATAAATTTGAACTAAATCTTGAGTAAAATGAGAATGAGAATGAGGAGAGTTTTATTTCATGTTTTAAAATTAGTATAAAGAACTAACCATTTCCAAGTGTAACACTTCAACATTTGAAAGAGTGAAACATTGATTTCTAAACGAGTTTATGAGGAGTTTTTGAGTATTACCTTTTCTAAAATGATCTTTTGAGTAACTACCTCAAATTGATGAAGAGTTATGTTTTCTAAATTTGAGCATTCATATTTATTTTTGGATAATATTGAGCATCGATATGGGGGTGAGTTCAGACGACTCAAATTCCTCATAATCAATTTATGTTAACATGGGTAAACGATCATACTTTTTAAAAAATCATTTGTGCCTTACGACAAAGCTTAGTGGATCCACTTAGTTGAGGTATTATATATCTCAAAAAGGTATAGAATAGTTGTTATGGGCGAGACATTTTGATAGTATGGGCGAGACGTTGTATCATCACTTATCTCATAGTGATGGTTGTCGATTAGAGAATCTCTCAAATAAGAAAAAAGAGTATGTTATGGTACTTTTATACATTTTAAGTTGAAATGTACTCGTTTACAAGCTTTGTATGTTGCATATCTTATTGTTGCTTTCAGATTTGAGTTGATTTAAGGTGAGTATTGTCTTCCATCGTTATCAGTTCAGCCGTATCTCTTTCAGTTTTTCCCTTGCACCATCATCTTTTTATGATGCAGATACAAGTATTAAGGTTCATCAAATAGCACTTTGTTGATACTATTTGTACTTTAGCTAAGCGATCATATGATGAGCCTCCTTACATATTGGAGATCTTCACATAGTTATTTATATATTTTTAAGTTGTCGAGGGTCTTGTCCTGACTTGAATCATAATACTTAGAGGATTCATAGACATTAGTAGTTGAGTTTTTTTCAGTATTCTCTTGTTGATATTGTAAGTCATAGAGTCAATTATTTATGTTTAAACAAGCATATCGAGATATTTTTGAGTTTATATATTGTTGAGAATTTTGAGTTGATTTTTGATTTTGAAGTTCCTATTTTTCTTGAGTAAGTCTTCAACTATGTAGTCAGTCATGCCAAGGATTCACGTGCAGGTTCTAGAGTACCGGCCATGTCCAGAGTGTGTGCTTGGGGCGTGAAAATATTTTTATACATTTGATCAACATTATATATTATTAGGAGTAGTATTTCGCACAGACATGAGAGAGAGTTAAGATAATTCATATCCCCCTTCAACCGTCTTTCATGCCTGGGTAGAAGATCATTCTTTTTAGATAAATCTTTATACTTAGAGGATCCACTTAGTTGAGAGGTTCTACATTTCAGCAAAATATAGAACAACTCCAGTAGGGTGTACAAGATGTTGTATCATCACTTAGTTCATAGTGATGGTTGTCGATTTCACTCATTTATTTCTTTACATTCACCTTGAGTATATTATATGTACTACAATCCTTTCATTCAATTATTTCACTTCAGCTATATTACATATACGTATATTCAATGTAATGAAGTCATTTGACTTGTATTTCTTTATGATGCAGATAGAGGTGTTTTGAATCATAAATAGATATTGCGTTCAGATTACTCTATACTTCTACTAGCTCTTGGTGAGCCTCCTTGCATTACAGAGAACTTCAGATATACCTTCTAGCAATTAGGATGACGTGGGTCTTGTCCCGATAAAATTCTTTATTAGTAGAGGCTTTATTAATAATTAGAGTTGAGGAGTCTTTCAATATTTATATTTCCTTGAGATGTTTCAGCAAACTATTATACTTATATTAAAGAGTATTTTAAGAAAGTTTGAGTTGATTATTTACTTTAAGTTTAATAATATTCATAACATTTTGTTTGATGCCTTTTATCGATTGAGTAAGTCTTCTGCTTAGTATCAGCCTAGCCAAGGGTTCGTTTGAAAACCAGTAATGATTGTCACAGTTCAGCCACATGCAAGGTGTAGGTTCAGAACTTAACAATTTGAATAAGACTTTGTGTTGTGTATCTTTTAAAAATGAAGATAGATAGGGTTGAGGAGGTTCATTCAAATATCACTTCGCAAAAATTATTTTTATGAATAAAATTAAATTTGACTTTGGTTTCCTTTTTTTTTACTACCATAGTAGAGAAGTTGCGAAATACATTCATTCTTTCACCATATTATCATTTTTACATAAAATTTTAAAGACCTTAATTTTGTGCATTTACTGTTGCGGTTCTTTATAAATATCTATAACTAGTTCACTATAACAAACTAATGTACCACAACGCTATATAAAGAAACATTGTACTATGCCTCTTAAATATCCCAAATTAAGTAACGATAATTTAATTTAACGTCAAACTTTTAATATAATAAATTTAGGTTTATATCATTAAAAATATCAAAAATTTAGGTTTATATATAATTGTTGTGTTCTCTCTTCTTTCACAAATTAGATTTGACATATTGAATCATCACATGTACGATTTTATGAAAAATATTAGCATTTATTATAACACCTCAGAAATCAGCATTGGACTTACAACAGAAAATAATGGAAAATTGGTGAACAAAGGCAGGGTTCACGGACGTGAAAGGAACACCGATCTGTCAGCCTAGTAGTGGCTCATTCCCAATCACAAGTGGTGAACAACGAAGCGGTGGAGGTCCGTAAGAAAGGGACAACTAACCACAGCCAAACATCAGACAACAGAGTCCACCACAGGTCGTGGTCTTGATGATGGTCCTTCAAAAGGTTCGTGAACCCTAGCTAGTAGACCCCAGCCCAAGTGAAGAACCACATTGGCCATTACGATCTGTGGTCCTTCACATGGGTCGTGGTAGGGCTCGTGAAGGGCCCCCAAAAACTAAATAGGCCATAGTCCCTTTTATGGACCATCAGTGGCTACGTGGAAGGGCCTCAACAACTTTTAAGTTAGGCTCATTTTGGTGTTTTCCTACATGTGTTGAAAACCTTAAATACATCATTTAACCCATAAATTACGTCGTTTAACTAGGTTTAATACTATAATTCAAATCAGAACCTACCATAGTCAATTCATTCACCTCAATTCATCACATTAAGAGCAAACAAAGAGAATTGTCGATAGTTCATCTTTAAGAAAACATAGGAGGTTTTCTGCTGTTCCAGCCTCAAAATTGAAGGATAATTTCTCCATTGATTTCCTAACCACGTATGTGGGATCTCACTAGTCAGTTTCATTTATCGACTAGGTCACTAGAATTCAATCAGATTCTTCATCCTTGATATCATGTTTAGAACTAGGATTTTGAAAAACTTGAACAATTCTTTTAATATAATTATTATAGTGTTCCTAATTAGATTATTATGTTTTTTGTGAAATTTTTATATATTTCTTTGCATAAAATTTAGAACCTTGGTTGTGTAAATTTTCTTAGTTCATAAATTACATTTTTTAGGTCAGTTAAACAAATAAGCATGCCTCAGATTTCGAATGTTTATTTTCATTATATAAGTGTCGCATTCTTGGTTTGCATGGCTAAATATTAAGCCTATCCTATAATTTAGTATGTTGTGTCATACACAGTTATAGTTGGGAGTAGTCTTAGCACCGAGTTGGATTAGGGTTTGGTGTACCCTCATAGTCCTAAAACTATGTTCCTGCGTATGAGCAGTATTCATCTTATTGGGAATCAAATTTTTTTGATCATGCAGTCATGGATTTATGCCCCTGACAAGGTATACTCGGTCCTACCGGCGGGGCATATACATCGCACTCTATATTTAGCTCAAGTTGTTTTATCTCGATTAATAATAGCTCGCATAGTTAGACTCTAATGCATTTGACTAGGTTTTTAGTCATTTTACATAATTCAATTTCAGAATGTAAAGATAATATTTAGTACTTGGTCATGATATTCAATTCAGTTCACTTTAATATATTGCAGTATATACCTTACTTTCAGATTATGGCATATCTCGGTTATGGTTGTCTAACTTACATATTTGTTAAGTTATATTCTATATCATGCATGCTTAGTACATTCCAAATATTAATGCATACTCTATGTCAGGTCCTCAACATTCACATCACATGCATATATGGTTCACTCCGAGGAAATAAAACATGGGAATTTTGTCTTACTCTATGCATAACAGTAAACTTTGGTGTCAGTCCAGCAATCGTTGACCTTCATAAGTCTTTAATCCATTTGGTTCCCCTTTTATAGCTAGACATATATAAAAAAAAATTGCCCTATCACAGTCTGGCAAAATGTCACCTCATCAGATCTTTAGAGTTAGAAATTATAGATTTTAATAGCACTCTAGGCATGGCTTGGTTACATTCCTATTATTCCTCAGTCAATTGTAAAACTAGGGTCATTCGATTTTTGTATCTAACAAGACAGTCTTAGCATAACACATGTTATGGAAGTATGGAAGAAATCCGAAAAACATGTCATTAACTTGCTTTCTTAGGAGTTAATATTATGGATATACAAGATGGTGGTTTAATTATATAGAATAGATCAGAATCCTCATTGGTAATAAAAGTTAAGGAAAAACAAGATAATCAATATGTACAACTGGAAGTTCATCAGCAAAAAAAAAAATTGGTTTTGTCTCAAAAGAGAGGTAGTTGTGTAAGTGTTCCCATCTTCAAGTAAAAAGTTGAGATCATTTTAGTGAAGCCCTATCAGGCAGACTTGACTGAAAACCCCTACCTACTATTGGTAGGTAAACCCACTTATTGTAGGTCCCTTCGTAGGTGGACTTCGTTAGAATTCAGTCAAGGTCATTTTAATCCATCCCCTACGTGTTGGGCCTTAAACTACTTCGGTTTATCCCTAGACTAAGTAGTTTTTGTCATTTTAATCCTAGTAACTTAGTAAAATATTTCCCTAAGCGATTCATTCATTAAAAATTAATCAAACATAGAAAAAGAGAGGAGAAAATAGGCGACAAAAACCCTTCCAAGAAAGCAACACATTCTCTTCAGTTCCAGTCTCAAAATCGAAGGATTTCTCCGTATATTTCGTCACTAGGTATGTGGGATTTCTGTACTGCGTTCCTTTCACCTATTAGGTCTTTAAAATTCAGTCAGATTCTTGATTCATGTATCTTTCTTAAACCTACAGTTTGTAAAACCTCAGATATTAGTTGTGATTTAGTTATGTATTCCTAATTAGATTATAATGTTTTTGTGGAATCTTTGATTACTTCTTTGCATGAACCTCGGAATCCAAGTTGTGTAGATTCTTTTAGTTCAATGAATGACAAATGCTAGGTCAGTTAAATAATTATACATGCATCGATTTTGTAATGTTACATTATCAGTCTATCTTTGTTATATTCACAAAATTTTATGTTAGTATTTTGAGCTATTATACATTTTAGTTATGTGTGGTCGATAGACATATTTAGTTTTGAGTACGCTATGAATCGAGTGGACTAGGTTTCAGTGTACCCTAACAGTCCCAGAACAATGTACCCCCGTAGGCTAAGTCCCATCTATGGGCATTAATTTCAGTGATCACACCATACACACCTTTATACCCTTGGCAAGGTATATCGATTCCTTCAATATGGTCCATGGATCTGACATCACAGATAGCTAATGTGGTGGTTATGTCTGTTACTACTAACTCCCATAGTAAGATCTTAATATATTTAGACAAGGCTTTAAGTTATACTTCAACATTCGGTCTAATCATGTTCCTCTTGCAATAATTCATGTGTAATCCTTGTTGAATTATTTTTTCTGATTTCAAATCAAAACTACTAAGATCAAAATTTTGGAACACACACATAAAAAGTAACGAAGGGAATTGTTACGTTGTTCTAGTTTGAAACACAGGAGTCTCCATGGAAAACATGAAATTTGGATAATTTTGTGCCCCTATATCGATAAACTATTAAAATTAGTCATGTCATGAGCAAAAAGTTTATCAAAAGAATTCCAAACATCATTTAAAGAAGTCTCTAAGTATAACATAGGAGCTACAACATTGTTAGGTTTATTAATATTACAACTTCTTGCAACCACACAGATATCCCAAACATAATCACCCATTTTAAATCTATATAAAATGATATATACTTAAACGTAAAAAAATGTTCTTATAAGAGAAACTAATTATGTTTTCTGCTAAATTAGAGAGACAAAATATGATCCAAAGAGGAGGTTTTCTAATGGAGGAAGTCGAATATCAAAGAAACGTTTAGTGGGAATGACATTGTAAATAAAAGGTTGCAATGATGATAACTGAACCAATTTTGAAAATATACAGAGAAAATTAAGGGCTATCTACCTACCCTTGCGCATCCACATTTACTTTACACTAATGCACAATAAATATTTTTTTCTATTTTAGAGTGAAAGGGATTAGCAACAAAAGAGAAGTATAAGATTATAACGTGTACCTTTTGATAAAGATCATACATCTTATATCATATTGTAATGAGTTGAGAACCCTCGCTAGTCATAACATGGTGTATTTGATCTCCAAGAGATCTTATACAAGCCATTAGCATTCATTCATCACCCAGGTATTATAAAAAATATATGAATTTAAAACTTTCTTTAATACACAACTCGAGAAGTATTTCATAAAAGAGGACTTTCAAACATTATTGTGTCAAACAATCTATGAATGACATGAATTAAAGCTTTGGACGAAGAACTCATAAAATCTAAAACATAAAAGGTAATTTCATAAAGGTAAATAGATATTGTCATCTTTGGATCATTTTTAGAAAACATCCTCTTTGGATCATTTTCATTGATTCATAGATAATATCCATTTACCTTTAAGCCATTTGCTTTTGTGTTTTAGACTTTATGTGGGATGCGTCCCATGAATTTTATTCATGTCATTAATAGATGGTTTGAGACTAATGTAAGAATGACTTCCACTTTTATCCAATACTATTCGAGTTATGTTTTAAAGAAACTTTTTAAATTCTTCCATATTTTCTAATGATTATGTGATGAATGAATGCTAAGGGCTTGTATAACATCTCTTCGAAATTGAATATGCCATGTTACTATTAGGGGGTGCACTCTAGTCATTACAATATGATATGGGATGTATGAATTAAACAAAAGCTACACGTTATAATCTTTGACTTCTCTTTTGTTGCTAATCCCACTCACTATAAAATTGAAAAAAATATTTATTTTGTATTACGAGTAAAGTAAATGTGGATGCACCGGGTAGGTAGATAGCCATTTAATTGTCTCGATATATTTTTTAAGGTAGATATATTTGTTCATCCCAATCTTTGAGTTATAATGTCATACCCACTAAGTTTTTATTTGATCATCTACTTCCTCCATTGGAAAACTTCCTCTTTGGATCATTTTTTCTCTTCCTATGTTTTGCAGAAAACATCATTAGTTTATCTTATAAGCTCATTTTTATTTTTTACATTTAACTAAATATCATTTTATACAGATTTAGAATGAGTGATGGTGACTGTGATATAGGTTGGGTCGTAAGAAGTTGTATTATTAATAGACCTAACAATTTTGTAGCTCCTATGTTATACTTGGAAAACTCTTTAAATGATGTTTGGAATTCTTTTCATAAAATTTTTGTTCCTGACATGTGTTTACATCCCTACTCTGTTGAAATAGGGCGAAACGTCGCGGTGACTAAAAATAAATAAAAGTTTAAGTGAGAAAAATTTTAAAACGAGTAAAAGGATATGAAAAGGGGAAAGGGAGTTCATAGGGATTGAATGGGGTCGCAACCTATTTTTTAGGAAAACTAGGAAACATATTATTAATTAACTTGAAAGAAATGTCTAAGAAACCAATTTGATTCTAGGTAAGGGGTTCAAGTTATTCCGAAGGGAAGGGGTTAGGCACCCTTAGAAATCCACAATTGTGTGAATTCATTTTTTTCCAAATTGAGGAGGAGAATAAAATAATGTACAAATATAATAAACATGCAATATACACAATAAAATAAAATAAAATAATTATCGGCATAAAATTTATCAAACGTCAAAATTCACATAATAATGACATAAAAATATAATTCGAGCTTTTTCGAATGGCTTAAAGGAAAAATGTTTTGGGTAATTGTAAGCACACTCAATAAAAGTGTTAGTAAATAATATATATGATTAAAATTGAATAACCTAATAACAATTTTAAAATAAAAATCAGTCTTATGACCTTGGGAGGCCTTGGAAATAGATGGTAATTTCTTCATCGGCCAATTCCAACAACTAAAATTATATATAAACTTAAATTAGATTTCCGTCTTTCAATATTGGGAAGGCCTCCAAAACACACAGAGATTTTTTTTTCATTGTTCAATTTCAACATATAAAATATATAAACTTAAATTAAAATTTCGTATTTTTAAAATGGGGAGGTCTCTAAACCTGACGGTTAGATTTTTCCTTGGCCATTTTAACAATTCAACAAACAAATTATATGAATATAAACTAAAAAATTTCCGTCTTTTAAAATGGAAAAGGCCTCTAAACCCGGCGGATATATTTTTCGTTGACCATTTTATCAATTTTAACAAACAATTTATATGAACCTAAACTAAAAATTTCCGTCTTTTAAAATGGAAAAGGTTCCTAAACCCGATGGATAGATTTTCATTGGCAAATTTCACAAATAAAAATTTTCAGCATGAAATCAATATCAAAGTAACCAAGAATAGATCAAAAAAAAAAAACGTAAACATAATAACATAATATTAATACTAATTTAAATAATAACAAGGAATTGCTGAAACTTCATAGAACAATAATAAAAATAGACAAATACTATCCTATAACGAGAAAGATAAAAATAATAATAATAAAAGAATTTCAACAAAAATAACACAACTAACAAGAATAATAATAACACTAATAATCTTAAGAAGAAATAATGGTTATATAATAATATGACAATAATAATAAACTAAAGAAAACAAAAGCATAACAATAATAATAATATAATAAATCAGCAACTTTAAGAAATGATGCATCTAGTTGCAAATGAATATAATAATCAATAATAAAACTAATAAAAAACAAAACTAAAGCAGTAACATAAATGAAAATAAACACCTCATGACAAATTACATAAAAAATCCATTTAAACAAAAATACAAACACAACAATGAAGAAAATTTGACAATAAAAAGTAACAGATTAAGCAAATAAAATTTCAAAAGAACAATAATATTGATAGAAAATAGGATACACTAAGAAAAAATTAATAAAACTAAAGTAAGAGATTTGAGTTTTACCATTGTTGCAAATGGAGTTTACGATTATAGTTTTGATTGTTTTTCATCGGAGTTGGAACTCATCGTAAACTGGATACCTCCATCAATGGTATAATCAGGTCATAATTCACTCTTATCCCATCAATCAACAATCAATCTTGAGGAATCTCCTCATCTCCATCAATAATCTCTTGCTGCAAATCCTTAGGTTCCTTTCCATAGACCGTACAACCAACAAATACACAAGTTCCCAAGATCTCCTTAACGGTTTCACTCAAATCTTTTGCCATAGATCTAGGTTGTGTCACCTTGGCAATTTCAATGACGACATCAAGATAGATGTTACCATTATTCTTGATGTTCTTCGTCTTCTTCCTGTCACGTTCCGGCTCCTTCAACTCCTTGATGACAAGTGCGGCGGCAGAGGGAACAACCGATACCTTAGAGAGAAACGCACAAACAGAAGAAATAACAGTTACAGAGGCCAATGGCGGCTCAGGGTGGTGGCCCCACCTTGACAGAAAACAATGGCGTATTCATCAAAGATACTAAGAAGGGTTCTCAGATCTGATTCTGATTTTTGAATAATGGAAAGGAATTCTTTTCCACGATTTCTCATTTCCATATCGGGCATGCCGGAGCCCTGCCAGTTAACGAGGTCGGCTTGGGCTTTATGGAAGAAATTTTTCGGGAGAGTGGCACCGGGGTAAGAGAAGAGGGAGGCCGAGGAATAGTGAGAGGAAGGGGAGAGAGACGGGAGAAAGGCGGTTGGAGAGGAAGAGGCGGCTGGTTGGAAGAGAGGAGAGGGGGGGCGTCAGTTAGGGGTGTTTGGAGGAGGCGACTGATTTTTTAGAGGGAGAGGAAAAGGGAAAGGACTTTTTAGGGTTCTCTCCTTTTTCTCAAAGTTTTAATCCTCTATCCTCAAAATATTATCCACACCAAAAAATTATGGGCCTAAATTATGGGCTTAGTATTGTGGCCCAAAATTATTGTAATATAATTCCATTTTTTTTTTGTATTTGACTAAATTTTAGACTGCTAAATTAACATAAATATTAACAAATATAACAAATAAAAAATAAAATTGTAAAATAATATAATGAACGTAACTAATGACATGTGAAATGAAATTTAAATAAAAATAATTAACAAAAATCTTAAATTATGATAAAATGAAGATAGTTATCGATAAACTTCCTTAAGCTATATTAAAAAAATTATTTTAAGCTTTTAAATAAATAAGACTTCAAAATTACGAATTTCAAAAATGATAGGCCAAAATTGAGTGTAACCAGCTGTCCCTTTCGTTGTGTATAATTGATGAAAGAAATCGTGGATAACGAAAATTGACGAACCCAATTTTGACCGAACACATAACCTTTGTAGAGAAGTGTGGTTGCATGTGATGGAAGTCAATCCCAGACTTGTCTCAAAAAGGTTCTATGATGTGTTGCATCCTTGTTGAAGTAGTTTGCATAAGTTTTTTTTATTAAAAAAAAAAACATCCTTTTTAATTCTCTCCACAAAGACTAAGATAAAACACGTTAGCTAAAAAATGCAATTTAAATGGAAGACAGCGTCTTTCACCGTGTCGACATCTAATTTCTCTCCTCGACATTTAACGTCAGTTGACGTTGAGGGATAAATATTTCATTTGCAAGATTATTTTTTCTGGCACTGCATGATTGCTTGCAGGGGATAAATATCTCCTCTTGATGCATAAATTTTGCTAGGGATGGAATCTTTTTGCGATGCATAAATTTGCAAGGTATGAAATCTTCTTGCGATATGTAAACTTTTGCGAGGAATTGAATCTTCTCATGATGCATAAAATTTTGCAAGGGATGAAATCTTCTCGAGATGCATAAATATTAACTTGCGATGCATCAATATTAACTAGTGATGCATGAATTAACTCGCGATGAGTGATTATTAATCCACGATGCATGAATATTAACTCGCAATGCATGAATATTAACTCGTGATGCATGAATATTAATTAGTGATGCATGATCTTCTGCTATGCATGAGTATTGACTCACGATGCATGAATTAACTTGTGATACATGAATTAACTGGTGATGCGTGAATTAACTAGTGATGCATGAATTTACTTGCGATGCATGAATTTTCTGCGAGGTATGAATATCTTCTCACAATGCATAACTATCTGCGAGGAATGAATATCTTCTCGCGGTGAATGATTATTTACTCTCGATGTATGATCTTCTGCAGAGCATGAATATCTTCTCGCAATGCAAAAATACCGCAAGGTATGAAATCTTCTTGCGATGCATACAGTTCTGTGAGGTATGAAATATTCTCGCGATGCATGAATTTTCTGCGAGGTATGAAATCTTCTCGCGATGAATGAATATTAACTTGCGATGCATGATTATTAATCTGTGATGAATGAATATTAACTTGCAATGTATGAATTGACTCTTGATGGATTAAAAATTAACTAGTGATGCATGAATTAACTCGCGATGCATGAATATTAACTAGTGATGCATGAATTGACTCTCGATGAATGAATATTAACTAGTGATACATGAATTAACTCGTGATGCATGAATATTAACTAGTGATGCATGATCTTTTTAGTTGCTATTAAGCTTCTCGCAGCAATTATCAAAATTTTGAGGTCTTCCTCAAAATTCTGTCCCAGTTAGAATTTTAGCAAATCTCAAAATGATCTTCAATATTGACTTGTTGGCTATCTCTATTGTGAGTTTTTTGAAATATTTTTAAAATTCCTAGTTTTTATTGTAAAGAGAAGTACTAATCACACTGGGTATATGACCGAGCCGTCGTGGTGCCTACATATCCTGTCGAGGCAGGAATCAGGTCAAATGTAGTTCCAACCTTGTGGATGATGAGTGCTGCAAAGAATCTGAAAGATTATCAGTAGAAAATGCAATATGAACATGATGAAATATGAAAATGTTATTCCTTGCTATATTTAAAGCCTAACAACAAGATATATCACATTTTTGGGATGGACAATCCAATGAAGTAAAATTGGCGTCTCACACATATAAGACTAACTTAGTAACACTTTTTATAATAAACCACTCAAAAGACAATTTTTTTTTCAAAAATAAATGTGATGAGATAGTCAAATCTTCACCACGATTGGTACCAACAGTTACGATTTCAGGTAAATATTTTTTTAAAAAGATTGAATTAAGGTAATTCCTACAGTTTAAGGTGGTACCTGAAATATACTTAAGGATCAACAAGATCCATTCATCTTGTTTCAAAAAAGCTTTTGAATTATATCAATCCCCATGTTTCAAGTGCCCTCACGACAAAGGCTAGTCGTATTTCATACATATTTGAAACATTTGATTATAGGACATTTTTCAAAGTGCACTCACACTCACAAGAATGTTTAATGCACACAACTGTCACACCATAAGCTTGACCCTTATGTAAGTCTCCACTAATGTGAGAACAATACTAATTTAAATAATAACAAAGAATTTCTGAAACTTCTTAGAACAATAATAGGAATAGACAAATACTATCCTATAACGAGAAAGATAAAAATAATAATAATAAAAGAATTTGAACAACAATAACACAACTAACAAGAATAATAATAACACTAATAATCTCAAGAAGAGGTTATGATTATAAAATAATATGACAATAATAATAAACAAAACAAAACAAAAGCATAATAATAATATTATAATAAATAAGCAACTTCAAGAAATGATGCATCTAGTTGCAAATGAATATAATAATCAATAATAAAACTAATCAAAAACAAAACTAAAGCAGTAACATAAATGGAAATAAACACCTCATGAACAAATACATAAAAAAGGCATTTAAACAGGTGGATCCACTAAGCTAGAGTCATATGTGGGCACATGCTGAATGATCAAGGAATTTGTCACTAGAAACATGGACTTGCTAGACGTGGAGGTTACCATTTCATGAGATAACACATATTTAAGGAATTCGGACATACTAACGTGAGGAAACCCATGTGGAGACCGGACTTATTAAAAGTGAGACCTCCATCTCATTTGCATGTCCTTTGGGTGATAAGGAATTATTCCCCTTAGTAATCATCTTATTTCATCATAAAATTTAACATTAATCTTTTAAAGACCCTATGTAAACATCCAATCATATTAGCTCATAGGTCATCATAAGTGAAAACAATCTACACTTTAGACACAACTTCACAAGAGAGTACACAAGTGAGTACACCTTGCACTTAACACTTTATTATAATCTTGAGAAACTACTTTCAATCATATAAATTTGTATCGTCACATACATATAATATTGATGTGTAATTTAATGTCATAGGGTTAAGGACGAGGAAATCCTAGAATAAACATCTCAACCACACGTTAGACATAGAAGCATTACTGTCTAAGTAACTCATAGTTCACAATTGAATACAAGAAGAATCAATCAACATACCTTCTTGCCCTCTTCAAGAACCTTCATGCTTCTATTCCAAAGAATACATAACAATTACATAAACAAGGTAAATTCAAGAAGCAATTACATAATTACCAACAATGTAGTCAATCTACCTGTTCATCATCTTCACGACTCACCCTAATAAATAAAGGTTTTTCTAAAATTGGGGAGAGACATGGGTCTAGAAATATTCATAGGAAATAATCAATTAACCATCAATATTTACTTAAATAAGACCAATTCATCATAATTCATCACAATGAGCAACCCTAGACAAGAATGACAAAAGGAGTAAATACTCAAAATGGCAAGGTTAAAGAGTATCACTACTCCAATGGTGCACTTGATAAAAACAAAGCAGGAAGCACTCTAAATTTTGGTGGTTGGAATGATCTAGACAATCATGGGATAGAAGGACAGCAGGAAAAGACCCTTAATAAGAGTCAAGCTGAACCAAAACAATTGAATGATGGTAAATTGAGCAAGAGAATCGGAAGGAGAGGAACTCTATTTGTACTGAGACCACTACTTATTGTTTTCCCGTTCTTGGGATCCTGGACCAAGCTATTGTAAATTTGTAATGAATTTGGGGAGTTGAAACCCTTTGTAGAGCCAAACACCCTACTGTTTGGCAACAAGCAATATTTTATTTAAGCCTTGTTGTTTTTCTCAAAGCTAGACTTGGAACCCAAATCATATAGATGTAAAGATTACATATATTTCAGTTGAGATGGTGTTAATTCTTATTAATTCTGAGCACACTCTTGCCTAAAATAATGGAAGACAAAAGGAATAGCGATAGACCTTGATTTCTTTGTTTTACTTTTTTTTTGAAGGATTTTTCTTTCATTTATTTTATCATATGGGAAATGACATGTATGAAGATATCTAAATAGCGTTAACCAATACATGAATTGAATTTTTATTTTGGATTGAAGTTAACAAGTGCCAAATGTAATTTAGTGCTCAATTATGATAGTCAGTCATTGGTATTCTTGTTAGAGATGTGATAATTAAAGAGAGAGTTACATTTGAGTCATTCACATACTTTGTATAACTAATAACTCTCATATTATAATTTTTTACATTTTTGTTCTACTGAAAATTGTCATATTTGAATTTCAATATCATTAATTACTAAGTAAATATCCCGCGCTTTGTCTGGTGGCAAACACCTTTAATTTGGTTACATATTATTTAATATGTTATGATGTTTATGATAAAAACTAAATTAAAATGTTTATGTAATAACACATATCTTTCAACAACTCTCGGGCATCCATTTTCGATAATTTTTTCATGCATAACATTTTAAATATTTTTTGGGGCTTTTGCGTCCTCGTCTGCGTGGAGGATGGATAATCCATTTATTGTTGTTACTCAAGCTAAGTAATATATAATTGACGATGGGTGAATAACTATTATGGAAGATACAGTCCCACCCGATGAAAAGTATATTCTTTGCTCTTCTTGATTGTCATAGCGTAAAATGATGCTTCATGGACATTTTCTTTTTCAGTTCACAGCCTCATAAGCACTGAAATAGTTGAAGTCAAGTTGACCTTTATAAGGCATCATATCTGGATAGAGCCGTCAAAAGTGGGGTTAGGCTTAAATATTTTGGCCAATTTATAAACGAGGCTTTTTAAACCGCCGAATTTGGCTCGTTGGCCTCGTAGGCCCAACCCGCAAACCTCCGAGGCCAGCCCGTGGACTATTAATTTTTTAAAATATTTACATATTTTTTTTAATAGTGTTTTATTTGTAAAGATTTTATGAATAAATATTTTGAAAAATAAAAAATCAAGTCTTTTGCAGTATCATCATAGTGAATTGTAAATGAAGATGAACTTCTTGAGGAAATAATATCACATGTTGATTCAAATGTGATTGACGGTGAAAGTATAAGAGGTGTTGTAAAACATAATTAATGAGTCATATAATATTTAGATATTTAGATTGCCTTGTGTTGCTGGAGATCTTTTAAACCAGCTTGTTTTTTGTGAGAGAAATGATGGAATGATCAACATTTATCCGCTAAATCTTACGTTGGCTATTATGTATTTTTGTAAGTATTCATATAAGTGTGTGATTCATAAATGTATTTTTGTAAGTATTCAATAAAGTGTGTGATTGATAAAGGAGGTTTTGTATGATTTGATGTCGTCTTCATAGACATCAACATTCGATAATCTTTTTAAGAGAGTAATATTGTTCATTTTTTAGTTGAAGGGCCAACAGGTCCCAACCCGTGGCCCACATAGGCTAGGTTGGGCCCCTATTTTATTGGACCTTTAATTAAAAGAGCCAGCCAGCCCCAACCCATTTAACTCTCTAGACCATTATGGTTTGGTTGGGTTGGGTTGGGCCAGTCCATTTTGACACCTCTAGGCATAATGCACAACTTCTAAGACCGTAAGGGGAATTTTGAGTAATTAATCACATTGATCCTTAATTTGGGTTAAGAGAGGAACTGGAATACACATAATGCAAAAACAGGAAAGACATGAATGTATTTTAAGTATACATAGTGTTACAAGCATCCACACATACAAACAAAGGAAGTTTTTAAAATTAAAGTGTCAATCGTGCAACTCTGTACTTTTTTTTTTGCGTATTAAACAAAACAATGAAGGGGTACAAAATACAATTTTAACCATTATTTTAATGAGTCAAGGATAAGCTCTGTGGTTATTATAATTTTAGATTCCTGGTAAAGTTTGATAAAGTAGGAGAATTAGATAGTGTGTATGTATTCGAGGCAGCAACACACTCAACTTCTAAGGAAGTATAGAACGATTGAAATTAATTGTACATGTATAAATAAATGAATTAAGGATTGTTTAATAGAGGAATTACATTTAACAAAGCTGAACATAACGCAACACCATAGAGTACATGTTGTTTTACTTTAACAAGATATTCAAAAACTTCAAAGCCTTTAGCCCTATTGTTTAACAACAACAATTATGGCTTCCAATGTTAATTAAAAGTATGAGTTTTGAGTTGTTTGATGTTGCGGTAGTTTGTATGAAGTGAAGCAAGAGATGGCAAAAGTAACAATCGAGGCAAGCAACCAAAAGGAAAAACAATATTGTTAAAGGTCTGTTGGGATCGAAGAAGTTTCAAACTTATTTGGAGGGGTGGAATATGAAAAAGTGAGAGTGTTTTATAAAAGCTTCAGAAGGAAAATTATGGAATTGGAAAGAGAAAGACTTATTTTAGAAAGGAAATAGTAACATGTAAGAATAGTGATACGACATTTTTTATTCATGTTAACAACACATATTGAACGAGCAATAAGAAGATAGTAGAGGTCAAAGTAAATGGTAATGAGTTTGTTTCATGGTAAAATAGTAAAGAAAAGTGTATGCAAGTTGGAATGCAGGTTACCTGGATGATCCTTAGTGAATGTGGCTTGTCAGTGGAGGATCCTTGGTAAATTCTTTTTTTTTCACGAATTTCGTTCCTCTAATAGAAGCCCAGATTGGTGAATTCTATTTTTTACACGACTCTCCATCCTTATCCCAATCATCATCTTAATCTCCATGTGTATCGACTGTAATTGGGTAAAAAATTCAAAAGGTGAGGTTTCGTTGAAGGATAATTATAAACGACATTAAAAGTAGTAATACAAAAGGCGGTTTGTTCTTGAAGGTTATTATATACAATAGAGATATATACCCATTATTGATTTTATTATTCTAGAACTAAGTTCATTTGTAACATGTCTTCTATATCGGTTGGTCGAACATGCGTTTAAGGGAAGGAAAAGTGGAAATCATGAGATTATGAAGAAATTGGGATTTTTAGTACGAATTTAAGTGGGGTATGTGTATGACTTCAAAAAGAGGAAACCAAAATACTCGATAGCAAGAGTATAGATAGATAAACTGAAACACACCTGGAGAGTCTGGAGGAATTTCAAGTGGCGTGTTAAATGGCTTTAAGTTTAGGGTAAGAAAATTCATTAGGACATGAAGTCATGGGAACGCGACGTGTTGCACGTCTTAAAAAACAAGGCACAAAAACTGAGCATTTGATGTACGAAATTGTACGGGACTTTTCTAGATGATGTACGATGTGTAAATGGAAATCATAAGGCGTTTGTTGACACCGTTTCCGTTTTGTGTTCTGATGCAATCGAGTGGTGTTATTTATGAGCAAATATAGATCATGTTAATAGAACAATTTTTGCATAGTTTATTGTCCGTTTGTAGAATCTTTTCTATGTTTGAGACACTTTAATGGAGGTTGGTGAGTGAGATGTAGCGCTAATTCACCTTTAACTCGTAATTGGGGATTAAGGCGCAGGGTTTGAGGTCGAGACTGAAAATAAACAATGTAAGTCTTTATTTAAAAAGTGTAGGTTAAGAGAACAATGCTTGGGATGCGAAAATTTGTAAGATGTTGGGGGTAGTGATAAATGTGTTTAAGGCAACATGGGAGAACTAAAACAATTGTTAGAAGTAATGGGAGGTTATGGGCATGAAGGAAGAGTTACAACTAGTGAAGGTGAAAAGTATACGACAGAATGTAGGTGAAGACTATTTGGGGGAATAAATATTTTAAAGAGAATTCTTGCTTGTGGTGACATCAAGTCACCGAGATGAGGTTGTTGTATCCCTACTTTTTACTATTTTTACAAAAATTTCACAAAACAAAAGTCAATTGCATACATAAGTTTCGTTACAATACATTAGGTGTGATACATCTCGATAGTTGGTACTTGAATTTAATAAGGAAACTAAACATAACATTTATATTTATTTTCATAATTCAAATTTCTTTCATCTCCAGCAAGTCTATATTGTTGCCCAAATAGTGAAAAATTCAAATTACTCGGCAAAATTGGTTGATACCATATAAATGTGTTTATTTTGTTGAGATATTGATGAATTTGAGTAAGCAAGGTGAGTCACGAAGGTTACTACAACACCCCAACAAATCCCTGAGACGCACACATGGGACCTAGGACCAGAAGTTATCCAAAGCTAAGCCTGCTGGCATGATCATGTGAATACTAAAGATAGTAAACTGATGCAGAAGCTAAATCATGTTAGAAATGAAAATATGGGGAATACCCATATGCTAAAATTGATATATATGATTACTGGTGGGTTTAATACGAAGAAAATATTAACTCAAATGATTGGAAAGGACCCAACTAAGTCTACGCAAAAGTGAAACTAAAGGACTAAATACTGAAAAGAAACTCACCACTATTGTCCTTGGAGAATGAGGAATCACCACTAAATCTGCTTAACTGGAGATCGGGATCGATCTAAGCGTGACCGGGATGGTGAGATCTAACCATGAAGTTCTGTTGAAGTTCTAAAAACCCTAGGTGTAACCATAATATGGGTATTAATATTTGACTGACAACTAGCGACCTAATGGGTGAAAGGTACCCAAAAGTTAAATTCCACATACCTGGTGATTAAATTCATTGACAAATATTTAGTTTTTGAGGCTGGAACTGTTGGAACCTTGTTGCGTTCTTGAACTAGGGTTCTTGACCTTTTTCTCCTTTCATGCTTCTAATTTTCTACGTTTTGATTTATGATTTTGACTATGGTAAGTTTTAGTTATTTTTATAGGATTAAGCTGCGAAAAATCTAATGATTTTGGGTCAAAACGATGTATCTTAAGGTTTAAATGAAGTCGAAAAAGACCAAAATACCCCTGAGTTAATCGTTGTTGTACCAAATGACAACCTGGACTTATGGGCCATCGTTAAATCGACGATCTGTAGTTTGGGTCCATAGGTTAGGTTTGTTCGACAGGACTTTACTAAAACTGTATATCTTTTTACTCGAAGGTCTGATTTTAGTAAACTCGGTGGCTATGGGACACTAATTAAATTATCTATCATTTCATAGGTCATTGGACACTTAATTTGTTTTGTGCTAAAAGTTATGACCAATTGAAGTTGATCCAACTGCATTTTCCCCTAATGGTCGACTAATTTTCACCTATGGTCATACCTACGATCCGTAATTCTATGTGTCAAAGACTGGGGAAATCGTGTCTTGATCGACAGACTCAGACTACGACCGTAGGTATGTCCGTCGTTTGTCACTTATTCAAATTTTCTAGTCTGAGTTTTTTTGGGGCTTCAGATTCGAACGAAGGCTGCACAATAAGGGCCATAGATCAGGCTGCGATATGTTGATGGTAACCGTTGGTTGCACCTGAAGGTTTCCAAAAAAGAATGATTTTTTATTTGTTTTAGATACTGGGTGTTACATTATCTCCCCCTTGGGAACTTTCGTCCTCGAATGAAGACTAAAATTGCTGAAATAGAGGGAGAGAGATGCAATCCCTATTACTAATCAATGAGAACTGAGTTTCTGACTATATATGAGTTTTGATAACATACAAATACTCTAAAAATGCAAGTACAAACTGAGGGAACATGATTCTAATACATAATTCACGCACGAATGACATAAAAATTGAAGAGGAAATATTACCTCATGGTGGAATAGAATCAGACGGAAAGAGGTAAGAATACTTGGCTCTCATGGCTGCTTCTGCTTCCCAAGTAATCTTCACTGAAGCGACTTCTTTGTTGTCAACCATCTATCTTGACGATCAAGAATCTCAAATTGCACATTCTCATAAGAAAGACTATCTTTCACTGCCACACACTCTAATGACACCACAGAAGCTTGATCACCCACACACTTCTTCAAGAGCGAGATGTGGAATATTGGATGCGTTGCTGCTAAGTCTGCTTGTAACTCTAACTCATATGCCACCTTTCCAATCCTTTTCATGATCTTGTGAGGGCCTACATATTTAGGACTGAGTTTTCCTTTCTTGCCAAATATCTTAACTCCTTTCATACGTGTCACTCTTAGGAAAACCCAATCATCAAGTTGGAACTCTAAATCCCTTCTCCTTACACCTGCGTAAGATTTCAGACGACTTTTGACTATATTAAGTCTCTGTATAATGAGTTGAACATTCTCCATATCATAAAGGACTGAATCTGGACCTATCAAAGCAATTTAACCTACTTCAAAACCACCCAATAAGAGATCCACATATACCCCCATACAGAGCCTCATAAGGGTCCATATGAATCAAGGTATAGAAGCTAGTGTTGTAGGAAAACTCAATCATAGGGAGGTTTCATCCCAACTACCCTTGAAATCTATCACACAAGCTCTCAACAAATCTTATAGGGTATACATTGTACACTCTTCCTGTCCATCCATCTATAGATGAAGTGTTGTGCTAAGGCTAACTTGAGTACCAAGACCCCTCTAAAATGACTTCCTGAAATAAGAGGTAACTGAGGACCTCTATTTTAGATGATAAACAAAGGAACCCCATGCAACTTAAAAATTTCATTAATGTAAAGCTTGGCATAGTCCACTGTCGAATCTATTGTCTTGACCGTCAAAAAGCGAGAAGACTTTGTCATCATATAAATTGTCACCCAAATGGAGTCATGTTTTCTCTGAGTACCTGCTAACCCTACGTTGAAATCCATATTGATAAATTCCCACTTCTAAGTAGGAATGTTTATCTCTTGAGTCATACCCCCTGTTTTCTCATGTTCTATCTTGACTTGTTGGCAATTGGGGCACATAGTCCCCTCTTCATGCCATTCCACCAATAGACTTCCCGCAGATCGCGGTATATCTTAGTGGAACCTTGATTTATATAAATATCTAGAGTTATGGGATTCTACAAGGATAGCTTTCTCAACTCACCCACATCAGGAACACACAATCTACCCTTGTAGCGAAATACACCATCTCTCTCTTGGGGAAAAACCTCAACTCTCTGATCGTGGACTGCACCCGTAAGATCAAGCAAGATTGGATCACTGTCTTGTTTTTCATTAACCTCTACTACCAAAGAAGATTCTACCCCATTTTGAACTTTTACACCATTGACTGATATGCTCATAAGCCGAACTCCTAAGAGACCAAGCCTGTGAGCATCCTTCACTAGATCCTTTTTTTCTTTCTAAACATAGGGTACACTACCTATAGATAATATGCTTAGAGCATCTGCTACTAATTTTGCCTTACCCGAATTATAATACACATTTATATCATAATACTTAAGGTACTCAAGCCATCTCTTATGACGAAGATTCAACTCTTTATGGGTGAAAACATACCGAAGTCTCTTATGATCAATGAACACATCTACATGAACATCATAAAAGTAGTGTCTCCATATCTTGAGTGCAAACACCACTGCTTCAAGCTCGAGGTCAAGGGTTTTATAGTTTTTCTCGTGAATCTTAAGTTGTCTAGAGGCATAAGTTATAAACTTATCTCGCTGCATCAACATACAACCTAGGACAACTCTGGATGCATCAAAATAGATCACATAACTATCTGAACCGTTTAATAGTGTACACAAACTTTAGTCAATTTAGTTTTCAATTCTGCAAAGCTTTTCTCACAATCATCTAAGCATTAGAACTTGACCATGTTCTAAGTTAACCTAGTCAACGGTGAGGCTATGGATAAGTATCCTTCCACGAACCTTCTTTAATAACCTGCTAGACCAAATAAACTTCTCATATCTGTAGCAAAGGTTTGTTTGGGCCATTTTTTCACTTCTTTCTATCTTTTGTAAATCCAATCCGATCCCCTCGCTAGATATAATGTGATCAAGAAAAGCAATGGATTATAACTCGTACTCACATTTGCTAAACTTAGTGAATAAGATGCGATCCTTGAGAGTCTGTAGAACAATTCTAATGACTCACATGTTTTCCTCATTCCTAGAATAAATGAGGATATAATAAATAAAGACGATGATGAACAAGTCCAAGTACTATTTGAACACTTAGTTCAGAAAATACATGAAAGTTTCAAGAGCATTGGTTAGTCCAAATGACATAACAAAAAATTCATAATGACCATACCGTGTTCTAAATGATGTTTTCAGGATGTCACTATTTATAACTCTAAGCTGATGATAACATGATTTGAGGTATATCTTTGAGAAGTTACTAGCACCCTGAATTTGGTCAAATAAATCATCAATCTTGGGGATGGAATGCTTATTCTTGAATGTGACCTTTTTCAATAGTCTATAGTCAATGCACATTCTTAGAGAACCATTTTTCTTGTTTACGAGTAACACTAGTGCACCCCAAAGTAAAATATTAGGTATATTGAGAACCTTAGGTAAAATGTCTTTCAGATGCTCTTAAATTCCATAAATTCTGTTGGCACCATTCTGTAAAAAAGTTATCTGGAAAGATATCAATTCCGAAATCGATTTCTCTTACGGTAGGGACTCTGGGAAGATCTTCTTGAAACACTTCTCGAAACTCATAGACTACAGGAAAATGACTCAAGAGTTCGGGTTTCACAGCTACAATCTTTAACCCGAACTAGATGATAGAGATAACCCTTAAAGATTATCATTTTAGACTTAATGTAAGAAATGAATCGACCATAGGAGCTAAGATACTAAACTTCCATTCTAAGATTTGTTCGTCTGGAAACTAAATACAAACAATCCTAGTTCTATAATAGACTGAGGCATAATAGGAATGTAACCGATCGATTCCAAGAATTACATCAAAGTCTACCATTTCTAAATCTACAAGATCTGTTGAGTTGACTTTCTGAGACTGTGATAGGATAACTTCTGTATACTTTTCTAGCTATGAGAAAGGTTCTAAAAGATTTTTGGACTAATATTGCGTTGGAATGCTTTGTATGGAGTTAACTATGAAAGAGTCAACCCTGGATCTAAGAATGCATAAACATCAAGGTTAAAGACATGTAACTTACTAGTAACTACATCAAGAGAACCTTCCTGATCCAGGCGAGCCTGAAGAGCATACGACTTGTTCTTGCGCTGACTAACACATGTACTAGATGAGTTACCCTACTGAGTCGGGCGACTTGCTGGTGCTGATAAAGTTGTAGACTAAGCTCTACCATTATCACCTCCTTGGCCCTGTCTAGAACGACAATCCCTCAACCTGTGATTAGACCAACCGCACCCAAAACTTCCTTCTTTTCTCGTGAAGCACTCGCCCACATGGTTCTTACCATACTTAGATCAAGTTGGGTAAGTCTTTCTGCCTGAAACACTTCCTTATGACTTAGAAACCGGTGCCCAAGCCTTCTGGCCGTACTTGTTCTTGGAGTATGAAACACTAGCTAACGAAGGGGTTGGGGCTGAAAAATTCTGCTAACTCTTAGAGAGATTTCCACCATCCAATTATTGCTGAGAATAGTCATAGCTCCCAAAGTCCTAGCCTTCTTATCCTCCTTGGCCTGTTCCCTAAGCATATCACCTTCAACCTTCTAAGCATGATTCATAAGCCTAGAGATATTCATATCTCCCAGTAACATATCATTTATGCATTCAATTTTCACCAAATCTGAAACTCCACACAAAAACATATTCATATGAACCCTAGAGTCAGCAACCATGTGAACAGTATACCTGCAGAGTTAGTTAAACTTCATCCCATACAATTTCACTGTCATGTTTCCCTGCCTTAAGATCATGAAAACATGAGTTATTTATTCTCTTAACTCCATTGGGAAAGACATGTCCAGAAAGGTCTTATTAAAGAAATCCCAATTAATAGGACTTGCTTCCGTTCCCCTGTTTTCTTTCCCTTATGTGTACCAAATATGAGCAACATCCTTAAACTAGTATGTTGCCAACTCAACCAGATCATTTCTAGTGACTTGCATTACCTTAAGGATCTTCTTGATCTCATTAAAGAAATTTTGAGGATCCTTATTAGTTTGTGATCCTAAGAACTCAAGAGGATTCATGCTAAAAAAGTCACAGACCCTTGCTACTGCTCGTTCCCTATTTTCATTCATAGGAGCATGAACACGATTGTTTTGGTTTGTCATACTCTGAGCCAACATTTGTATGGCATTCTTGAACTCAGACTGGACATTTTCTAATCAGGGACTAGAGGAGCTGCATTTTCATTCCTCGCAACTACAATCCTGGAGTTATCTCTATGAGAAGGCATGATATGAAACATAGAACGTCAAGTTAAAATGGAACTAAATCATACCTTACGCACGATAACAGAAACATACATGAAAAGTACTCTACTTAGTGTAGCTTTTAAGACATCCAGGACTCTTTAACCTAGTGCTCTGATACCAAGTTTGTCACACCTTCAGCTATCCTTGAGACGCAGACACGGGACCTAGGAGCAGAAGTGATCCCAAGCTAACCCTTATAGTATTATCATAAGCATACTAAAGATAATAAACTAACGCGGTATCTAAATAATGTTTAAAATCAAAAAGATGGAAAATACCCGTACACTAAAACTGAGATAAATGAAGACTGATGAGTTTAATCCAACAAACATATTAACTAAATACTTAAATGAAAACTAACTATATCTAAAAATAACCTCTAAGATGACTAGAAATACTTGGACATGCCCCATCTAAGTCTAGAAAGAACTAAAACTAAATGATAAATACTGAAAAGAAACTCATGACTATTGTCCTCAGAGAATGAGAACTCGCCACTGAATCTGCTGAAATGGAGATCGAGAAACTGTCTAAGCTTGATCAGGATGCTGAGAACTTGAACTTACTTCATGAGAAGATGTAGCGGACGTATGCGGTAGTACTTGGAATGTACTGAGCATGTAGGATAGAATAAAGCTTAAATAAAATATAATTGAAAAAAGCACAAAAGCAAGAATGATGATCTGAACATTTATATATAGAATCTGAGGTAACTAGATGAAATAAAAAAATTAATGACATGCTGAGAAAAAACAATAACTGAATTGTAAATATGCTCAATGCATTAGAATCAGACTAACCTGTGGGAGTTACTTATAACCGATAATAAAACCACATGAGCTAACTGTGGAGTCTGACGTATACGCCCCATTGAGAGGACTCAGTATACCCATCTTGAGGTATACTGGTGTAATAACTAAATTTCTTGCCCACAAAGGGGACTTACAAATTTCTTTCTAGTAGTTCTGAGACTAATTGGGTACGCTGAACTCTAGTCCAACTCGATATTCTGCTACTCCCAATGATTATGTAATTAACTAATTATGTCTATGTTTCTGTAAGTACTAGATAGTTTAAAACTGAATGTGCAAATTGAGAATGCAATAATTAATCTAGTAATTATGCATTTATAAATGAGGCATAGATATCTGAAGTAACTGAAATTTCTAACCTAGCATGTGTAATTTAAGAACTAATGAAATACATAGCTAGGGTTCTGAACATTTATGCGACAAACTGAATAAATAATGTGGAAATCCGATTTGGAACATATAACTAATTATTTCATGAAGTTCTGTTGAAGTTCTAGAAACTGTAGGTCTAACCATGATATGGGAATCAAAAATCTGACTTAAAACTAGGGACCGAATGGGAGAAAGGAACCCAATAGTGATATCACACATGCATGTTGGTGAAATTCCCGGAGATATATTTATATTTTGAGGCTGGAACTGCTTGAACCTTGTTGCGTGCTTGAACTAGGGTTCTTGACCTTTTTCCCCTTTCTTGCTTCTAATTTTCTATGTTTTGAGTTATGATTTTTACTTAGGTAAATTTTACTTATGTTTCTAGTCTTAAAATGACTAAAACATGATGATTTAGGGTCAAAATGACTTATCTTAAGGTTTAAATGAAGTAGGAAAATACCAAAAGACCTCTGAGTTAATTATCGCCAGACCAAATGAAAAACTGGACTGACGGGCCGTCGTTATTTGAAGGTTCGTCGTTTGGTCTGTAGGTTTGGTCTATTAGACAAGCCTTTTATAATAAGGCATAATTCAATTATCTATAATTTCAAAGGTCATGGAACACCTAAATAATTTTGTTCTAAGAGTTATGATCAATTAAAGTTGACCGAACTAGATTTTCCCCCTAACTATCTCTTAATATTCATCTATGGTCAAATCTACGATCCATAGGTCCATCTACGGATCATACTGGTCAATCGTGGTTGTTGTCAGAGTTTGGGTAGATGGGGTCTTGATCAACAAATACATACTACGACTGTATTTTGACCTACAAATAGTAGGTCCATCCGTCGTTCGATGCTTAGTTAAATTTTTTGGGTTAAGTTTTCTTATGGCTTCAGACTAAACGACAGATGCATCGTACGGGACGTAGATCAGACAACAGTCCATCGATGGCAACCGTCGGTTGCACCTTCAGATTTCTAAAAAGTTAATTTCTAGTTGGTTTTAGATACGGGGTGTTACATACATAGTTTCCTTATATTTATTATAAAATAAATGAAACCCAAATCTCCTCATCCTCATACTCATATACTCATGTCTTTAACGAAATTATTATTAATTGTAAAAGACTTTCCAAAATAGGGTTCATGCCAAATTATGGACGTAAATGACTCAATTCAAGGGTTTAAATAACAATATATAGAACTCAATACTATAAATTCAATTATCCCATCACCAAACAACTCAATGATACTTGTCATTAAAGAAATGCTCGACTCGTAGGGTTCATTGAAGATTATGGGCATGACCAACTCAACTCAAGGACCTCCATGTATAAGATATGGCAATCCATATATATGAAATATAGTATCAAAAAAAATAGGAATTTATTACTCAAGAATTTCGCACTCGAAGATATTGGTTCTCTCAAGTATACTCAATTTATTGAGTTCATGCGGAATTTATGGGCATGAACGACCTGACTCAAGGATATCAATGATAATGTACGCTCATTAATGCACTCTTATTATTCTCATATTAACTTACTGAAGTCTTAAAAAAATTATAAGTAATTGTAGAAGACTACTTGAAAAGCCTCAAAGAGACTTTCTCAGACATTACCCTTAACTCTACCTCAAATTTGAATTATTAACTAAGGATTAAGATGATGATATATAACATTTTTCAATTATTAGAGGCACTATGGATAGTTTTAATCATGAATAAACAAACAATAAACTTTTAATGAACTTAGACGGAGTAAACAAAAAATGAAAATTGTGGGGCCAACTGACCTTGACGCATTCCTGGTGTGGGGCGCCAACCCCTAAACTTTAGAGGTGTCATCTTGGTGCATTGCAAGCGCAACTCTCTATCCTTCCGGTGAATTCATGACGCGTCGTGCCACCCCTCGATTTAAAAAATATAGCAGATATTTTTTCTCATTTTAGCCCCAGTTCACACAGTATCGATTGTTTTTCTCAAAATATCCTTAGATTCATAAACCTAACAAGTGACAAATGCATGTTTGGGTTAGTGGGATGTGGGGAAATTTTGTTTGTCTCATTGAGTTCTTCTTTTTTTCACTAAAAAAGAAGTATTGACATTGTGTTTTATTGTTGACCAAAGAATTAATATGATAGAAACATTTAATTGGAAGGAAAATTTCCAACTCAATTTTATGCTAGGAAGTTTTAGTGACCTTAACATCTAAGAAAAACTAGAATCACTCAAAACAATAATATTCAACATGAAGAATGAATCTAGTCTTAGCTCAAAAATGTTTGGGTTTTAGAATACAACTCAAGAACGATGTTGTGGTGGACATAGTCATCTTCTCTATGATGTTTTATGAAAACAAAGGACGATGACTAGGCATGGACTAAGAATAGAAATACCATGCCTAGGGTAATATGACTGCTAGTTGTTAAGATTAGAAAGACTCCTCATCTAGGCTCTTCTTTATTCATCACCATACCCCATTGGCTGCAACTTATAGATCCCACAAGAGAATATGACGACACACTCTTACTATATTAAAGCTTAACCTCTCTATAACAAATCTTATCACAAAAGTATTACTCTTTACAACCACATTTAATCAACATTGCCTTATATCAAGAACAACATATTTTGTAACAACATCACATTCAAGCTTAGTAGTTTAACGATTTCATACACTCATACTAACCAGCTCTTATTCTCTTACCATCTCTGCCATACCAGCTAGATTTTCCCCCATTACTACGAGAAACTATCTAAGGGTTATAATTTAACTATTTCCCATTGTAAAACCTCATCCTCCACTTCCTCTATCATTATAACTTCAGATGGAATTATGACACATCATTGTCATCAAGATAAGATAAGTAACCTTCTCCATTGAACATCACTTCTTTTCTAAAAGTACGTTTAAAAATATATCCCTCATACTCATTTGAATACATTATTATATTATTCTCAACACTTTAATTGATTTATAATCTTATGAACTCCCCCTTAAGTCAAAAGCTAAAACATGAAAGTTATGGACCTAGTACATTATCTCTGAACTGGTCTATATCTCCTTTTATTGTAATACTTGGGAAAATTTTATATCATGACTATCGAACTCTACTTAAGAAGATACTAAAAAATTTTCCTAAGATGTTTATGTTGACTTCTTATTGGCTACTAAGTGTGCTTCTTCTAACATTAAGTAAAATGAAACTTGCACCAACATATCCCATATTGGGAAACTCAATTATACAGTCTAGGAAAAAATAAGAAAAAAATCATAAGCTAAATTAAGACCTCTTCTAATTACATACCACCTCGATACACCTCTTAATGCTCATGTTACTCTTGTTATCTAGCCACCCTTCGCTGCACTTATTTAAAGGTTAGGGTCTGTCCCTCGTGTCACTCATATTTATTGCACCTAACATCTTACTTCCGTCATGTACACTATTTTTTGTCAACATTATATTAAAGTGAGTATTTCAAAAGTATCTCAGCGTGTTTTTTGTAATATTTATTGATGACATATGTATATATTAAAAAGAATGAAGAGGACAATGCTATTCATCCATTGATAGTTTTCTAAGCTCTCAAGGACACAGATTTAGACTTGAGTCCACGACATACTTGGACCACGCTTTGTCTAGTGAAGGGATTTGAGTAAAAACTAAGAAAATTGAAGCAATGTAGAATTATCCTACACCCACCTTCCCAACTGATATAAAGAGTTTCTTCTGATTGATTAGTTAATATAAAAACTGTTAGGGTTTTTCATCTATTTCATCCACGTTAACTAAGTTGACTAACAAAATAGCTGCATTCAAATGGTATGAAGCCTGTGTGAAAAGCTTTTAGGAATTGAAAACTTTGTTAACCACTATTCCAATTTTGACCCTGCTAGAGGATACATAGGGTTTTGTTATTTATTGCGATGGGTCCCTAGTTAGACTTTGTTGTGTATTGGGGCAGAATAGTATTTTTCAGTCAATGCCTCCTGACCACTTATGATTCTCAAGAATAAGTTCCCGACTTGGGATCTCGTGTTTGGAACAATACTTTTCTCTCAAGATGTAGCATTACTATCTCTATGGTGTTCATGTAGATGAGCTCATCGACTACAAGAGACTCTAATATGTCAGAAAGAGCTAAAGCTTTGACAAAGGAAATTGATGGAACTAGTCACATATTATCATACGAGCATTCTATGAAATCTAGGTAAGGATAATGTTTTTGCATATTATTTAAGCAGGTTGTCCATGAGGAGTACTTCTCCTGTCAGGGAAGTAGAAACAATTGGCCTAGGAAGTTCAAAGACATGCACATCTAGGTGTCTGTTTATTATATCCTAGTAAAAATGAAGTGGTCATGATGCAAGGTTTGAATTTTCAGTATATTTTGAAGTGAAGGAAAAGTAGGACAAGCAACCCATTTTACTTAATTTGAAGGTAAGTAGGCATAAGACGAATGTGATGGTCTTTTCACAAAGTGAGTGGTGTGCTAAGGTATCAAGGTAATTTGTGGTATCTAAGTGTTGATGAAATTCTAGAGAGAGTCATAAAATAATCCTTTAGTTTCCGATATACAATATATCCTTATGCCAAAAAGATGTACCGTGACATCAGGGAAATCTATCGGTGGAGTGGCATAAAGTGATGCATTGCCTAATTTGTTCCTAATTGCCCAAATTTCAAGAAATCCAAGGATGAAGAAAATCAAAGGCCATGTGGTGTAGCTCAAAATATACCCCTTCCAGAATAGAAGTGGGAGATTATTAATACAGACCTCTTCAAGAATAGAAAAGTGGGAAATATTAATACGAATTTCAATACTGCTCAAGTAGAACGCAATATGCACACCTCAGAGGAAATGTTGAGAGTATGTATTTTTAAATTCAAATATAATTGGGATGACCACTCACCTCTTACTGAGTTTACAAACAATATTAGTTACCATTCCAACATTTAGATGGCTCTGTATGAGGCTCTGTATGAGCGGAGGTGTAGATTTTATATTAGGTGGTTTTAGGTTGGTAAAACAGTGTTGATAGGATAATATATGGTTCATTAAGTGACAGTGTAACAACCCTAAAAACGAATAAGATAAGAAATGCTTAATGTGTCAAGAATGCCTACGATTAGACCAGGGTTCACATAGATTTATGCGCGTAGAACCAGACCTTAGAACCCTTACTAAAGCCAAGTCAACTAACTTGGGGAGTTAGTTAAGCTTGGAAAGGTTCGGTCCAACCATATAGGGCTCTCGAATGCGAAGATTTACTCGAAGAAGTCTTTACCGGACTTAAAAAGAAGAAACCTTAGGTTTGAAGGGTCTAGGGATAAAATGGTATTCCTTGCTAAGGGTAGTATCGTAATACCCTAGATATGTAGTTAATTAATTGATTAACTAATAAAGTGGAGGGGCATTTTGGGGAGATAGGGACGAAATTGAGCCCTTGATATGATGTCTTGCTCCACCCAGGTTCAAACCTAGGTAGGAGCAATGATTTAATGTGATTTTTTTTAATTGGTGAATTAATTTAATAAATTTGTATATAATGGCTGATTTCAGAAAAAGGAAAAAAACTGATTTTTGTTATTATTATTTATTTATTAATTGATGCTTTTTGAAATTGACTAAGTCTTGCCAATTATCCTAGTTTTAAGAGACACTATCTCACACAAACTCTCTCTCTCTGTCACGCCTAAATCTCTCTATCTCTCTCGTTCAGTCAGTTTTTCCTGGCTGCCAAAACAAAAGATAAATATATTATAAAGCAATCAAAAGTTCTATAAACTCAAAGAAGAAACAAAAAAAAATATGCAAGCAAGCAAGCTAACTTAAGAAACAAAAACTTTGTATCATCTTCTCGAGGGAATTGTGTTAAAGGTTTAGGGGAGGATTTGGGCAGCACTTTCAAGTTGTGTAAATCTACAACAACGCATGGGTTTTCTCTCTTGGATTCCTTTCCCCAATAGAAACTTATTTCTACAAAATTCAAACATATGAAACTACGGTTGTCCCCTTGAAGGTTGAACTCCTTGTCCCTAGTCTCCTTCCGATTTCCATCAAAATAAGGTTAGAAACCATGTTGTTGGTGTTGTTGCTGGTATCTAAGTGTTAAATATAATATTATTTGTGATTTTGTGTTTGGTAATAGCAAGCATGTTCAATGATTTCAATAGAAAATGATTTGGTGCAATATGTAAATTTTTGTTCCTGTTGTTATCTGATTTGAAGTCTTAATATTGTTAGTTTTATGGCTGAAATTAACGTGCATAAAATGTGTAATTCGTGATGTTCATATGAGGTATATGTGTTTGACTATTTTTACGGGGAAAGTTGCAGATAAAACAACAATGAATCTACACCTAAGAATGTGTTAAACGAATCGATGAAATACCCGCCAAAAAAGTGTTAATTTATCCATGACTTTTCCAAAGTTTTTAAGTGGAAATATTAGTGAAAATAAGGTAAGTAAAAGACTAGTTTTCCAGCAAAAACAATAACTTTCGTATAGGCTAAAGTATAGAGGAGTTATTTGGAAATTGAATTGGTTTTAAAAGGGATGAGTCCACTAGGATTCAAACCTGTGACCTCACCCGTGTGACACCTTAAATTCGCAAGAAAGGAAAGGGGGTCAAGGGGATTCCAAATTGGATGTACTGTCTGAGAAGGGAGAGAGCAAAAAATTTAAATAAATAAAATAGGAGGCGTGGGAATCGAACCCACGACCTCCTGGCAGCTAATGAAGGGAAAGAAAAATAAAAGAAAGTAATTGTGAGGCGTGGGAATCGAAGCCACGACCTCAAGGATGGAAAGGAGAAAGGGCGAAATAAATAAGAAAAAAAAGTGAGGATGTGGGGGATCGATCCAAAAACCTCACAACCAATGCGTAGCCAAAGAAACTTTTAACTAAAAATAAAATAAGGAGGTTGTGGGGATTCGAACCTAGAACCTCACAGCCCCTAGTGAAATAAAGAAAAATTAAAGAGAGGTTGTGGAGGTTCGATTCCACTAACTCATGGTCCATACAAATTTGAAAAGAAAAATTAAATGAAAAAAATAAAAGGGGTTGTGGGGGTTCGATCCCACAACCCTTAGGCCAAATAAGAGAAGAATTCAAGGAGAAAAAATAAAGAGTGAATGTTGATGTTGGGGCTCGATCTAGAGTCCCAATTTCATGATGACTAAAATTAAAGTTGAGGATAAATGTAAGTATTGTCCAAGGGGTTCAAACTTGGGTTCCCTTGCCCAAATTTCCGTATTGATACATAAGTCATACGTGAATAAAATGTTCAAGAATCATGCCACCTACTCAGATCGAAATAGAGATCTTGGCATGCACATAAGATACATAAGTCTTGTACTACATAATCTTAGGAAGATATGAGTCACTTAACTAAATATAAATGAAGCCTCATGGCTTGTATGTTTAGACCCATAAGTCTAGCATATGCTTAAAAATAAGTGAACCTAAGATGTATGTAATGAAATGAAGTTACCCTAGAAGGGTTTAGTACGAGTGTAAAACACACTTAATTGCCAAGTACATTAGCATTTGATGAAATGAACAATGAAATGATGAAATTAACAATGAAATGATGAAACCCTAGAAGGGTTAAGTAAGAGTTTGAAACACACTAAATGGCCAAGTACATTGGCATATGATGAAATGAATATTCACGAAAAAAAGGGTGAGTAGTTATTAAAAGAAAATGTGATAATGTTAATGAATGTGGTGACAACATGATATGAGGCTAATATTTAATTGAGAGCAATCCCAAATGAGCCTATGTAAATGTTACCAAAACTACTCACCTATGAGAGTGTAAAGTTAATGAAGAGACCTGTCTCTATGAACACTCTAATGAAAGTATTGAGATTAACACACTTAATACTAATCATGAGATAACAAATCATCTATTGAGTTATGATGTCCTTACACTAGAAGCAAACTTCCATGATGTATGAGTTGAATGTAATGGAACTTTATACTGAGCAACGATATACTAGCTATGAGCCGTGATGCCTTCTTTCACTAAGGGCGGACGTTCACATAACTCTCATAAGATGAGACTATCCGGCATACCTTGTATCGGTCTCTTTATATCTTTTAGTATTCGAACATATACTGCAAATATAGGGATCCAGTAGGATTCAATTCCCATGTACGCTATCATGTTTTCGGTTACTTTGGCAGGTGATTCCACCTCTTTTCGGTGTGGGGGAGACACTGGATTTCATGATGCTCACATGATGTATGTCAGTTAAAGTTAAAGTTCACAATGAATTAATGAGGCCATCCTCAATGATGTACACAATGAAATGAATGATACCAAAGGTGTTAGGATAGGATAATCAAGATGTAAGCTAGACTTAAGTAATGATACTAGGTTTTTCTTGATCATTGCACAACAAACCGATTAGAGTCTTAAATTACATCCTAGGTATAGCAGGTGTTTACCCTTATGAATGAATGAAGAAGACTCTGTGTTTGCTAAAGAAGATTCCCTAGTTGAGGTCCCATATGTTTAGCCCTCATTTTGGGAAGTCCTAACGTCAAGTCCATTATCCTAAGGTCTCATGGCATATGAAAGAATGATATGAACTAAGTGATATGATATGTGAAATATGTTATGCGCTGTTTGAAAAATGATAAGTTTGATGATGCATGTTACACTCATGGCATGACTTTCCTAATCAAAAATAGGAAGGTCCATTAACATTCCTAATCCAAATTTGGCAAGTCAACTGACTTGACTTTCCATAAATCATGTTGTTAGGAAAGATCTAATATTTCTCATTCATTTCCATGGTGTGTGCTTGCATATATTAATACTTAGTACAAGTGTGTACTAAATCCATACAAATATCTACTTTTAGGTGCAAGCACAGGTGGATGCTAAATCTTACGGTACGATGTTGCTGCTATTCGGATGTAGAGATTTCATCCGGACTTGGTAAGCCCTCATGTTTTCAAGGCTTTCTACTTTTATTATCTGGCTTCGATGTAGGCCTTAGCTAGTGGATCATGTTCCATTAGTATTTCATTTAGCATTTCATTTCAGACTTTGTATTGGTGCCGTTTTGGCAAGAATACACTTTATGCAGTATTAAACTATTTCTTTCATTTAATGAGCTTAATGTTAGATGGTTGATCGTGAACATTTATGACTTTAAGTAAAATGTCTTATACCAATGTTAAATAACAAAAAGTTTAAATTTTCCGCAAAAATTAACCTACATGAAGTGGAGATGACGTATGTAGGCTTGTCTGCGACCTTTGAGAGGTCAACGATGCCTGTCTCGTCTTGGGTCTACATTCCGATCGTGACACATGGATAAGGTGATGACCATTTAGGAAAAGTTAAAATTTTTGTACAGTCATGATAAATCTTATTCTGATGTTAGAACAAAAAATTTAGAGTTTGAGGTTGATGATAAGATATATCTATTTCACCCATGCATGGTGCTATGATATTGCGTAGAAAAGAAAACACTCAATCCCCGATATATAGGTCCTTATGAGTTTGATCTACCACTAGAACTAGAATCAGTTCATCCAATGTTTCATATTTCTATGCCAAAGAAGTTCTTGGGTGATCATACACTTATTGTACCTACTGAAAGTATTGGAGTGAATAACACCTGGTCCAATAAGGAGATTCCAGTTTAGATACTTGATTGTCAGGTTCGTAGGTTTAGAACTAAAGGTTGCATTAGTTAAAGACTTCTTGAGGAACCAATTAGTTGAGGAAGCTACTTTGGAGTCCAAGGAAGATATAAAGAAGACATAGCATCACCTCTTTTCCCCTAAATCAATTCCTGACAAAGGTACTAACTATTTGTTTAATACTCTATAAGTTGATATATTGAGTTTATGCTATGTGAATTTTTTGTACTTTGTGTTGGATTGTTAGACACTTTTCTGCACCATTTTATGCTTAGTTTTATCTCATTAAAGGTATAACTTTCCCAATGGGTGAGATATTGAAACACCTGGTAAACTGAAAATTGGAATGTAAAAGGGAAAATGCCTCAGTTGAGTACAAGTGCGCAAGTACGGAAGTTTTTACGGTCTGTACAGGCTGTCTAAGACTGTACAACGAACCAAGCAGAAGGGCAAATATTGATAGCCTCTTTAGGAAAAGTTTCATGAGCCGAAGAGGACCACCGCCCATCACCTCACTCGTGATGTTAATCCCAACTCTCTTGAAGGTTCACATACACTTGGACGGTCTATAAAGCTTCACATGGAGCGTGAAGTCATTCGTAAAGGTACCCATAAGTTTTTTATCAAATTCAGATTATCACATCTCTAAGCACATAATAAATCATATGCCCATTTAACTATCAAATTAAATGTATTTGCATCTTCTTTCGAACGCCACAAAGTTTTCTTAGTTCTTGTTTGGAGTAAAAATGGTTATGCCAATTTTAGTGAAGCAATGTCATACATTTGAGGTTTCCTGGACCATGAACCTTAAATGGTTTATGAAACCTTCTTTTAAAGCACTTCATCAATATTTACGTGTGGGATGCCTTTGTCTTTCCCATATGTCTTTTTTAACCTTATTCTAAGTCTTTTTTGAGTGTTTATTTAGTATATCAATCAACTAAGTAGTTTCTATCAATAAAACAGTAAGTATTTAAGAATTCTCTTAAAACTCACACAGGGTTCCTCTTCCCCAACAAGAACTCTAAAACCTTCAAGAGGAAAATCCAAGACACAAAGAAAATTATCCCACCTAAGTTTTCCCATGTTCTTCCGCTCTATTATTCCTACTCAAGGTAAAGATAAATCAAGTCTCCACAAAAATTTTCATTTTAAAATATTCATATTAACATATATAAGGCTATCATAATATTAGACTAGTTCATTCTTATGTCCTACATCTACTTTTTAATCAGCAAAAAAGTAATATAAGGTTTTGTACTTACATTTAAGTATTTTTTTAGATAAGGTTATATTAAGTTCTTAGTTCTTAAGTTGTTGATTTTTGAATTACTATGTCTAATCATTTAATGTTGTAAATTCTGTAGAGTGATCATTGAGTTGATCGTTCATGTATATATTGTAGCATGAATCATATGAATTGAGTTTTCTTGAGTTGAATAGTATCGTTGCTTTTTGAGTGTTGAGTTTTCAATATTCATATTGATATCCTTGTGTTGATGCGTTCATGTGTATATTACAACATAAAACCTATTTTGAGTTATCAATTTTGGGAATCTTTTATAGCTAACATTTGTGTTTTTGAGGATGCGAGAGGTGTTTGAGAAAGATCATAAGGAAGCCAAGTACATCCCATATGTTTCATTATTACATGAAGAAAAAGATTATTTTTTTAAAAAAAAGTAATTTTTTTAAGAAATATTGAGTACATAATAGTTACCTCTAAAACAGGCCCCTTTTGAGTAACTATCTCTACCCAAATGTAGTTTTACATAGAGATAACAAAAACCTCGTTTTCTCAATTAGAAATTAGTTCCAAATATATGTTAGAGCAATTAACTCTTTTAAGAATATAGTTTTAGTAGTAATCTCAAACAAAAGGAAGAATATGTTTATAACACCTCAGACTACGATCATCTTTCAGTTTTGGGTCAAATTACAACGATCATATCTTTGAGAACATAATGAATTAGGTTTCCCGTGAGGTATCAAATCAACAGTCTTTGAGGCCTCTTTCCACTCCGCAAAGTTTGCGAATTTTTTAGCTTGGAGTAAAAAGTTATGGACATGAGAATGAAGCCTCTCTTATATCGATTTTTCATCCGTTTAAATAAAAGGTATTTTGGTCTTTTCCTAACATTAATAGGATTAATAAAATTTCTCACCCAAATAAGGGTCTAATATGATTTCTACTACTTTTTCATGTTCCTAAATGCTTAGAGTTTGATAGAAGGGTTTGGAGAGTAGAAAAGGGGTAAGATCCATAAAGAATTTGGAGAATTGACCAAGAACATCATTCTTTCTAGGTATGTAAGCTTCTCACTGTGTTGGGATTGTTCAACCACACGACATACCTCTAATTTTTTCATGAAATCTCTTATTGATAGATTTTTGACATTGTTATTGAATTTTTATTCATTCCATAACAGTAGAGGCTTTGAGTTCTTGAGTTTATTCAAATTTAGTATGAGTTAGGTTTTAGATAGAGATTGATGAATTCGTTTCAGGCTTGTAAAAAAAATGACTTAGAAGTAATCACTCAATTCTAGATGAGTTAGGATCCACAAATAAGATAAAAAATTCATTGGCTTTTTGGGCGCGGATGTAAAGCCGCGCGCCACCACTACGCCAGGAGTACTTGTCAGTAGTTTGGGCATTGTGTGGTATTTTAGTAGTGCACCCGAAACTTCTCTAGTAGTTTTGGAGCTGGAGCCCTGCGCCACTCAGTTCTCCATGGTCAGATGGTCCTTTTTTTCATCCTTCTTTTCGGGTGTCTTCATTTGATTCATATGTATGTTATTTTCTTGATTTTAACATTTAAAGTCTTCATTAATCCTTCATAGATCCTAAATATCCTAATAACATTTATTTATTCAAATTTCAAATCAAAGAAAAGATAAAAGAGGAAAATCAAAGAGGTCCATTTTAGTCATTTTGGGAATTCTTTTGCAATTGCTTATAAATTTGTACTAAATCTTGAGTACAATGAGAACGAGAATGAGGAGAGTTTTATTTCATTTATCAAAATGAGTATACGGAACTAACCATTTCCAAGTGTAACACTTCAACATTTTAAAGAGTGAAACATTGATTTCTAAATGAGTTTATGAGGAGTTTTTGAGTATTACCTTTTCTAAAATTATCGTTTGAGTAACTGCCTTCAATTGATGAAGAGTCATGTTTTATACATTGGAGGATTCATATTTATTTTGGGATAATATTGAGCACCGATATGGGGGCGAGTTCAGACGACTCAAATTCCTCAGAAACAATTTATGCTAACATGGGTAAATGATCATACTTTTTTTTTAAAAAAAATGTGCCTTACGACAAGCTTAGTGGATCCACTTAGTTGAGGTTTTATATATCGCAAAAAGGTATAGGATAGTTGTGATAGTATGGCCGAGACGTTGTAACATCACTTATCTCATAGTGATGGTTGTCGATTAGAGAATCTCTCAAATAAGAACAAAGAGTATACAATTATATTTTTATACATTTTAAGTTGAAATGTACTATTTTACAAGCATTTTATGTTGCATCTCTTATTGTTTATTTCATATTTTAGTTGATTTGAGGTGAGTATAGTCTTTCCTTGTTATCAGTTCAGCTGTATCTCTTTCAGTTTTTTCCTTGCACCAATATCTTTTTATGATGCAGATACAAGTATTAAAATTCGTCAACTAGCGCTTCGTTGATACTATTTGTACTTTAGCAAGCGTATCATGAGCCTCCTTTCATTTTGGAGATCTCACATAGTTATTTATATATTTTTATGTTGTTGAGGGTCTTGTCCGAACTTGAATCAAAATCCTTAAAGGATTCATAGACATTAGTAGTTGGGTTTTTTTCATTATTCTCTTGTTGATATTTTAAGTCATAGAGACAATTATTTATGTTTTAACAAACATATCGAGATATTTTTGAGTTTATATATTGTTGAGAATTTTGAGTTAATTTTTGATTTTGAAGTTCCTATTTTTCTTGAGTCAGTCTTCAACTATGTAGTCAGTCATGCCAAGGATTCACCGGAAGGTTCTAGAGTACCGGCCATGTCCAGTGTGTATGCTTGGGGTGTGACAATATTTTTATACATTTGATCAACAGTGTATATTATTAGGAGTAGTATTTCGCACAGACATGAGAGAGAGTTAAGATAATTCACATCCCCCATAAACCGTCTTGCATACATTTGTAGAAGATCATACTTTTTAGATAAATCTGCAAGCTTAGAGGATCCTCTTAGTTGAGAGGTTCTATATTTCAGCAAAATATAGAACAACTCCATTAGGGTGGACAAGATGTTGTATCATCACTATGTTCGTAGTGATAGTTGTTGATTTAACTCATTTCTTTCTTTACATTCACCTTGAGTATATTTTATGTACTACAATCCTTTCATTCAATTATTTCACTTCGGCTATATAACATATGCGTATATTCAATAAACTGAAGTCATTTGACTTGTATCTCATTATGATGCAGATAGAGGTGTTTTGAATCATCAAAAGATACTCTGTTGAGATCACTATATACATCTGCTAGCTCTTGGTGAGCCTCCATGCATTTCAGAGAACTTCAGATATACCTTCTAGCTATTAAAATTTCGTGGGTCTTGTCCCGATAATCTTCTTTAATAGCAGAGCCTTTATTGATAATTAGAGTTGAGGAGTCTTTCAATATTTATATTTCCTTGAGATGTTTTTGCAAACTATTATACTTATATTAAAGAGTATTTTAAGAAAGTTTGAGTTGATTAATTACTTTAAGTTTAATAATATCCATAAAATTTTGTTTGAAGCCTTTTATCGCTTGAGTAAGTCTTCTACTTAGTATCAGCCAAGCCAAGGGTTCGTTTGGAAACCAGTAATGATTCTCCCAGTTCGGCCACATGCAAGGTGTAGGTTAAGAACTTAACAATTTGAATAAGACTTTGTGTTGTGTATCTTTTAAAAACGAAGATAGATGAGGTTGAGGAGGTTCATTCAAATATCTCTTCGCAAAAATTATTTATATGATTAAAATTAAATTTGACTTTGGTTTCCTTTTTTTACTACCATCGTAAAGAAGTAGAGAAATTACATTCTGGCTTTCACCATATTATCATTTTTACATAAAATTTAAAAGACCTAAATTTTGTGCATTTACTGTTGCGATTCTTTACAAATATCTATAACTAGTTCACTATAAGAAATTAAAGTACCACAACTCTATATAAAGAAACATTGTAGTATGCCTCTGCAATATCACAAATTAATTAACAATAATTTATTTTAACGTCAATCTTTTAATATAAAAAATTTAGGTATATATCGTTAAAAATATAAAAAAATTAGTTTTATTTATAATTTTTGTGTTCTGTCTTCTTTCCCAAATAAGATTTGACAAATTTAATCGTCACATGTACGATTTATGAAAAACATTTTGCAGTTGTTATAACACCTCAGAAATAAAAATTTGACTTACAACACAAAATAATGGAAAATTGGTGAACAACGGAAGGGTTCACTGACGTGAAAGGAACACCGATCTGTCAGCCTAGTAGTGGCTCATTCCCAATAATAAGTGGTGGACAACCGGGAGAGGGAGGTCTGTACAAAAGGGACAACTAACCACAGCCAGACATCAGACAACGGAGTCCACCACAAGTCGTGGTCTTGATGATGGTCCTTCAAAAGGTTCTTGAACCCTAGCTAGTAGACCCCAGCCCAACTACAAAACCACATTGGCCTTTACGATCTGTGGTCCTTCACACGGGCCGTGGTAGGTCTCGTGAAGGCCCCCCAAAAACTAGTAGACACTGAACAGAACCACGAGCAACTTGATAGGCCATAGGCCCTTTTATGGACCATTAGTCGCTAAGTGGAAGGGCCTCAAGATCTTTTAAGTTAGGGTCATTTTGGTATTTTCCTCCATCTGTTGAAAACCTTAAATACATCATTTAACCCATAAACTACATTCTTTAACTAGGTTTAATCCTATACTTCATATCAGAACCTACCATAGTCAATTCATTCACCTAAATTCATCACATTAAAAGCAAACAAAGAGAATCATCGATAGTTCGCCCTTAAGAACACATAGGAGGTTTTCTGCTGTTCCAGCCTCAAAATTGAAGGATTATTTCTCCATTAATTTTCTCACCATGTATATGGGATCTCACTAGTATGTTTCATTTATCGACTAGGTCACTAGAATTCAATCAGATTCTTTATCCTTGATATCGTGCTTAGAACTAGGATTTTGAAAAACTTGAACAATTGTTGTGATATAATTGTTATAGGGTTCCTATTAGATTATTATGTTGTTTGTGAAATTTTTATTTATTTCTCTACATAAAAATTAGAACCATGATTGTGTAAATTTTCTTAGTTCATGAATTAAACTTTTTAGGTCAGTTACACAAATAAGCATGCCTCAGATTTCGAATGTTCATTTTAATTACATAAGTGTCGCATTCTTAGTTTGCATGGCCAAATATTAAGCCTATCCTGTTATTTAGTATGTTGTGTCATACACATTTATAGTTAGGAGTAGTCTTAGTATCGAGTTGGATTAGGGTTTGGTGTACCCTTTTAGTCCTAAAACTATGTTCCTCCGTATGAGCATTAGTCCTCTTATTGAGAATCAATTTTTATGATCATGCAGTCATGGATTTATGCCCCTGGCAAGGTATACTCAGTTCTCCCGGCGGGGCATATACATCGCACTCTATATTTAGATCAAATGGTTTTATGTCGATTAATAATAGCTCGCATAGTTAGACTCTACTGCATTTGACTAGGTTTTTAGTCATTTTTCAGTGTTCAATTCAGCATGTAAAGATAATAATTAGTACTTGGTCATTACATTCAGTTCAGTTCACTTCAATATATAGAAGTATATACATTACTTTCAGATCATGGCATTTTTCGGTCATGCTTGTCTAACTTACATATTTGTTAAGTTATATTCTATATCATGCATGCTTAGTACATTCCAAATATTGATGCATATAGTATGTTACGTCCTTTCATGATGTATGTTCAGGTCCTCAAAATTCACATAACATACATATTATCTTTTGTTTAGTTTTTTTAGTATGTCTATAATGTGACAGTTCAAGATTATCTTGGTGTCACTCGTAATCCCGGATCACGTGTTTACACAAGGGGGTAGCCTCAAAGCGTGAAAAATTTTGTATCAGAACATTAAGTTTAAGAGTCCTAGGATGTATGATAGGCACACTATGCATAGTATGTTTCATGGGGTGAAATGCATTACATATAATTAGAGCGAGGCTACATGTATTGTAACAAAACTTCACTATTGTTATTACTCTTGTATTTTGTGAGATGTGCTCCAATTTTATCGTTCTAATTCGTCGTCATGCACTTTAGATCCTGCTTCCTCCTAGATCTTATCCACACAATTTTGTTGATAATGTTAAGAAAATCTTTGGAGTGATGAAAGTATTTTGTAGTAATAAGGTGGAGTTTATATCATGCCAGGTTAAGTATGTGGCACACATATGGTTCACTCAGAGAAAATACAACATGGGCCATTTTTTCTTACTCTATGCATAACAGTAAACTTTGGTGTCAGTTTAGCAATCGTTGACCTTTATCAGTCTTTACTCCATTTGGTGCCCCTTTTATAGCTAGACAGATATATAAAAAATTGTCCTATCACAGTCTCGCAAAAAGTCACCTCGTCAGATCTTTAGAGTTAGAAATTATAGATTTTAATAGCACTCTAGGCATGGATTGGTTACATTCCTATTATGCTTCAATCAATTGTAAAACTAGGATCATTCGATTTTTGTTTCTAGCAAGTCAGTCTTAGTAAAACACATGTTAAGGAAGTGTGGAAGGAATCCGAAAAAACATGTCATCTACTTGCTTTATTAGGAATTAATATTATGGATATACAATATGGTGGTTTAATAATATAGAATAGATCAGAATCCTCATTGGTAATAAAAGTTAAAGTCGGTGAAGCGTCGGCTTCTCCTTTTCATTGAATTTTTGATCCACTTCCCCTCAGGGTTTCGCTTGCTGGATCAAAGGGAGAAATGCATCCTTTCGGCTGATCACCATGTATATTCGACGATGCTCAGGCTTCAAATTCAGCTATTTTCATCCTTTTTGTTCCCATTTTGTTCCTCAATGTCCATGTTTACACTAAAATTTCAAATACTTGAAACATTATGGTTTTCATGCTTTTCGCCAAAATGGCCGACACTTACTTTACACTTGGCCTTTTTATATTCGGCTGACACAAGAAAACAAAATAGTTACTATTACTACTTTACATAATGGCCACTTCTTTTTTATTTATGGCCGACACACACACTATTTACTTTATGACTAACACAAGAAAACAAATACTTTTTACATGATTGACCTTTTATGGCCGACACACTAACAATCTACTTTACGATTTTTACAGTAAATCTTATCTCCGATATCTTGCTTCTTTCAACTTTACTCTAACTGTATATCTGGCACGTAATTATCTTCTCCTTCACATTTTGAACATAGATGATCAGGATATTTTTGTCCTATTAGCTTACAATATCTTGTCATTTAATTAGCAGAAATGAAATTCTTCCGTATAGCTCTTGTTGTGGGTGTTTGTTCTGGCTTTAGTAGGCTCAATATCCATTGTCTTAAATCTTCCATATCTGCTACTCTAATATCTCTGCAGTTTGAGTAGATAATTGTCTGGTCTCTATTGTAATATATCCAAATTGCATTTTCGCTTAAATAATTGTTTGTTATCTCATTCAATATGGTAGTTATTCCAATAGTCCTTTTATTTGCATAAAACTCTGGAATATCTACTTTATGTATCTCCTCTTCGATATCAATCTTTTCAGGGATTATCATTTCCCTAGTAAGTCCGATCTTTATAGCTTGTATTGTTTGCTTGACTTCATCATACAGTATTTCTGCTGTAGCTGAGTAGAATTTTATATAGAATAGAGTTGCTTTAGTTACTCTTTTGTACTGTAGGAAAGCCTTATATAGTTCTGGTATCTTGGATATCTCATCTCCTGTTACTGTATATAAGGTACTTAGTAGTCTGTAGTTGTAGCAAGTTGCTACTAGATTTTGATTTATTCTTGGTTGTGCAATTAGCTTATTATATCCTTGTAAATACTGGGTTATATAGTCTTCAGTTGGGTTTTTTGTTTCTTTAGATCTTGGGTTTTTGTTTAGGAAGTTTTGTACCTTGTATATATTTTCTATGTATGTTCTTGTGATTTAATTATATGTTTGTTTTTGGGAGTCTAAGCTGGCTTTATAGGTATTTGTCTGTGGTGGTACAAATGTATCTTTTTGGGTATTTTGAGGAGTATATGGTTTTGAGAATAATTTATTCATGTTTATATTTGTGTATTTTACCTTAGCCTCCTCCTTTTTTGTAGATTGTCTTGCTGTAGATGTGCTGGCTGTAGCTGCATTTGAACAAACATTGTTATGGGTTTTTTGGAGTGTCCCAACGTCTCCTTGTAGTTCCGCATGTTTATAGTCATGCTGCTGACTTAGCTCCGCATATTTTGAGTCATGCTGCTGACTATTAGCTTTTTCTTTCAGACTTTGTACTTCCGTTTCTATCTTTTCAATCTTTTGGCATAGATTTGTCATCATGGCCAATATATCTTTTAGTGTATCTTTCTCTTGAGAGATAGTCTGCAATGAGATTCTCGTCAGTTTTAATTATCTCAATTGTAAATGTAAAATTCAATATATTTAATACTAATCTTCTTATTTCTTTTGTTGTAACTGAATCATCTACCTTTTTACTTATCCACCATTTTACCTGTGTGTTATCTGTCCTTACGATAAATTTATTGTAAATAATATATGGTTCGAATACTAATAAACATCTATATAATGCAAACAATTCCTTTCTATTTATCTCCCATTTCGTTTGTGCTTCAGTATATGTTCCTGAATAATACCTGCAATGATGTTCTATCTTTTCTTTGTTATATTTATATTTTAGAACTCCTCTGTAACTGTCATCACTTGAATCTGTTTCAACTATATATGTAAATGCTTTACTTTCATCAGGAAAGTATAGTTTTGGTAATTTCTTACATAATTTTTTAATATTTTTTATATGTTCTTTATCTTTAACATTAAAATAATATTCAACGTCCTTTTTAAGTTTTTTATGTAGTGGTTTTAAATGTTCTGCTAATTTTGGTATACATTCTCTTACTTGGTTTACTAATCCTAAAAATGATTGTAATTTCTTTTTTGTATTTATATTTTCGTTAAGGGTAATTATTTTTTTATATTATATGGGTTTGCATTTTTATTCCATTTTTGTCTATTGTATTCCTAGAAATTCTACCTGTGGTTTCATTATTTCTGCTTTACTTTTACTTAAGCTTATACCTGAATGTTTAATTATATGTATAAATTTTTCTAATAATCTTATATGTTCTTCTTGTGTTTTAGATTATAATAATATGTCATCTATGTATACAATGCAATTTTCTAATTGGTTAAAGGTGTTATCCATGAAATGTTGATATCTACCTGCTGCATTTTTATATCCACGGTAATACATTCCATTCATAGAATCCTTGTGGTACTGTGAATGCTGTTAATTGTTTAGATTCATCTTCTAATTTTAGGTGGTAAAATCCTGATTTGCAATCAAATTTACTAAAATAGTTGTATCCTTGTATTTGTCTTATCTTTAATATTTTATTTGGTATTGGGTAGTTATACGTTTTAGTTTTGGCATTAAAATTTCTATAATCTATAACCATCCTACTTTTATCTCTTTTTTGTTCACTGTGTTTTATAACTATAAATGATGGGCTTGTGTGTTTGCTATTACTCTCTTGTATGTAATTGTTTTTTAATAGTTTATTTATATGTATTTTAAATTTTTGTAAATCATCAAAGTTATATATTAATGGTTTTTGTGTTATTATACTATTTTCGTCTATTAATTCAATTTTTACTTTTGTCTTATGTTTTTCCCATCCTTGTAGTGGATCTTCATTATACAATTGTTCTAGTTGTTCATTAATTATTTTGACTATGTCTATTGTAAATATAATGATTTCTAATTGTGTTATTTGTTTTTCATTTATATTTTCCATTTCTTGGTTTATTTTTTCACTACCTTTTATCCATTCCATAGATTTTCGTTGTTTATTTTTTACTCTTTTTGCTCCTATTCTATTGCCACATGGCGTAGTAAGCCACCAGTGTGTTTTTGTTATTATATGTGGGTAAAATTTGTCTACAAATGGCATTCCTAGCAACATATCTTTTGTTGTGAATTCAAAATTATAGATTTCTTCTATTGTTAATATTTTATCCATATTTGTATTTTTATATTTTTTGCTTTATATTTAATCATACTTCCTTCATTATTAAATCTTGTTACTACCATTGGTGTTTTTAATTTTTTCCATTTATCTTCTGGTAAAAAATTATATTTACATATATTTGCTTCTGCTCCTGTATCTATCATAGGGGTATAATATTTGTTGTGATATACTTCTATGATAATTTTTGCGAGTATATATATTTTCATTATTTATTTTGTTCTTTTTATGATTATCTTCTTATTTTTACATGTTATTGTTAATTGTTCGTTTTCTATATTATATGGTTTAACTTTCTCTAGCCATTTTATTCCTAACGTGATATTATGGTTTCCTTGGTATATCTTAAATTGTATTTTTAATGGAATACCTCCAATAATTAATTATTTTTCTGTTCTTTCTTCATTTATATTTACTATTTCACTAGGTAATCCAGGGCATATGTCTCCTGTTTTTATAATTTCTTCTTCTAATACTAATTCTCTTGTTATATGATTTTCTTCTTGTCCTGTGTTTATCAGGATTTTATATTTTCTTTGGTCCATTATTCCCGTAATAAAATAATGATATGGCGTCGTTTTTTTTAATAAATTTTGTGGTATTTCATATTTTCGTTTAGATGTACTCATTCTTGATGAGGTAGCTCTAGTCAACATATTTAATGTGCTTGTATTTGGTGTAATTGAGGTGCTTAATCTTTCTTTTACTATTTCCAAATCTCCTTCTGTATCAATTTCTTTATAGCTATAGTCATTATTATCTATACAGTAATTATTTTTTCTAAAGGATTTTCTATTTTTATCTTATCAATTTTATTCCTTGCTGTTATTTTATGTTTTGTTGTTAATATATATAGATTTTTACATCTTGCTGTGAATACCTTACTTTCTGGTGTTAACTCTATTCCTGACATTTTCCAATATAATACTAATGATTTATCTATATTTCTATCTGGTAATGCTACTGTATAATTAGCACTTATTATAAATTTAAATTTTTGCTATATTAAATTTCCTTTAACTGCACTTATTACACTTTTTTCTACAGGGTGTATTATTCTGTCATCTGCTAAATATATTTCAATGGGTGTATCTATTCCTTCTCTGAAACAAGCTTTTATTAGTATTTTTGTTCCTCCTAAATGTACATATTTTATAGCTGCTTTATTTTTTATGTTTGTATTTCTTTATTTATTATTCTTTTGCTTATTATAGGTATATATGCTTTTCCGCTTGTATATTTACAGTCTATGACGTGTTCTTTTTGACTAACTACATATTATTCTTCTTTTTGTCTTTTAAACCAGTTTTTTAATGTCAGTATTTCAAGTATCTTTTTAACACATAAATCTAATTCTTTTCCTTTTATTTGTTCAAAAACTGTATTATCAAATATAACCTTTTGGTGTGATAATTCTTCATTTTCATAATTTTCTTTAGATATTATTTCGTTTTCAGACATTATATTTCTTCTTCTATTTTATTATCTAAATTTTCTTCTTCATTTTCAGTTTCTATATCTGATACTTCATAGATGCTGTCGTTATCACTTAATTCATAGTCTATGTATTCTATTTGCATATATTTTTCATTGTCAATGATTAATTCTGCTATTTGTTTTCTTTTTGGATCTTTTGGTAATTTACAATCCTTAGCTATGTGTCCTATCTTTCTGCAATTGTAACAAGTACGTTGGGATATTTTCCTCTTTGGTTTATATGGTCTTTTTACCTTATAATTTTTTATATAATACCTTCGTCTTGGTTGTTTATATTTATACTTAGTTTTATTTTTTCTATAATTTTTATATCTTTTGGATTTTTGATTTTTATTTGTACATCCAAATTGTGGTGCCACTCTATTTTTGCAACATGCTAAATTTTTATTTAGTACTTTTTCCATTTTAAATTTTTCTTTTTGGCTTTCACATAATTGTGTAAACCATTGAGATAGAAATTTTATTCTAGCTCCTAAACTATCTACTATCCCTTCATTATCCCAATCATTAATTATTTTTATGCAAAATGGTTTTGGTAATTTTGTAAAAGATTGTTATCTTATCTCTCTTGCTTCATCTAAATTATATTTTGATTTGTAGTAATATTTTTTAAATGCACAAGTATACTGCTCAATGTAACACATTTTACATATAGATAGCTTTGTCATAAGTTGTCTGTTTATTATTTTTTTTCTGTTTTGTTCTTTTATATTTGTGGTCATACCTCCAAATTCATTTCTTATTGCTGATTCGTATTTATCTAATATTTCTATATTTGTTACTGATGGGGATCCATCCATTTTTTTTATCACTTCTAAGTACTTCTATGCTTTCTGGGGGTAGATTTTCCATCCATAATTTTGCTGTTCCTACGAATGTTCTTTCTATGTATCTCGGTGTTTTTGTTGTTTCTATTTTGTTATCTATTAACTGTTTAGATATATTTCCTGTCCATAGTAATATTGCTTTATTTATGTCTCTGACACAATCTAGATCTAAGAAATTATATTGTTCACTTATTGGTTTTGGTATCCCATTTTTATTTAATCTACTTTTCCATATTGCATTATTTCTATGTGATTGTTGATAACTTTCTGTATAATAAGTTGGTGGTGTCCATCTAGGACTAGCTCTTGGACTATTTCTGGGACTATTATCTGGGGTTTTAACTCTTGACGTACTGGGTCTATTCATATCTCCTGTGTTTATTTCTATTTTTTTTAGTTTATTTACCTATTCTAAAATTTCTGTATATGTCTCACTTATGTCACTTATTTCTGATTTTTGGTCATTTTCATTTTCATCTATTTCATTTACTTCTTTACCTCAAGATCTTCATTTAATTTTTGTTCCATTTCGTTTATTTTATTTGTTAATTCTTTTTCTTTTTCTATCTGTTTTTCTTTTTGTTTATTTTCATATAACAATTTTAATCTTGCTAATTCTATTTCTAGTTCGTTTATTCTTGTATTTTTTATTTCTTCTAAATGTTGTACTTCTTGTTTTGCTTCTAATTTATTTTTTCTATTTCTCTTGATTTGTCTATTTCTTCATTTTCTTTTGTTATTCTAATCATGGCTGTTAAACTATCTTCTAATCTTGCTGTTTCTTTTTCTAACATCAAGTATAGATTATTTCCTATTTTTTTATACCTTCATCCTAAATTTGAAAATATTATCTTTATTATCATTCCATCTTGATTTTCATATATTTTTTCATCTACTGCAAATTCTTCTTTATTCATTATAATTTATGAATTATGTTGTGTTGTAATTTATATTCAAGGTGATCTATTTCTATTTCTAACATAAATATGCTTTTTTCTTTGTACAAATATTGATTTATCACATACTCCTGCTAATATATTTTCTATTAATCTTTCTTTTCTATGTTGTAATTCTTGCCTTTTTCATCTATCTTTTCTATCAATTGATTCTTATATATTTCTTTGTCCATGTTGTTTTTTTAAATAACATACATATTTATACTCTGTTTTTGAAATTATCTTATTAAATGGTTTTTCTTATCATTACTTGTTTTGGTAAGTTGTGATAGTTCATATTCTATTTACAAGGATTTTAATTTTTTCCATATCTTTCGTACCTTTTTATCTATCTTGGTTCTTTTTATTTTAGTTTCTTTATTTTTGTTCATTATATTTTTCTGTATAAAATTTTAAAAAGTCTACTTAATTTTTTTCTGGGTTCTTAATTACTTTTATCTTATATTTATTCGTACTTCTTTTTTGCCATATCTCAAACTTTTCTGATTCAATCATTAATCTGTAAATATATCTAGATCATCATATAAATCATACATATCATAGTAAAGTTCATCCTGTATACTTTGTATGGTTAATTCAGTCCAACCTTGGGTTGTTATTTCTATTATTTCATATGTTACCAATTTGTCATAAATTTCTCTTTTTATATCAGTACTAAGATTTTTTAGTATATAGAGTAGTAATATCTTATAATCATCATCATCATCTATTAAATAAGTATTCATCTTATTCATTTTGACTAAAAGTTTTATTCCTTCCGACCTCTTAATGGATTATACTTATCTATTATGAAATAATAATGATTTAATAGTCATCTCGTCTAGTCACTACTACAGCTTTCTTCTTTGATTAGTTACCCTAAAAGCGCCTCAACTTTGTTTACTCCCCTAAAAGGCCTTCTTGCCTACAGGTTTAAACTTTAGGATGGCATAGTCTAGGCATACTTATTCGAAGAATATTTCTGTAGCAAATTTTTTAAAGATGTTTATTATAACATTATTAAGTCGCGATAAACAATTATAATCAACAAGAGATTTTCAGGAATAAATCTATTTAGCTACTCATAAATTTAAGAGTGTATACCTGTTTTTCTAGATCTGTAGCTCCAGATTTTTCCATAATTATTGATTTAATTAGCTAGCTCTGATACCAATTTTGGGATGGAAGTGATTATTGTAAGAGAGAGCTAGAAGAAGTTGGATTTTTCATTTATGAGGGAAAGCCCTCTATTTAATAAATGAATGTGTACACCTGGAAGTTCATCAGCAAAAAAAATATTGGTTTTCTCCCAAGAGAGAGGTAGTTGTGTACGTTTTCCAATCATCAAGTAAAAAGTTGATATCATTTTAGTGAATCCCTGTCAGACAGACTTGACCGAAAACCCCTACCTACTATTGGTAAGTAAACCCACTTATTGTAGGTCCCTCCATAGGTGGACTTCGTTAGAATTAAGTCAAGGTCATTTTGGTCCTTGCCCTACGTGTTGGGCCTTAAACTACGTCGTTTGATCCCTAGACTAAGTAATCTTTGTCATTTTAACCCTAGTAACTAAGTAAAACATTTCCCTAAGAGATTCATTCATTAAAAATTCATCAAACATAAAAAAAAGAGAGGAGAAAATAGGTGACCAAAACCTTTCCAAGAACGCAACACATTCTCTTTAATTCCAGTTTCAAAATCGAAGGAATTCTCCGTATATTTCGTCACTAGGTATGTGGGATTTCTGTACTACATTCCTTTCACCTTTTAGGTCTTTAAAATTCAGTCAGATTCTTGATTCATGTATCTTGCTTAAACCTAGAATTTGTAAAAACTTAGATATTAGTTGTGATTTAGTTATGTATTCCTAAATACATTATATGTTTTTTGTGGAATCTTTGATTACTTCTTTGCATGAACCTCAGAATCGTAGTTGTGTGGATTCTTTTAGTTCATGAATGACAAATGCTAGGTCAGTTAAATCATTATGCATGCATCGGTTTTCGAATGTTACATTATCAGTCTATCTCAGTTATATTCTCAAAATTTTATGTTAGTATTTTGAGATACTATGCATTTTAGTTATGTGTGTTCGATATACATATTCAGTTTGGAGTAAGCTAAGAATCGAGTGGACTAGGTTTCAGTGTACCCTCACAGTCCCAGAACAACGTACCCCCGTTGGCTAAGTCCCCTCTATGGGCATTAATTTTAGTGATCACACCATACACACCTTTATACCCTTGGCAAGGTATATCGATTCCTTCAATGTGGTCTATGGATCTCACATCACGGATAGCTCAGTTATACTTCAACATTCTGTCTCATCATGTTCCTCTGGCAATAATTCATGTGTAATCCTTATTGAATTATTTTTCCTGATTTCATATCAAAACTACTAAAATCAAAATTTTGAAAAAACACACATAAAAAGTAACGAAGGGAATGGTTACCTTTTCTTAGTTTGAATCACAGGAGTCTCCTTGGAAAACATGAAATTAGGATAATTTTTTGCCCCTATATCGACTTGTTGTAAATCAATCCATTCATTTGGTGATGTAGTTGTTTGTTGGATACGTTGAGTTGGATTAATGGGATGTAAGTACAACTATTGGTTACCACATCGGTTCAAGATTTTAACCTCATCATCTGGTTTTTCCTGATGAACAGTTGGAAAATCTAAAGCGAAAATTATAATAAACTATTAAAATGAGTCATGTGAGGAGCAAAAAGTTCATCAAAAGAATTCCAATTATCATTTAATGAAGTCTCCAAGTATAACATAGGAACTACAATATTGTTAGGTTTATTAATATGACAACTTCTTCCAACCGCACCGATATCCCAAACATAATCACCCATTTTAAATCTATATAAAATGATATCTACTAAAATGTACAAAAATGTTCTTATAAGAGAAACTAATTATGTTTTCTGCTAAACTAGAGAGACAAAATATGATCCAAAGAGGAGGTTTTGTAACGGAGGAAGTCGAATATCAAGAAACGTTTAGTGGGAATGACATTATAAATAAAAGGTTTCAATAATGAAAAGTGAACCAATTTCGAAAATATACAGAGAAATTAAGGGCTATCTACCTACCCTTGCGCATCCACATTTACTTTACTCTAATGCAAAATAAAATTTTTTTTCGATTTTAGTGTGAGTGGAATTAGCAACAAAAGAGAAGTATAAGATTATAACGTGTACCTTTTGATAATGATCATACATCTCATATCATATTGTAATGACTTGAGAAAACTCGCTAGTCATAACATGGTGTATTTGATCTCCAAGAGATCTTATACAAGCCATTACCATTCATTCATCACACAGGCATTAGAAAAAAATATGAATTTAAAACTTTCTTTAAAACATAACTCGAGAAGTATTTCATAAAAGTGGAAGGCTTTCTAACATTATTGTCTCAAACAATCTATGAGTGACATGAATAAAAGTTTTGGACGAAGCACTCATAAAGTCTAAAACATAAAAGGTAATTTTAATAAAGGTAAATAGATATTGTCATCTTTGGATCATTTTTAGAAAACATCCTCTTTGGATCGTTTTCATTGATTCAGGAATAATATCCATTTACCTTTATGCTATTTTCTTTTGTGTTTTAGACTTTATGTGGGCTACGTCCCATGACTTTTATTCATGTCATTAATAGATGGTTTGAGACTAATGTTAGAATGACTTTCACTTTTATCCAATACTATTCGAGTTATGTTTTAAAGAAACTTGTTAAATTCTTCCATATTTTCGAATGATTATGTGATGAATGAATGCTAAGGGCTTGTATAACATCTCTTCGAGATTGAATATGCCATGTTACTATTCGGGGGTGCTCTCGAGTCACTACAATATGATATGGGATGTATGAATTAAACAAAAGGTACACGTTATAATCTTTGACTTCTCTTTTGTTGCTAATCCCACTCACAGTAAAATAGAAAAAATATTTATTTTATATTACCTGTAAAGTAAATGTGGATGCACCGGGTAGGTAGATAGCCATTTAATTTTTTCTATATATTTTTTAAGGTAGTTTGTTCATCCCAAACTTTGAGTTATAATGTCATAACCACTAAGTGTTTATTTGATCATCTACTTTCTCCCTAAATTTTACAGAAAACATCATTAGTTTCTCTTATAAACTCATTTTTATTTTTTACATTTAACTAGATATCATTTTATACAGATTTAGAATGGGTGATGGTGACTGTCATATACGTGGGGTCGTAAGAAGTTGCAGTATTAATAGACCTAAAAAATTTTAGCTCCTATGTTATACTTGGAGAATTCTTTAAATGATGTTTGGAATTCTTTTTATAAAATTTTTGTTCCTGACATGTGTTTAAATCCCTACTATGCCGAAATACGGCGAAACGTCGCGGTGACTCAAAATAAATAAAACTTTAAGTTAGAAAAATTTTAAAACGAGTAAAAGGATATGAAAAGGGGAAAGGGTGTTCAAAGAGATTAAATGGAGTCGCCGCCTAATTTTTAGGAAAACTAGAAAACCAATTATTAATTAAGTTGAAGTAATGTCTAAGAAACCAATTTTATTCTAGGTAAGGGGTTCAAATTATTCCAAAAGGAAAAGTTTAGGCATCCTTCGAAATCCACAATTGTGGTTCCCGACTGAATTTATTTTTTTTTTTTCAAATTGAGGAGGAGAATAAAATAATGTACAAATATAATAAACATGCAATATACACAATAAAATAATTATCGGCATAAAGTTTGCCTAACGTCAATATTCACATAATAAAGACATAAAAATATAATTCGAGCTTTTTCGAATGGCTTCAAGAAAGCAAGTTTTGGGTACTTGTAAGCACACTAAATAAAAGTGTTAGTAAAGAATAAATATGATTAAAATTGAATAAACCTAATAACAATTTTAAAATAAAAATCAGTCCTATGACCATGGAAGGCTTTGGAAATCGATGGTAATTTCTTCATCGGCCAATTCCAACAACTAAAATTATATATAAACTTAATTTAGATTTCTGTCTTTTAATATTGGGAAGGCCTCCAAAACCGACGGAGAGTTTTTTTTTACTGGCCAATTTCAAAATATAAAATATATAAACTTAAATTAAAATTCAGACTTTTTATAATGGGGAGGTCTCTAAACCCGACAGATAGATTTTTCAATGGCCATTTTAACAATAATTCAACAAACAAATTGTATGAATATAAACTAAAAAAATTCCGTCTTTTAAAATGGAAAAGGCCTCTAAACCCGACGGATAGATTTTTCATTGGCCATTTTAACAATTTTAACAGACAATTCATATGAACTTAAGCACAAAATTTCCGTCTTTTAAAATGGAAAAGGTCTCTAAACCCGACGTTTAAATTTTCATTGGCCGATTTCACAAATAAAAATTTTCAGCATGTAATCAATATCGAAGTAACCAAGAGTAGATAAAAAAAAAACTTATACATAACAAGATAATAACAATACAAATTTTAATAATAACAAGGAATTGTTGAAACTTCTTAGAACAATATAGGAATAGACAAATACTATCCTATACCGAGAAAGATAAAAATAATAATAATAAAAGAATTTCAACAACAATAACAAAACTAACAAGAATAATAATAACACTAATAATCTTAAGGAGAGAAGATGATTCGATAATAATATGACAATAATAATATACTAAAGAAAACAAAAGCATAACAATAATAATAATATAATAAATCAGCAACTTCAAGAAATGATGCATCAAGTTGCAAATGAATATAATAATCAATAACAAAACTAATCAAAAACAAAACTAAAGCTGAAACATAAATGGAAATAAACACCTCATGAACAATTACATAAAAACTGCATTTATACAAAAATACTAACACAACAATGAAAAAAATTTGACCAAAAAAAGTAACAGATTAAGCAAACAAAAATTCCAAAGAACTATAATAATGATAGACAATAGGAGACACTAAGCAAAATTTAATAAAATTAAAGTAAGAGATTTGAGTTTTACCATTGTTGCAAATGGAGTTTACGATTGGAGTATTGATTGTTGTCTATCGGAGTTGGAACTCATCGTAAATTGGATAAGTCCATCAATGGAATAATCAGTTTATAATTCACTCTTATCCCATCAATAAGCAATCAATCCTGAGGAATCTCCTCATCTCCATCAATAATCTCTTGCTACAAATCCTTAGGATCCTTTCCATCTACCGTACAACCAACGGATACACAAGTTCCCAAGATCTCCTTAACGGTTTCACCCAAATCCTTCGCCATAGATCTAGGCTACATCACCTTAGCAATTTCAATGACGACATCAAGTGAGATGTTACAATTATGCTTGATGTTCTTCATCTTCTTCCTGTCACGTTTCGGCTCCTTCAACGCCTTGATGACAAGTCTGGCGGAAGAGGGAACAACCGATACCTTAGAGAGAAACGCACAAACAACTGAAATAACAGTTACAGAGGCCAATGGCGGCTTAGGGTGGTGGCCCCACCTTGAAGGAAAAGAACAGTTTATTCATCAGAGATATTAAGAGCGGTTCTATGATCTTATTCTGCTTTTTGAATAATGGAAAGGATTCTTTTACATGGGGGCTCATTTCCAAAACAGACATGTCGTAACCCCGTAGGTTAACGAGGTCGGCTTGGGTTTATTGGAAGACATTTTTCGGGAGAGTGGCATCGGGGGAAGAGAAGAGTGATGTCGAGGAAGAGTGAGAGGAAGAGGAGAGAGAAGGGAAAAAGGCGTCTGGAGAGGAAGAGGCGGCTGGGAGGAAGAGAGGAGAGGGGAGGCGTCGGTTAGGGTTGTTTGGAGGAGGCGGCTGATTTTTGAAGAGAGAGGAAAAGGTAGTTGAATTTTTAGGGTTCTATCCTTCTCTTCAACGTTTTCATCCTCTATCCTCAAAATTTTATCCACACCAACAAAATAATGGGCCTAAGTTATGGGCTTAGTATTGTGGCCCAAAATTATTGCAATAGAATTCCTAAATTTTTTTTGTATTTGACTAAATTTTAGACTGTGCTAAATTCACATAAATATTAACAAATGTAACAAATAAAAAATAAAATTTTAAAATTATATAATGAACGTAACTAATGACATGTGAAATGCAATTTTAAAAAAATAACCAAAAAATATCTTAAATTTTGATAAAATGAAGATAGTTATAGATAAACTTCCTTAAACTATATAAAAAAAATATTTTAAGGTTTTAAATTAATAAGACTTCAACATTACGAATTTAAAAAATGTTAGGCCAAAATTGAGTGTCAAAAGCTGTCCCTTTCGTTGTGTATGATTGATGAATGAAATCGTGGACAACGAAAATTGACGAACCCAATTTTGACCAAACACATGACCTTTGTAGAGAAGTGCGGTTGCATGTGGTGGAATTCAATCCCAGACTTGTCTCGAAAAGGTTCTATGATGTGTTGCATCCTTGTTGAAGTAATTTTCACAAGTTTTTTTTTTTAAAAAAAAATCATCCTTTTGAATGCTCTCGACAAAGACTGAGATAAAACTCGTCATCTTAAAAATGCAATTTAAATGGGAGACAATGTCTTTCACAGTGTCGACACTTAATTTATCTCCTCAACATTTAACGTCAATTGAAGTTGAGGGATAAATATTTCATTTGCACGATTCCTTTTCTGGCAATGGATGATTGCTTGCAGGGCATGAATATCTTCCCGCGATGCGTAAATTTTGCGAGGGAAGGAATCTTTTCGCGATGCATAAATTCCGCAAGGTATGAAATCTTCTTGCAATATGTAAACTTTTGCGAGGAATTAAATCTTCTCGCGCTGCATAAATTTTTTTGAGGGATTAAATCTTCTCGCGATGCACAAATATTAACTCGCGATGCATGAATATTAACTAGTGATGCATGAATTAACTCGCGATGCATGAATTTTATTCCGCGATGCATGAATATTAACTCGCAATGCATGAATATTAACTCGCAATGCATGAATATTAATTAGCGATGCATGATCTTCTGCTATGCATGAGTATTGACTCGCGATGCATGAATTAATTCGTGATGTATGAATTAACTAGTGATGCATGAATTAACTAGTGATGCATGAATTTACTTACGATGCATGAATTTTCGGCGAAGTATGAATATCTTCTCACAATGCATAAATATCTACCAGGAATGAATATCTTCTCACGGTGCATGATTATTGACTCTCGATGCATGATTTTATGCACGGCATGAATATCTTCCCGCAATGCATAAATACCGCAAGGTATGAAATCTTCTTGCGATGCATACATTTCTGCATAGTATGAAATCTTCTCGCAATGCATAAATTTTCTAGGAGTTATGAAATCTTCTCGCAATACATGAATATTAACTCGCAATGCATGAATATTAATCCACAATGAATGAATATTAACTAGTGATGCATTAATATTAACTCGCAATGCACAAATATTAATCCGCGATGCATGAATATTAATCCACGATGCATGAATATTAACTCGCAATGCATGAATATTAACTAGTGATGCATGAATTAACTCGCGATGCATGAATATTAAATAGTGATGCATGAATTGACTCTCGATGCATGAATATTAACTAGTGATACATGAATTAACTTGCAATGCATGAATATTAACTAGTTATGCATGATCGTTTTAGTTGCTATGAAGCTTCTCACAGCACTTAACAAAATTTTGAGGTCTTCCTCAAAATTCTGTCCTAGTTAGAATTTTAGTAAATCTTAAAATGATCTTCAATATTAACTTGATGGCTATCTCTATTGTAAATTTTTGAAATATTTTCAAAAAATTTGTCATTGTAAGGAGAAGTAATAATCACACTGGGTATATGACCGAGCCGTCGTGGCGCCTACATATCCTGTCCAGGTAGAAATCAGGTCAAATGTACTTCCAATCTTGTGGATGATGAGTGCTGCAAAGAATCTATAAGATTATCAGTAGAAAATGCAATATGAACATGGTGAAATATGAAAATTGTTATCCTTGCAATATTCAATGCCTAACAACACGATATATCACATTTTTGGGATGGACAATCCAATGAAGTAAAATAGGCCTCTCACACATATAAGACTAACTTAATAACACTTTTTGTAATGAACCACTGAAAAAACAATTTTTTTTTAAAAATAAATGTGATGAGATAGTCAAATATTTACCACAATTGGTACCAATAGTTATGATTGCAGGTAAAACTTTTTTTTTTAAGATTGAATTAAGGTAATTCCTACAGCTTCATGTGGTACCTAAAATATACTTAAGGATCAACAAGATCCGTTCATATTCTTCCAAACAAAGGTTTTGAATTGTATCAATCCTCATGTGGCAAGTGCCCTCATGACAAAGGCTAGTCCTATTTCACACATATTAGAAACATTTGATTATAGGACATTTTTTAAAGTGCACTCACACTCACAAGAATGTTCAATGCACACAACTGTGATACCATAAGCTTAACCCTTATGTAAATCTCCACTAATGTGGGAACATTTGGAATGAGGTCATGTAGGTCTTGCTATTGGCTTGTAACGTAGGCTTAGGGATTGATAGGATATTTATTTGAGATAAAAGTGACATAATTCCTCCTTGAGAGTTACACCGAATTTGTGCTCATAATAATTGGTACGCCTTTGACGTCCGATCCTCTTCATTGTTCTCTCACCTTTCATCCTCTTTTGAATTCTCATTTTTAACGCTTATTTTTAGCTCTTTTTTATCTTTTCTCTTCTTCTCTTTTTTTTTCATCTTTTAAGTCCTTATTCGTTGGACCTTTTCTTTTATTCACTTCTTTATTATAATAATTATTCCTTTTTTTGTTGGAGTATTTTCCTTCCCACCTTTCACTGACCCTATAAGTGTATTTTTTACCTTTCTTTATTTCTTCCACTTTTCTTTCTTCCTTTCTCTGTTTTCTCTAGAGGTCTTTGCTTCTTTTATTTTGGGACACTCAATATCTTTACTTTTGGAAATTTCAAATATGAATTTCTTCTTATAATTTTCACATTCTTGGTGCACTCAAGAAGGTTGGGCCAAGAGAGGATAGTGCTTGTAAGCACTCAAAAAGAGTAGTGGTTAAGATGTGGTTGTCCATATAAAGGTTTCAGGCTCAAAATTGGGAAAACTAGGGATAAATGTAATCTGGTAGGCTTTGAAAAGCACAATCGGATAACAATAAGCCTACAATCATTTCTCAAACAAAACATTACTCATGATTTCGCCTGAAAAAACATTCAAGTCAAGTTCTAGATCAATAGTGTAAGACAATTGAACTTTGATCAAAATGTCACCACACAATGCACATGTAGCATAAGGTTAGTTTTATTCTTCATTGCATGCAAGAGAATTTTCAAGCACCACAAAAGTACAGATAACATGTACCATGAGAATCTATAGTTTACCCAAAAGTCTGTCTTTTCCATCATATCGAATATATTTACATGCTCTTAACTACATAGGTCCCGACAGAGTTCAAGACATGACTCTTACAGTATGTATAATTTTTTATTTTTAAGAATGATTACCGAACCCGAGAAGGGATGCTTACGTATCTCATTAAGATGAGAATCAGGTACGCGTAATTCGTGCAGATATGACTTGGAAAATATGCACAAATTATTTTATAATTTTTTTTAGAAGATAATACCGAACCCAAGAAGGGTTACCTACGTATCTCATTAAGATGAGAATCAGGTGTGCGTAGTTCACGTAGATTTGACTTGGAAAATATGCACAAACAATTTTAAAAATATTTTTATTTTACTTTTGGAAAAGATAATACCGAATGCAAGAAGGGTTGCCTACGTATCTCATTAAAATGAGAATCAGGTACGCGTTGTATGTCCAAACATGACTTGAAAAATATGCACAATGAGAATCAGGTACACGTAGGTCGTGCAGATAAGGCATATAATAATTTAAAGATTTAGACAACTCAAAAAAATTCCTAGGCTTATCGCCACTAAAAATTCGTAGTCATGAAGTTGTTTTTTTTACCCTTTTTCTTTTTTCTTACCAATATTTTTTATAGCCTCTTAATCGTCAATATTTATATTGTCTGTTGAATTTACCCTACGAATTTCTACAGTATTGACTTGTTGTACTCTTTTTAAATGTTTTCTTGGATCCTTGTCTCTTCCCAATTTTCACGAGATCCAGACATCATTACGACCATCCCCGATTGATGTCCGGGACGCTATCCTTACAAATATATGAGGAATACGTGAGAGCAGGACCATCATGCAAAATAATAATAAAAATAAGTGGATGCAACCTCATAGTCAAATACACCCCTGATTTATCATTTTGACATGATATAATTGACAAATGCAAGGACTGTAATTTCACTAATCCTCTTGTCTTTTGAGAATTCGGTCAAATAATGGTTTCTGAATTTGAACATATATCAATTTTTCGTTGTGAAGAAGAATAACTCAAAATGTAACAGTTGTTAGTTCATGTACATAATGGATAATGGATATATCACACAAATAATGAATAAAACATATAAATACGATTTTAATTAAAGAGAAACCGAAATATATCACATAGCATACAAACAATTATCGTGCATCCTATACATATATGTGACCCTTTTATGCCTAGGGTAGGCCTATCGATTCGAAGGATGTACTGCGCCCTTTGAACACTTTTCATTGTCCCCCAAAACTGTTAGTACAATTTTATGAATAAATGAAATATAATTATGAAGTCAGGGGAAAAAGAAAGAAGGAAAAAAAATACAAATATTAAATCCCACGTAGAGGTACCATCCTATTCTAAGCTTTTGCCAAAGGGTCTTCCTCTTGAAATTCTTGTCATCTCCGATTGTCAACACTTTTGGATGGAATGATAGTTTCTAAAAACTCAAGCTCGACAAAAGTAAACTATTAAAATAAACTTCTAATTCAAATGGACAGTGGTTTGTCAAACGATGTATACATCCTTCAAATGACACACAATTATGATCGTCCTTTTAGGCTGGAAGCCATTATGGACTCAAGGTGGTCTTTCTAATAAACTCAACATGCCTTGGGTGTTGGTAATCTTAGGTTGATGCTTAAATTTGGATTTGGTTCGGCTCTACGCTAGTTTACTAGGAGTGGGTTGTATTTAGAGTGGAAAAGGTATCCCAAGCAGACTACTTGGGCTTGGACAATTAACGATTGTTGACTATAAAGTAGCCAACTACACTCGTCTGGGTGCCTCGAGAAAATTTTTTGTTTATGAACGACTGCGAACCTACATAATCGTCCTTTAATGGAAATGAAATAATTGCCGTTTGACGAAAATTATTATGCCATTAATTCAATGATAATACACACACAACAAGATAAATAATGAATAAATACAATAAACAAATAATCAGCGAAATATAAAAATACAAGGTATAACATAAATAAATTCATATTGGTTAAAACCTGTAAAACTCCCCACCGGAGTCGCCATTCTGTTTACATCCCTACTCTGTCAAAATAGGGCAAAACGTCGCGGTGACTCAAAATAAACAACAGTTTAAGTTAGAAAAATTTTAAAACGAGTAAAAGGATATTAAAAGGGGAAAGAAAGTTCAAAGGATTAAATGGAATCGCCACCTAATTTTTAGGAAAACTATGAAACCAATTACTAATTAACTTGAAAGAAATATCTACGAAACTAAATTGATTCTAGGTAACGGGTTCAAGTTATTCCGAAGGGAAGGGGTTAGGCACCCTTCGAAATCCACAATTGTGGTTCCCGACTGAATTTTTTTTTTTTTCAAATTGAGGAGGAAAATAAAATAATGTACAAATATGACAAAATGCAATTTACACAATAAAATAAAATAAAATAAATATCGGCCTAAAGTTTGCCTAACGTCAATATTCACATAAAAATTTAATTCGAGCTTTTTCGAACGGCTTCAAGGAAACAAGTTTGTGTACCTGTAAGCACACTCAATGAAAGTGTTAGTAAAGAATAAATATGATTAAAATTGAATAAAACTAATAAAAATTTTAAAATAAAAATCAGTCTTATGAACATTGGAGGCCTTGGATATCGATAGTAATTTCTTCATCGGCCAATTCCAACGACTAAAATTATATATAAACTTAAATTAGATTTCCGTCTTTTCATATTGGAAAGGCCTCCAACACCGACGGAGAGTTTTTTTTTTCATTGGCCAATTTCAATATATAAAATATATAATCTTATATTAAAATTCCTTCTTTCTAAATTGGGAAGGACTCTAAACCCGACGGATAAATTTTTTATTGGTCATTTTAACAATTTCAACAAACAAATTGTACAAATATAAACTAAAATATTTCCGTCTTTTAAAATGGGAAAGGCCTCTAAACCCGACGGATAGCTTTTTCATTGTCCATTTTAACAATTTTAACAAACAATTTATATGAAATTAAACTAAAAATTTCCATCCTTTAGATTGAAAAAGGCTTCTGAACCCGATGGATAGATTTTCATTGGCCAATTTCACAAATAAAAATTTTCAGCATGAATTCAAAATCAAAGTAACCAAGAATAGATCAAAAAAAAACTTAAACATAACAAGATAATAAAAATACTAATTTAAATAATAACAAGGAGTTGCTGAAACTTCTTAGAACAATAATAGGAATAGACAAATACTATCCTATAACGAGAAAGATAAAAATAATAATAATAAAAGACTTTCAACAAAAATAACACAACTAATAGGAATAATAATAACACTAATAATCTTAAGAAGAGATAATGATTATACAATAATATGACAATAATAATAAACTAATGAAAACAAAAGCATAATAATAATAATATAATAAATCAGCATCTTCAAGAAATGATGCATCTAGTTGCAAATGAATATAATAATCAATAATAAAACTAATCAAAAACAAAACTAAAGTAGTAACATAAATGGAAATAAACACCTCATGAACAAATACATAAAAAATGCATTTATACAAAAATACTAACACAACAATGAACAAAACTTGACAAAAATATGTATCAGATTAAGCAAAAAAAATTCTAAAGAACAATTATAACGATAGAAAATAGGAGACACTAAGAAAAATTTAATAATATTAAAGTAAGATTTGAGTTTTACCATTGTTCCAAATGGAGTTTACGATTGGTGTTTTGATTGTTGTCCTTCGGAGTTGGAACTCATCGTAAACTGGATACCTCCATCAATGGAATAATCAGTTTATAATTCACTCTTATCCCATCAATCAGCAATAAATGCTGAGGAATCTTCACATCTCCATCAATAATATCTTACTGCAAATCCTTAGGATCATTTCTATCTACCATACAACCAATGGATACACAAGTTCCCAAGATCTCCTTAACGGTTCCACTAAAATCCTTCGCCATAGATCTAAGCTGAATCACTTTAGAAATTTCAATGACGACATCAGGTGAGATGTTACCGTTATGATTGATGTTCTTCGTCTTTTTCCTGTCACGTTTCGGCTCCTTCAACGCGTTGATGACAAGTGCGGAGGAAGAGGGAACAACCGATACCTTAGAGAGAAACGCACAAACTGCAGAAATAGCAGTTACAGAGCCCAATGACGGCTCTGGGTGGTAGCCCCACCATGAAGAAAAAGAACGGCGTATTCATCAGAGATATTAAGTAGGGTTCTACAGATCTGATTCTACCTTTTGAATAATGAAAAGGAATTCTTTTCCACGGTGGCTCATTTCAATAATGGACATGCCGGAACCTCGCCAATTAACGAGGTCGTCTTGGAATTTTTGGAAGAATTTTTCCGTGAGAGTGGCGCCGGCGGAAGACAAGAGGGATGCCGATGAAGAGTGAGAGGGAGGGGAGAGAGAAGGGAGAAAGGCGGATGGAGAGGAAGAGGCGGTTGGGAGGAAGAGAGGAGAGGGGAGGCGTCAGTTGGGGTTTTTTGAAGGAGGCAGCTGATATTTGAGAGGGAGAGGAAAAGAGAGTGGACTTTTTAGGGTTCTCTCCTTTTTTCAAAGTTTTCATACTCTATTCTCAAAATATTATCCACACCAAAAAATTATGGGCCTAAGTTATGGGCTTAGTATTGTGGCCCAAAATTATTGCAATAGAATTCCTAATTTTTTTTGTATTTGACTAAATTTTAGACTGTGCTAAATTCACATAAATATTAACTAATGTAACAAATAAAAAGTAAAATTTTAAAATAATATAATGAACGTAACTAATGACATGTGAAATGCAATTTAAAAAAAATAACTAACACAAATCTTAATTTTTTATAAAATGAAGATAGTTACCGATAAACTTCCTTAAACTATATTAAAAAAATTATTTTAATCTATGAAATAAATGATACTTCAAATTACGAATTCCCAAAATGTTAGGACAAAATTGGGTGTCAAAAGCATGACTAATTTTAATAGTTTATCATAAATTTTCTCTTTAGATTTTCTAACTGCGCACTTGGAAAAAAATAAATGATCAGGTCATAATCATGAACAAAAATTGTAAGCAACAATTGTAATTACATCTCATTAAACCAACTCAATTTATCCAACAAATCTCTTTTCCTCTATCACCAACAATAGTAATGTGTGTTCTATATACAACTACATCACCAACAGATTGATTGATATACTACATCTTGATATAGGGGCTAACAATTATTATAATTTTACTTTTTCCATGGAGACTCCTTTAGTTCAAACTATAACAAGGCAACCATTAAGTTCTTCACATTTTGTGTGTTTTTATTTAAAATTTGGATTTTAGTACTTTTTATATGCTATCAGGGAAAACCATTCAATAAGGATTGCGAATGAATTATTGCACATGAATCAAAATTTTGATTTTAGTACTTTTGATTTGAAAGTGGAAAATCATGGTTCTTTTACACATATTACTCTAGTCAAGTAACCAAGCGAAAAAGGGGATTCTTTTGAAGCATGGACTCTTCTGACAATGAATCCTCCATTGCTTTGTTATGGGAGAGCGATTTGTCTCTTGCTCTAGGGTCTAATATATGTGTCAAAGAGTGTATTCTCTTGCGGCGGATATGAGGGATGCCGTTAAGACTATTGATTCAATTCTAGAAAGTCATCTCTCTCTCCGTCACATAAAACACAACGTATGATGATTCAAGTCATATAAAAACAACTAAACTTCATGATAAAAAGAATATATATGGAGTAGATTCTAAAGTCTAGGATTAGTATTTAAACATTGATGTAGCTGAAGAATGACTAATTAATATAAGATTGAATTGTAGTATAATATCAATCTGATTAAATAAAGGATGACTATATAATCAAAACACCATCTCAATTAGTAGGAAAGAAAAAAATAGTAAACATGGAATTATATTATTTTAACACATAATATTGTTCTATAATCTTGCGTGATACTCCTTATATTCCATATTAAGTGTAATTCTTAAGGCAAAACACACCTATTTAGAAAAATATTGAAGAGCATAGGGTAAATCATAATTTCAACTATTGCCCTTCGTGAAATTATAAATATAAGGAAAAATGCACAAGTATCCTCCTAGACTATGACTGAAATATCAAAGACACACCTTAACTAAATTAAGGTCCTATTACCCGCTTCTAAACTTAATCTTTTTGTAACTTTGGGCACCTTTTTGTATTAACTAAGGAAACTAAGGTCTAAATAAACTCATTTTTCTCAAATTTAAGGAAGATGACTTTCCTTAAAAACTTAAGTAAAATATTTTTCAAAACTCTCTTCCAATCTCCGCTCTACCCACCCAACCCTACCAGCCACCAATCCACCGCCTACCAGCCTCACACACACCCTACCAGCCCCCATACACCCTACCCGCCCCCCAGCCCTAAAAATATATAAGTCAAATTTTAAACACCTCCCCAACCCCATAAAAAAATATTAAAAAATTCAACTTCAAAAATTATTTTTCACTATAGTACAAAATAAAAGATATTTCTCAAAAACATATTTCACTCAAAAATAAAACACAATTTTTTTCGAAAAATATGTACTCACCAACCAAACATGAAAAAATAAATAAAACCTCTACTTGTTTTCAAGGTAAAAATCTTCTAAGAAAATTTTCCATGAAAACATTTTCCTTCATACCAAACACACCCTTAGAGTAAGTTTCTTTTGCTCTAAGTCACTATCTTCAAAGGTTATTTTTTTTGGCCAAGAAATTTCACCTAAGAAAGCATACTTTAAAATAAATCTCCTTTACCCATATATAATTAAGAATAAAAGTGATTGTACCTTTATTTCTAAAGAATATTTATATTGGTAGTTTTATGATTCCATAAATTGTGTTGATACGTGTTTGTTAAATTCATTAATAAACTATGATATTTCAAAGAAATGCCATATAGGATAGAATGGTTGTCCTTAAGAAGGAAGCTTTTTTGGAATTTTTGGATTATAAATTCATGTGACAATAACAACTTTAAAAGTGAGTTAATTCTTACATTATTCAGAGGCAATAGTTTTTGCCAAGAAATTTCGTAATAGAAAGGATATTTTATAATAAATCTCCTTGAAAAATATATAATTAATGATAGGAGAGTTGGTACCTGTATTTCTAAAGTGATCATATGCAGTAAAGCAAGAAAATCATTGCTGCTGATGTTCCAACTAAATTTATTATTCCTCCAGTAGCATTTTCCAATAGCATTCCATAAACCTTCTCTTACATATATGAAAACATATTGTACAATTATAATTTAAGTCTTTTTATTTCAGCTTAACATAGATTAACAACAACATTTTCAATCCCATGTCACCATAAAAGGATAACACATATCACGTCAACCGAAAGGCTACACTTATGTAGAATTCGTTCGTTAGGAGGATTAAAAAATATTTTCACAAAATAAATCAAAGCTTGACTTAAATTAAGTCACATAAGCCTACCACTTGGATTATATAGATTTGTGTTTCGGTTACACAAGATGGAAAAGCTATCTAGGTGGATCCACTTAGCTAGAGTCATATGTGGGCACATGCTGAATGATCAAGGATTTTGTTACTAGAAACCTAGACTTGCTAGACATGGAGATTACCATTTCGTTAGATAACACATATTTTAGGAATTCGAACTTACTAACGTGAGGAAACCTATGTGGGAGATCCGACTTACTAAATGTGAGACCTCCATCTCATTTGCATGTCCTGTAGGTGATAAGCAATTATTCCCTTTAGTAATCATTGTATTTCATTATAAAATTTAAAATTAATCTTTTAAAGACCCTATGTAAACATCCTATCATATTAGCTAATAGGTCATCATAAGTAATAACAATACTTTCACTTTAGACACAACTTCACAATAGAGTACACAAGTGAGTACACCTTTCACTTAAGACTTTATTATAATCATGAGAAACTACTTTCAATCATATAAATTTGTATCATCACATACATATAATATTGATGTGTAATTTAATGTCATAGGATTGGGGACGAGGAATACCTAGAATCAACATCTCAACCACACATTAGGCGTAGAAGCATTACTCTCTAAGTAACTCATAGTTTACAATTAAATCCAAGAAGAATCAATAAACATACCTTCTTTCCCTCTTCAAGAACCTTCATACATCCATTCCCATGAATACATAACAATTACATAAACAAGGTAAATTCAAAGAAGCAATTACATAATTAACAACAATGTAGTTAATCTACCTGTTCATCATCTTCACAACTCACCCTAATAAATAAAGGTTTTTTAAAAAATTGGTGAAAGACATGTGTCTAGAAAAATTCATAGAAAATAATCAATTAACCATCAATATTTACTTAAATAGCACCAATTCATCATAATTCATCACAATTGATTCATAATTTCGTTTTTCAAAGAAGACCCATTTGAGAAGAAAAATCCTGGATTTGGGGGATTTAGAAATAATCTTTTGGAGGGCCCTCTTGGAGAAAGAAATACCTAGAGTGAAAAAAAACCATACTTAGAGGTGATAAAGGCTCGAAATGGGTTGGAAACATGAAGACTTGACCTTCTTATTAGAGCTCCAATATTCTTCAATGGAGGTTTGGAGGAAGAGAGAATTTGAGAGAGATAATAGTGATTTTTTATATCAACTTTTGGGATTTGATTTGTGTATTAAAATTACATAAAACATACCCTAAAGCATTAAATTGTCACCCTTTAAATTATCCAAAAGATCCCTCACTTAATTGGGTATTTTTTGTGAAGTAAAATTGTCTTAAATATGACGCTAACGGATCTGGGACTTTGCTGTGTGTTGCAGGACCAATTACACATTTTTTTAAAAATAGGTTGAGACAACTGACATCGCGGAGGCCCCATCTCGCGAGCTAAAATTTTGCCTCCTGGTGCTAGCTGCACGGCGCGCAGTGACCTCCTCTTCTTGTCTGGTCGAAGGCTAGTTTGGCAGCCTCCTCGCCTAAGTTCGCGTCCTCCTCAAGAATCCATGCTTCAAGACAATTCCCTTTTTCGCTTGATTATGGGACTAGAGCAATATATGTGTGAAAGAGGGGATTTTTTTGCAGAGGACACGGGGACATGCCCCTAGCCTATTTATCCAATTCCTAGTAAGTCATGTCTCTGTCATTCACATAACTCACGGTCAATGATGATTTAAGTCACATAAAAATAACTTAAATATATGTTAAAAAAACTTGTAGGTTATAGAGACTAAAGTTTAGGATTAGTATTAATGTAGCATAAGAAAAGTTATATTGTAAATATAAGATTGGACTGTTGTCTCTAAACTCAATCTAATGATATAATGAAAACACAATCTCAAGTAGTAAACAAAAAAAGTTTAAACAAAAAGAGTTAGATTATTTATATATAATGAAAACTGAATTAATAAATTAGGTAGGCATTTTATGATTACTTTTTATGAAATTTTCATAGATATATGATTTTAGTGGAATATTCATAATTATATGATTATTTATGAAATTTACAACATCTTTATGTTTTTCGTGTGTATATATTGATCTTAATGTCCTTCATGAGCTATTGGTTTAAGAGTATATTAGTCTACTAGAAAATAACTAATTAAGATTGATGAAATTTCATACCTGAACAATAAAATTTCATGCTAATTATAATTAGCTATGGATTAGTGTAAAAAATATATATGAAAGTTCATGAATCAGCAAGGAGATTTTAGTGACGAATTAGTTAGGGATTACTTACAAATACCATACCCAATTTAATATTTTGAGTAGTATCGGTCAATAAATTAATGATCTCTATTTGGTTCTTTCTAAAAATCTATTCATAATGCCTTCTATCTTAGTAAAAACAAGAAATATTAAGATTTACCAATTTTTTGTCTCAATTGATGGGACAACTATCAACCCCTTAGGCTATCCCCTAAACGTAAACAAGGGACGTAGGATCAAAAGTAACCCCAAGATAACCCTGAGCTGATATATTATAAGCATACTACAACAATTGAATAAAAGATTCAATGCAAAAGTTTAAATCACGAGTTAACTGGAAAATCAGAAATATCGAATACTGATTGGAATATATGATAAACTTCTAAGTGTTAAGTGATACAGAACATTCACTCAAATGCTAAAGCTGAATTAAAAACTATGTCTGAAAAAAATATCTAACTAACTAGGTTGCTGAGACATGTCCCCATCAAAACTTAAACAGAAATAAACTTGTCTATTGTCCTCAATGTATGAGGACTCACCACTTATCCTTACTGAGTATGGATTGGGAGACGATCTATGCATGATCTTAATTTTGTGGATCCCAACCTAGATCATGAATATAGTTCAATCTTATATTAATATACTCATTCTTAAGATACGACAATGTTTAGATACTTATGCTAGACTTTAGGCTATACGCCCTACATGTTATTTTTATGATGAATTTTAGTTATTTTTTGTCAGACTTGAATCATTACAGGTTGTATTTTATGTAAAGAATAGTGACATGACTTTCTAGTCCCTAGTTCAAGAGACGATTCACTCTAGTTCCTTAACAAAGCAAAGGAGGATTCATGGACAAAAGAATTCATGATTCAAGAGAATCCCCTTTATCTTTTAGTTATGGGACAAGAGCAATATATCTGTCAAATAGTGGATTCTCTTGCAGTGGATACGGGGCATGCCCGTATCCTATTTATCCAATTCCTAGTAAACCATGTCTTTTTCTATTACGGAAATCAAAGTTTATGATGACTCAAGTTCGATAAAAATTAGATTTATGATAAAAAGAACATGATGGGTGTAGACATAAAGTTTAGGATTAGTATTTAAACATGACATAACTTATGAATGATTATATTGTAACTATAAGATTGGATTGCAATCTCTAAGTTCAATCTAATGATATAATTAAAACACAGTCTCAATTAGAAAAGCAAAAATGAGTAAACGGAAAAAGATAGATTATTTATGTTTTAAAGTGAAAAATTAAAGTTGGATTTTTCGGCAACATGACTTTGTTTATGTAAAATAGGTAGGCCTTTTGTGATTACTTTTGCATGAAATTTCTATAGTTATATGATTTTAGAGCGAAAGTCATAATCATATGACAATTTGTGAAATTAAATCTTTATTTTTTTTCATGGTATGTATTGAGCTTAAAGTTGTCGTTCATCCTTGACGAGCTATTGGTCTAAAAGTATAATAGTCTACAAGAAAATAAAAAATTCCGATGGATGAAATTGCATAGCTTATAAATAAAATTTCATACTAATTATATTTGGCTATGGATTAGCGCAAAAAAATATAAAAAAAATTCATGAATTAGCCAGTAGGTTTTTTCTGACGAATTAGTTAGCGATTACAGACAAGTTCCATAGATAATTTAATATTTTTAGTAGTATCTATAGCTAAATTTATGATTTCTATTTGTTTCTTTCTAAAAATGATTTCACAAGTCCTTTTATATTAGTAATAAAAAAAAATATTAAGATTTACCAATTTTATTCATGAATCTTTTTGTGTATTGACGGAACAAGTAACACGCCCCAAGGCAATCCACTTGGCGTAAATATGGGCCTAAGATCATGAGTGACCCTATGCTAACCCTGAGCTAGCATATCATAAGAATACTAAAACAAATGAACAAAAGATACTATGCAATTAGGTTGTATGGAAGAACTTAGTGTTTGAGTCACCTTCACCAAGCCTGTTGACTCTACATTTTAGTTTCTTGAAATCTTCCTCATATACAAGTATAAGCTTGTATTCTTTGTTTCGGTCAAACAGTTATTTTGATAGGAAGGAGTTGGAGTATAACTCGATGATTTTTTATACACTCAATTCCTTAGAGGAGTTTTATGTATTATTTTTTTAAAATTACAAATGTAGCCAAAAATTGTAGTACTCCAGATGGTAAAATTTCATTCAAAATAAGAAATTACCTTATATATGTTTGGTAAGTTAAGCCAATTGAAGGAGATTAGATTTGGTAACTCGGGGTGTGAAGTCCACATGAATTCGAAGCAAAATATTTTATTGTTATACTTACTTTTGTGTTTGAATAGTTATATTAGGATGGGACAATAATCCTAATTCCTATGAGGTAGGTGGTGTATTTGTGCATCTCGATAACTACAAAAACACTGCTAATTTTTAAAAAATAAGACTCAATCTATTTATGTAGCATTTATTGAACCACATATATTTGCTACGTTTTCAACCTAAATCAGTAATCTCATAGTAACTAATACTAGAACAAAAATAAATTTTAAGGTAAAAAATAAATACATTAATAAAAAGTGTTAAAGTCTTTACCATCATTATTTTAGTCTTATTAGATCCAATTTTTCTATAGAATTTAGGAACATATACAAAGAGTGCTAGTTACTGCTAAAAAGACATATTAAGCAACAATTGTTATGTAGTTTAATGACAACCCAGTAGTCATTTACCTCAGAATTGATGACACGCCTACCTCCAACTTTATTTGCATTGCTCAATAGTTTATTAAAATCACACCTATCATCCAACTCATCTTAATATCTTTTCTTAATTGTTTCTATGGTTTCCCTCAAAAAAATACTTTGTACATTACACAATAATTTGAGATTATTTTTTGATAAGATTTTGGAAAGATTGCTAATGTGTAAAAGTGTAACTTCAGTAGATTGTAATTGTGACGTAGGAGTTACTGGAAAAGATAAGGTAGAGGTTTTTGTAGGGGTTATATTAGGTAATAACAGATGCGGAATTTTTATATCATGGGTGCCCAATTGTGTTCTTTTAAAAAATTGTTGTATAGAATGGGTGCTTAGTTAATATATTTGAATGAGTTCTTAGATATTGTGCACAAATAATAGTGTTCATCACAAAAGGCAGTAGGTGATTAAGCACCCATACTCTATAACATATGTCCCCAATGATACGAGGCATTTAGGTTTTTTCTGTGTTGCCTTGTGTCGCCTTACTATTTACAATAGTTGGGGCGTAGTTATTTTTATTTTTATTATTGTATAATAGTGTTGACAATGTTAGTTTTAATACTGGTACCAGATTAGTCTATCAGTTCCTTTAAGCTCTCCGTAGGGAATGTTATGTATTGACACCCCTTCGAGATACCTCGGTTTTGATGAGTACTTTTCCTATATTTGTAGATTTTAGAGTCAAGAAACTTACTTGCATTAGCACCAAATTAATTGACACTAATAGTTTTATAGCTTTAGCTAGCATCTATGGCTTTATGTTTTTCACGATTCCTTTTCTTTGTAAAAATTACTAGCTGTCATGGGTCCTCCATTATCTCTTTCCCCAACTCTACTGATTATGAAATAACGTTGGTAGGTTCTTCTTGTTGTATTGGAGTGGTTCTACGTTGTAGCTTATTTGTTTATTGGACTTCCGTTTTTACAAGTGGTAATAAATCTTCCAAAGACACGTCATTTTGTACAAAGTTTATATATTATGTCCTTCATAGACAAAGCTTTTTAAATTGACTGATTATTTAATTAACAGTTATACACAAATGTGTGTGTATCGTCCACGCAATGCATAGGATGTACATCCATCTTTACTAACTTCCCTAATTTGTTCCCTACTTGAGCTAACATTTCATCGTCCTAGAATGATGTTGTAGTTCGAGTAGTATGATCCGGAAGTGAAATAGGGAGTGAATTGTTCTTTTCCAATATTATTCTTGGAATGGGGTACATGGAAGAGTCTCTAGTTAAATTTTGTTTCAAGGAATAAACAAGAAGAAATGGAAGAGTTCAAGGTGAACTTTATATAGGATATTTTTATACAGGTTGAGATCCAATGTAGATCTTACGTCCTGTTCCCTTGGGTTTCAAGTGTGTTATCTTCTTGTCTTTTAACATTGTAGTGAATACATGTTTTGAATATATTTACTATATCTACACTCAAACTTTTTTCTTTTTCTTTTCTTTTGATACAAGCCTTACCAACAATAATTTTTCTACTCTCTTTCTCTTGTTTACAGAAAAAGAAACTAAGTAATACAATACTTGTTAAAGTAGAGTAGAGAATGTAATATATTTTATACTCCTGTACATCTTCTCTTTAGCAGACGCTCGCTTTTATATAGTGTTGATATTTTTAAACTTGAATCTTCTAGATTTTGAGATGACACCCCAAAAGATTTTATCTTTGAAAAAAAAGTAGAAGAGATTCTTATTTTACAAGAATAAAGTTAAGGCTAATCTTAAGCTTCCTGCTTAGTTGCTCCAAGATCTTTATTTTATCCTTGTTGATTGACTTCTTTCCTGATGAAATAATCATTGATTCAGTTCAACTAATTGTAGCCGTTATGTCTTCCTTGAATCGAATAACATTTTTTTATTGTCATATTTTCGTATTATTTAACCATTCATGTTTTGTAATATCATCATGGAGTGTATTATGGATTCTGTGTACAAATTTTTTTTCCTTCCAATTGCACATTCAAGTGTACGTGGTCGCGCATGTAATATGGTGACCCTAAAAGAGTAAGATTATGGAACACAAAGTACTTGTCAATTAATTATTCTTACTAAATTATATTAGTTCTAATTATTTATGTAAGGGACGCTTCTCAACACTGGCCATGATAATTTGTATTTATTGGTATCTTTTCATCTGAATTTTTTGTTCTTCGCATCCTTTGGTATCTAGGTGGAAACACAATTTCATCCAAAAAATTGTATGGAACCGGCCAATCCTCGTTATCCAGAATTAGAACCATTTAAAACTCATAGGATTTTTCTAATACATCGGACTTGTAGTGATATGATAAATCGGGATGCATATCTTTAATATTCATGCTCTTTAAAATAATAATTGTGTGTGCACAAGATATCTCGTCTAGTTAAAACATAACACGAGTACATACTTTCCGCTCAAGGAAAACATGTATCTTCTGCCAGATTCATAAATTGAGAAAATAAATTTAGACAATGGAAAAATTGGGAAACATTAAAAACGAAATTGATATGTTACATGAAATGCCACTATATTCAATTTTTTCAAAGTAATGTTGATCAAATATGAAAATGATCCATATCAAATGCATAAAATATATAGTTATGTATGTTTATACATACCCTCATCTTTGAGAATTTAGGTTCATCTACAATCAAAACCTCCTAAAATATTTTCCTCAATGTATCCTTTGTATGTGAGGATATTTCTCCGTTTTAACAGTCTCAAGAACCAAATAGAATTCTAGCCTCTTTCAAAAATAATAATATAGAGAAGTGGTGTGCCTTAAGAAGATAATCATTAATACATTCTGCGATGTTCAAAGTCATCTTCTACCTATTTACTGTTGAATGAACTTTCGACCACTTCTCGTACCTAGCATCACTTCTCGTACCTAGCATCCTCAAGGTTTTACTTAATTCTGTGATAAACCTTTTCCACCTTAGCCATTAATTTATCAAAATCCTCCTTTTGATAAGTCTTAGACGTATGTGAGAATAGATCACATAGGGTGGTTCTTCTCCTCTTGAACATACAAAATACAAAATTATGTTTACAATATTAAGAGTTGAGAGATAATCTATATCATGAATATCATATCAAAATCAGATAATCATAAGAAAAAACAATTATCACCATGATAGATTTATTAGTTATAATATTGTAACAAAAAAGATTAGAAATAGTAAATCAAATACTCTAAAACTTTTTCTGTCAGATCTCTTTACTTTAAAATTTAAATTGTGCTCTATTTGATATTTCTTCATTACAACTATGAGCGTTGCTTTCTCCTTATACAATTGTCTTGTCTTCACCTATGTTATGTTTGAATCGCTTATATAATTTGTGACTTCTAATTTTTGAATATAATAGGAATCAAAAATTCTTGATTTAACCACAACAAGAGCTTAGGTTGTCGTTTTTGTACCTTCAACACATTTAATTTCTTTGAATGTAGCAACAATGATATGTATCTCTCCACCATTCTTCTCTATTCTATCAACATATAGGAAATAAATTTCAAATGTAGACTCATTTTTTTCATCTCCAAATACATTTTACACCCATATCGTTCTTAAATTTCAATGAAGATTAGTTACCTTCTAGGATTTATGTGATTTCAAAGTTTTTCTTTATCTCATAGATCTCCGACTTTGCTGAGATGGTGGCATGATATTCATAAATGAAATAAGATGTCCAACAAAGATTCCATCACATTTGTAACTTTCATAAGTAATATCGCTTACCCAAATTCCTGAAAATTTCAACAAAGTCAATGCATTCTTGTTGTATTGTCAAGCAATTCAATTTTTTCAATATTTGGGATGCAATGGAGACTTGATGGAGATGATGAAAATTTAAATCTTAAATTTTTTAATCGTGGTAATTAAAATAAATTTTATGTTTAGTTTCCTTATTAAATGCAACAATGAACTTTCGCGATGTATCACACCTAATGTATCCATACGAAACTTATATATGTGGATAACTTTTGTGTTAAGATTTTTTCGTAAAATAATAAAGATTAGGGATGGGACAACCTCAGACCGGTGACAGGACGTAACCACAAGCAATAATTCTCTTTAAAAAAAAATTATTTCCACAAGTAGCCTTTCCCAACAGTCAGTCGTGTACATTCAACCTTCCTCTTAAGAATTTTGCCTCCAACAAATCTTAACCCTTCACTTGCTGTAACTCCTCCTTCCTGCACACAACCTTCCTTTACTTCCACAGTTGTTATCGTTCTCCCATGCTGCCTTCAACACAATGATCATTGCCACCAACATCCAACAACTTTCTGTGACCCTAGCATTGTGCTCTTAATGTACAGTCTTCGAATTAAGCCTTGCATTGTTTATTTACTGTCTCACCCTCACACCCTGCACCGTAATTCCCAATTACCCATTAGCGCTGCATCTCACTCACCAACCTCAATTTAAGTCTCTCAAAGCTAGACCAGATTCTGTACAAAGCCTGAAACAATGCAAAATTTTTCCTATTTACCCCATCTATTTTTTACCATAAATAACACCAGGCATTTGTATCAGAACTCAAAACATAAACGGTGTCAACAACAACCTTATGTATTCATTTTAAACATCACACATCTTGTTCAAAATACTCATACAAATTTGTGCGTCACATTCTCAATTCTTGTGCGTTGTTGTTGTAGATATGCAACACCGTGTTCCCACGACCTCATGGACTACTGAATTTTCTTGTCTTAATTTAAAGCCGTTCAAAACACTGTTGGAAATTCCTCCAGACTCTCTAGGTATTTCACTTTATTAATCTATACTTTTGCTATACAGAATTTGTGTGCCCTTTCTTTGAATCCATTCAAAAACTCCACTGCATATTGCTACTAATTATACCAATTTCTTCATAATCTCACGATTTTCCACTTTTCCTTCCCTTAAACTCATGTTCCACCAATGTATACAGAAGACAAGGTATAAATTATCTTAAATGCGGATTAATAAAATCAATAATGGGTATTGACCTGTCGTATAATAAAAACTTTCAAGAACAAACCGCCTTTTGTATTACTACTTTTAATGTTTTTATAATTATATTTACACAAAACCAAGCCTTTTGAATTGCAGACCCAATTACAATCGATACAGAGGGAGATTGAGATGAAGATGAGGATAAGGATGGAGAGTTTGAATATATGCTTCTAGTTGATGAAGGACATTCATGAAAAAAAATTTTTTTACCAAGGATCCTCCACTGGGCCAGCCACATTCACTAAGGATCATCAAGGTAACCTGCATACTCACTTGCATATACTTTGCTTTACTATTGTACCATGAAAGTGCCTCATTACCCTTTACTCCGACCTCCACCATCTTTCTATTGATTGTTCTATCTGTGTTTTTAAAATTAATTAAAGTATGTCGCACCACTATTTTTACTTGAAACTCTTTCCTTACTCATAATAGTTAAACTCTTTCCAATTAAATAATATTCCTTCCGAAGCCTTTACACAACACTTAAACTTTTTCATTTTCCACCCCTCCTAATAAATTTTCAGCTTATTCGATCCCAACATACCTTTAATAGTACTGTTTTTTCCTTCTTGTTCCTCGCCCAGAGTGATACTTTCTCCATCTCCTTCTTACCTTCATAGGAACTACTGCAACAACAAACAACCTAGAATGCCTACTTTTAATGTTATTGTGAAATAATAGAGCTGGAGGCTTTGAAATTTCTGAATATCCTGTTAAGGTAAAACTACATGTCATCCATGTTGTTGTATTATGTTCATCTTTGTTCAATGCAGTTCCTTTCTTAAACAAAATTTTACACACGTACAATTAATGTCAATAGTTATCCTCTACTACCTTAGAAGTTGTGTGTGATGTCGCCTCAAAACCCTACGCACTATCGAGTTCTGCTACTTTATATAGATTTACTAGGAATATAAAATTAAAATAGCCACCAAGCTCAGCTTGGATACATATAGTATTTATGTATAGTTAAAATTTTATTCCACACCCCTTTATTTTTTAGTTTAATACGCTAAAAAGGCTTATAGAGCTAGACGGTTGACACTTCAATTTTAAAAACGTCTTTGTGTGTATGTGTGAATGCTTGTAACTCTATGTATACTTGAAATATATTCATCTCTTTCCTGTCATTGCATTATGTTTATTGCAGTTCCGCATTTAGCAAGATTAAGGACCAAACCAGTTAATTCCAAAAAATGCCCCCTACTACGCTAGAAGTTGTCCATTATACCGTTTAAGATCTGTATGCACTATCCATGTATGATGCTATATAAAGTTTAACTTGACTTCTAATACTCTAATGTCTATAAGGCTGTGAACTGGAAAAGAAAATGTTCATGAAGCACCATGTTACGCTATGACAATCAAGAAAACCAAGGACGAACTCTCCATCCGTTGGGAATGTATCTTCTATAAAAGTTATTCACCCATGCACAATTATATGTTGGATATCTTGATTAACAACAAGAATAGTACTATCCATCCTCCACTCAGACGAGACGCAGAAGCCCCAAAAATTATTTAAAATGTTATGAACAGAAAAATCTTCAAGAATGTATTCCCAAGAGTGGTAGACTGAAATCTGATGTTTCATGAACATTTCAAATTATATTTGATATTACAAAATACCATTACATATGATAAATTGCAAATTATTATTTCTCGTTATTGTACGCTTAGATAATTTGCCATACAAATGAGGCTTCATGATGGAGATGCAATGTCAATGTCGATGAACAGAACAAAAACTGTAGTTCTTTAAATTAATCATTGAATTGATTTCACTGATAAAATAGATACATTGTATGTAAGTCGTTCGTACAATTAAAATCTCTAAAACAGATACGAAGCACAAACCTACCAGATGCTCATGGGTAAGCTTAATTAGGATTATATGCAAAACGTTTAGGCATAAATATGTGGGCATTGAGGACACTTTGAACATCTAAGTTTGAAATCTCTTTTTTTGGTATTTTAGATTTGGGGTAGGCAATAATATCCAAATAAATTTCCTATTGAACTAAAACAGTGGAATACATGCACTTAGAGGTTGACATATAAGTTGATAAAACCATGAAAAATTGGGAATGGATCATACTATATGCTTTTGTTTACACGTTAGAATATATGGTAGATATGTATAAGAATAATAGAAATTCCTTTAGTAATTCTTGGTGTCTATTTTATTTTATTTTTAAAGTGAGAATGTGGTGAATTATTTAGAATTTAGAGAACAATTACTTTGTAAATACGATGAATTGAAGTTGTGCTTCAGACTGCATTGTGATTTGATTCATGACGGTTAATGTTTCGCAAAGTTCTGGGCAGAGGAACCAATAGATCCTCCAACACCACAAAAAACTTGGTTTAACTAAATAGAAGTTTAACATGTGTAGCTTTGTATTAATATTGGTAATAGAGATTAGCGTTTTGACAAGTCCAACTATGATAGTTAAGATTGACGTGGTTTTCTGATATATATAGTTTAGGGAGGTAAATCATATGATACTTACGTATAACTTTTCCTTACTCAATATTGAGCAATTTCTATTTTGGTGCAACCATTGGATGAGACCTCTTCTCTCGAGCAACAGGTACTCCATCTCTCTGTCTTCATAATTGGGGCTTATTTATGATATCATTTTCATGTTTGATAGCTTTCTCCACTGAACGCAGACTTTAATAAAATGTCCTGTGCAAACAATCTCTTTCTTGCTAACTATGTGCAATAGTCGCTTCAACAGAGTGCTAGATAGTCAAGATTAAAAGTGAGAGCCAAGGAAAACAATCCATCAGGGCAGGCTATATCTTCCCAAACAAGTTTACACCCACGTACAACTAGGTGTCGTAGTATCAAGACTAACAACAACAGAAGGATCCATATTTAAAGCGGATAGGGACATACAAACCACTGTCTTTACTAAAAAATATATTCTAGAAGAAGTTTCCAAATTGTATGTGATGTAATTTCCGACTTAAACAAGGCATTAGTACACATTTCAGAATTTTCTTCAGCCATTAAAAGAAGCCATTTTAAAAATGGTGTGGAATGTGTAGTTTCTGAACTGATAACAAATGATCACGGGTAAACAAAATGACGTTTGCAAGCTAAACCTGAAAAACATGTCTTTGTAGCAAAACAAGAATAATGGGAGTTTCTCTGTTTGTTTATCCTTAAATTTTTTTTCTAAATTGATTTTTACAAAGTAAAACTCACTATTTTTTAGGACTGATTGTCCAGGTTGATAAGTGATTTTGCGTACGACTATAATAGCCAAGCGCGCACTGAATTAATATGAAGCACTTGGCCAAAAATCCAACAAGATGGCAAGGTATGCAACTTAACAATCCACAAGCAATTTGGTACACTTATTTTGTGAATGTCAATAGAAGGTAGAAAGTATAATTTTGCACTGGTTCATGGCTTAACCTAACTCATTGTCGGATTGAAAAAAACCTTTATGCATTGCAGAGCATACCTTAAATTAAATGTCTTTAATAATCAAGTGCATACTCAAGTGGAATTAACTACAAATAGTTCCTAATCTCATTACATAAAAACTCATACAGTTTATATATTTCATAGTTTGTGGTTTATTATGAGAAAAATACAGAGATTGAAAGCTTTTTTACTGCAAGGCATTATGTAGGCATTTTTGAAATTAGTAATTTTCCATCATTATTTAGGTGTATAGACCGGTAGATTTATGATTTTTACCAGTTGGTGTTCAAAATCGAGTGTTCTCGGACAACGTGCCACTGGAAAATCTTATCCTCCTTTAGTTGTGCATTTAAATGAGTTTATGAATGAAATATTATGCTAATGCACAAGGAATTTTGTTGCAAAAAATATAAAAGTAGTAGTATGTTACTGTTTAAACTGTAAATTTATTTAAACTTTATGTATCGTCATTACTTTTAGAATTATTAACTTGTTAGTATTTGAAAACATAGGAGTAAAATGAATCTCTCTATATTTACTCACTGCCAACAAAAATATACTATATTTACTAGTTTAAATAGATTCACTAAGCTAGTTAAAAGCCTTAGTATGCAATTCCACCAGTGTGTAATACATCCAACATTCTCAATATTAAATGCTTTTGGCAAGCAATAGCAAGACTTCTCTGTGGGAACCCCCCATGGTCTGAATTCAACGGATCTCAGATCATCATCCATTTCTGAGCTTCATGCCTTGCAAGCTTTTGAAGTCTTGCATTCATTTATGTCTCATTTTCAAGTAGAGTGTTGTCATAGCGAATGTGCTGGCCTTTTTATCAACGTATCTGAGTACATTGAAACAAAACTTCATGACAAACTATTAGGTTGACTATTCTTGTGAAAAACTGTGTGATCTTTCTATGAAACCGATCTACTAAAATAACATTTTTTTGATATCTTTATTATTTTAATAAAGGGATAATGCACAAGTACCCCCTCAACCTATACCCGAAATCTCAGAGACACACTTATACTATATAAAGATCCTATTACACCCCTGAACTTATTTTATTAATAATTTTTTACCCCTTTTCGGCCTACGTGGCACTATCTTGTGGGTCCAACGCTGATTGACTTTTTTTCAAACTAGTGCCACGTAGGCCCAAAAGGTGTAGAAAATTACGTATAAAATAAGTTCAGGGGGTAATAGGACCTTACTATAGTATAAGTGTGTCTATGGGATTTCGAGCATAGGTTGAGGGGGTACTTGTGCATTTTCCCTTGAATAAATGTACTATGTTGCTACTCTTTGCCTTTTTAGAAAGACTAAATTTAAATGTAGTACTATGCCGCGGAGGTATTCTTATGACTTATTTTTACTAATGACAATGAAATTGATTTTTTGTAGATAACAAAAGATATATAATTGACTAGAAGGAAATGTAAATGGGAGTTATATATGACTCTTCATAGAAAGACAATTAAAAGATAAAACTAATAGTTATACAACTTTCTGTAAAAGGATTTTTTTTTTACTTTTTAACCTTCTCATGTTGCAAAAAAAATTGATGCGATTCTCTCTCTCTCTCTCTCTCTCTATATATATATATATATATATATACACACACACACACACACGCACACACACACACACACACAAACACACACACACACACACATATATATATATAAACTTTTTTATTTTTATCAACTTTATAAACGATATAACATATTCAATAACATGTAAGCTGATTAAGGTAGTTTGCTACCGCGGGAACCGCGGGCTGTTTACCTAAAAACTGATGATATTAAAAGACAAATACGAATGTGACAAATTATAATATGAGAATACCAGTTTGACAAAATCTGTAAATGACTCAAGTTTAACTCTCTCACTAATTATCATGTCCTTAACCAGAACAGTTTTTAAACAAAATTAATGACTGATTATCATAATTAAGCACTAACTTGCCTTTGTCACCAGTTGAATTCAATACAAAATAAAATTTTAGTTCATTTATTTCTTAACACTATTGAGATATCTTCATACATATCATTTCCCAAGTGCTATAAGAAATGAATACAAATCCTTCTAAAAAAAAAAGCAAAACAAAGAAATCAAGGTCTATCGTGATACCTTTTTGTCTGGCATAATTTCTGGACAAGAGTGAGCTTGAAATGAATAAGAATGAACACAAGGTCATCTAAACTATTTTAATCTGTACACTATATGATTTGGGTTCCAAGTCTAGCTTTGAGAAAAACAACAAGGACTAAATAAAAGATTGCTTACTACAAAACAGCAGGTTGGTGGCTCTATAAAGAGCTTCAACTCCCGAAATCCACTACAAATTTACAGTAGCATGTCCCAGGATCCTGAGAAATGGAAAACAAAAATTAGTTGTCTCAATAAAAATAGAGTTCCTCTGCATCCTATTCTTGCTCAATTTAACATTAGTACATTGTTCTGAGTATCAGTATCATAATAATAGTTGGAAGCATCCAACTGAAGTTTATGAGTACCTGCAACAGACCATAAGACTATGATAATTACAATAGTCTTCAAAAATGGAGGTTTTATAAGCAAGCCTTAGTAAACAAAAATTTCCACCGGTCACAGAAGTACAAGCCAAAAGATTAAAACACACGATATAGTTCACATATTTACATAAAATTTGAAACCTACAAATGGCTAAAATTTTTTCTTTACAAGGTGACCGGCAGCAATATTTCTACTTTAATTATTGAAATCTGCATGTTGAGCTGTGACATGATATTGAACTGGCATAATGACATCACCACTAATGTATTTTCTGTTTGAAAAATATAGAAATTTTCTTCTTTAGTCTTTTCAGTTGCTAGTTTCCTAGTCTTTAGGCATGTAGAGTTGCTGGTAGACTTACTGCCTAGTTAATAGAAACATTTTCTTTTTCAGTTACTGCATTTTATTTAGTATAGATTGTTAGTAGTTTCTACTATTTAAATGCTTTTTCTTTAAGCTTAATGAAATATCTCTTTTTCTTCTTCTTTCACAAGTCTTTCATTAGCTATTAACACCAACAAATTGACATGAGAGCCCTCTTTTTAACGGACTTGTGAGTGTAGTCTAAGTGAATCATCAATAAACACCCTACCTGTTTCCTTGAAAAGCCATCATAACACATGGATTCAGAACACTCTTCCGATTCTTATGCAATTTCTCCACCATTGTTTGATGGTGAGAACTATCAGGTATGGGCTATAAATATGCAAACTCACATGGAGGCACGTGATCTCTGGGAAACAGTATATGAAGATTACAAAATTCCTATTTTACAAGCAATAGATCAAGCTTCACAGGGAAAGGAAGACCAGAAAATCCAAGGTGAAATCTTGCTTATATGTTGCAGAGTCACCTACAATTTTTTCTAGAAATATGACGCTAGAATCGACAAAAGCAATCTATGATTTTCTAAAATAAGAATAATAAGGAGATGAGGGAATAAAAGGTATGAAAGCTATGAATGTCATTAGAGAGTTTTAGATACAAAGAACGAAAGATTCTGAAACTGTCAAAGAATACTCAGATAGAGAAAGATTCTAAAACTATCAAAGAATACTCAGATAGATTTCTTAGCAATGTGATCAAGGTAAGAATGCTGGGCAATAAGATTTCTGATAGTAGATTTATTAAGAAGCTTTTTGTTGCATAACCTTAGAAGTTTTAACCAACTATTGCTTCCTTAGAAAATACTAATGATGAGTCAAAGATCACTTTATCAGAATTACTAAATGCATTGCACTCAAAAGAGAAAAGAAGGTTAGTACTACATGAAGGGTCGGTAGAAGATGCACTTCAGGCCAAGTTGCATAACTATCCTAGAACAAATTCTATAATATCAAACGGAATAAGAATTATTTTGAAAATAGTCAGATCTCAGCTGGTAATGGATGTAGCTAAAATTCACGCAGCAACAAAGGAGAAAAATTCCCTCCATGTCCATATTATGGAAGGAAAAATAATCCTCACTTCAAATAATAGAGAAAGTTAGATATGAGATGCCGAAAATGACAAAAACTTGGGCATGCTGTGATCGTTTGCTAGGAAAAGGACAAGAGCAACAAGGAGAAGCTCAAGTTTCAAATCAAAATGAGGAAGAACAACAATTTATTGCATTATGTATTGCATCTAGATTTCAAGTGAAAGCTGGCTTATTGATAGTGGTTGTACAAACCACATGATAGTGATGAAAAGATTTGAAAAAGGCCTTACATAAAAACAACATTAAGTGTCAAGTTTTGATATTATGAATACTATACTACTTTATGAATACTAGATAATATTACGAAACACTAGATCACTAAGATCTCATGAAAAGTAGGCAATCTTTATCTTACAAATTACATATTTACCTATTTCCGTCACAATCCTTGAACACAACATAAGTACTATTCATGCACTTATTGTACATCCTTACGTAATTCTATATTAGTTAGGACCAACAAATTAGATGAAAAATTCATTGGATTTCTTGGCACGGATGTGAAGCGGTGCACCACCACTACGCCAGGAGTACTTTTTAGTAGTTTGGGCGTGGTGTGGTACTTAAATAGTGAACCCAAAATTTCTCCAGTAGTTTCAGGGCTGGTGCCCTTCGCCACTCAATTCTCCAGGGTTAGAAGGTCTTTTCTTTTCCATCCTTCTTTCCGGGTGTCTTCATTTGATTTGTATCTATGTTATTTTCTTGATTTTAACTCTTAGAGTCTTCATTAATCCTTGATGTATGCTACATATCCTAATAACATTTATTTATTCACATTTCAAATCAAAGAAATGTTAAAGCGGAAAATCCAAGAGGTCAATTTTAGACATTTTCAGAATTCTTTTTCAATTGAATATCAATTTGAACTAAATCTTGTGTAAAATGAGATTGAGAATGAGGAGAGTTTTATTTCATGTTTTAAATTGAGTATAGGGAACTAAGCATTTTCCAAGTGTAACACTTCAACACTTGAAAGCGAGAAACATTGATTAATAAATGAGTTTATGAGGAGTTTTGAGTAGTACCTTTTCTAAAATGATCTTTTGAGTAACTACCTCAAATTGATGAATAGTTATGTTTTATACATTTGAGCATTCATATTTATTTTGGGATTAATATTGAGCACCAATATGGAGGCTAGTTCAGACAACCCAATATCCTCATAAACAATGTAAGCTAACATGGGTAAATGATCTTACTTTTAAAATAAATCATTTGTGCCTTCAAACAAAGCTTAGTGGATCCACTTAGTTAAGGTATGATATACTCCAAAAAGGTATTAGATAGTTGTGATAGTATGGGCGAGACGTTGTAGCATCACATTTTTCATAGTGATTGTTGTCGGTTAGAGAATTTCTCAAATACGAATGAAGAGTATGTTATTGTATTTTTATACATTTTAAGTTGATATGTACTATTTTAACAAGCTTTGTATGTTACATCTTTTATTATTGCTTTCATATTTGTGTTGATTTGAGGTGAGTATTGTCTTCCCTCATTATCAGTTCAGCTATATCTGTTTTAGTTTTCCCCTCGCACCAACATTTATGATGCAAATAAAAGTATTCAGGTTCATCAACTAGCGCTTCGTTGATACTATTTTTACTTTAGCTAGCGTTTGATGAGCCTCCTTGTATTTTGGACATCTTCACATAAATATTTATATTTTTTTAAGTTGATGCGGGTCTTGTACCGACTTGATTCGCTGTCCTTGGAGGATTCATAGACATTAGAAGTTGAGTTTTTTTTTTTTCACAATTCTCTTGTTGATGTTTTAAGTCTTAAAGTCAATTGTTTATGTTTAAACAATCATATCGAGATATTTTTGAGTTTATATATTGTAGAGAATTTTGAGTTGATTTTTTATTTTGACGTTCCTATTTTTCTTGAGTAAGTCTTCAACTACGTAGTTAGTCATGCTAAGGATTCACGTAAAGGTTCTAATGTACCGACAACATCAAGTGTATACGCTCAGGGCGTGACAGTATTTTATACATTTGATCAACAGTATATATTATTGGGAGTAGTATTTAGAACCGATATGAAAGAGATTTAAGATAATTAACACCCTTCATAAACCATGTCTTGTATATATTAGTAGAAGATCATATTTTTTAGATAAATCTGTATACTTATAGGATCCACTTAGTCGAGAGGTTCTATATTTCAACACAATATAGGACAACTCCAGTAGTGTGGACAAGATGTTGTAGCATCACTTAATTCGTAGTGATGATTGTCGATTTAACTCATTTATTTCTTTGCATTCAACTTGAGTATATTTTATGTACTACAACCCTTCAATTCAATTATTTCACTTCGGATGTATTATATATCCATATATTCAATGTACTAAAGTCATTTGACTTGCATCTCTTTATAATGCAGATAGAGGTGTTTCGAATCATCAGAAGACACATCCTTCAGATCACTCTATACTTCTGCTAGCTCTAGGTGAGCCTCCTTGCATTTCGGAGAACATCAGATATACCTTCTAGTTATTAAGAGGTGGTGGGTCTTGTCCCGATACTCTTCTTTAATAGTAGAGTCTTTATTGATAATTAGAGTTGAGGGGTCTTACAGTAATTACATTTCGTTTAAATGATTTTACAAACTATTATAGTTATATTAAAGAGTATTTTAAGACAATTTGAGTTGAGTATTTACATTACGTTTAAAAATGTTAGTAAATTTTTTTAAAGGTTTTTATCACTTGATTAAGTCTTCTACTTCGTATTAGCCAAGCCAAGGGTTTGCATTGAAACCAGCAATGATTCTCGCATGTTGTCCACATGCAAGGTGTAGGTTCAGAGCTTGTTAATTTGAATAAGACTTTGTTTTGTGTGTGGTTTAAAAACGAAGCTTGATAGGGTCGAGGAGGTTCACCCAAACGTCTCTTGGCAAAAATTATTAATATGATTAAAATTAAATTGGACTTTAGTTTCCTTCCTTTTGTACCATTGTAAAGAAGTAGAGATATAACTTCTGGCTTTCACCATATTATAATTTTTACATGAAATTTAAAAGATCAATATTGTGTGCGTTGACAATTGTGGTTCTTTATAAATATCCATAAGTAGTTCACTATAAGAAACTAAAAATACCACAACTCTATATAAAGAAACATCGTAGTATGCCTCTTAAATATCACAAATTTATTCACGAATATTTAATTTCACATCAAACTTTTAATATAAAAAAATTTAGGTTAATATCGTTATGAATGTTATCACATTCTTAACAGTTAGATTGATATACATATATATATAAATATCAAAAGTTAGATAAATTTATACATACATATATACACATACATACATACATATAAATATAAATATATATATATAGAGAGAGAGAGAGATATATAAACATTAATTATTGTTGTGTGCTCTCGTCTTTCACAAATTCGATTTGACAAATGTAATCATCACATGTACGATTTTTAACACTTGTTATAACACCATATAAATCGGAATTGGACTTACAGTAAAAAACAATAGAAAATTGGTGAACAACGGCTGGGTTCACGGATGTGAAAGGAACACCGGTACGTCGTCCTGGTAGTGGCTCATTTTCAATCATAAGTTGTAGACCACGGGGCAGGGAGGCTTTTTTATGAAAGAGACAACCAACCACAACCAGACTTCAGACTAAGGAGTCTACCACAAGTCGTGGTCTTTATGATGGGACGTGAGAAGGTTCATGAACCCGAGCCAGCAGACCCCAGCCCAAGTTAAGATCCAAAGTGGCCTTTACGGTCCGTGATCCTTTACAAGGACCGTGGTAGGGCTCGTGAAGGACCCCAAAAAATTATTGAACACGGAATAGAACCACGACAAACTTGATAGGCCATAGTCCCTTTTATGGACCATCAGTTGCTATGTGGAAGGGCCTCCACAATTTTTATGTTAGGGTCGTTTTGGTCTTCTCTTCCATGTGTTGGAAACTTTAAATACATCATTGAACCCATATACCACGCCGTTTAACTCGATTTAATCCTATAATTCTAATCAGAACCTAATATAATCAATTCATTCACCTAAATTCATCAAACTAAGAGCAAACAAAGAGAATAGTCGATAGTTTGCCCATAAGAACACATAGGAGGTTTTCTTCTATTCCAACCTCAAAATTGAAGGATTACTTCTCCATTTATTTCGTCACAATGTTTGTTGGATCTCACTAGTCGGTTTATTTTATTACTAGGTCCCTTGAATTCAATCAGATTCTTCATCCTTGATATGTTGATTAGAACTAGAATTTTGAAAAAATTGAGATATTGTTGTGATATAGTTGTTATAGTGTTCCTTATCAGATTATTATGTTTTTTCGTGAAATTTTTACTTATTTCTTTGCATTAAATTCAGAAACTTAGTTGTGTAAATTTTCTTAGTTCATGAATTACATTTTATAGGTTAGTTAAACAAATAAGCATGCCTCAGATTTCGAATGTTCATTTTCAATACATAAATGTTGCATTCTCAGTTAGCATGGTTTAATATTAATCCTATTATGTAGTTATGGTATGTAATACATATTTATAGTTGGGAGTAGTCTTAGCACCGAGTTAGACTAGGGTTCAGTGTGCCCTCGTAGTCCAAAAACTACGTTCCACCGTAGGTGTATTAGTCCTCTTAGTGGGCATCAATTTTTTGATCACGCAGTCATGGCTTTATACCCTTGGCAAGGTATATTCGATCCTCTCGGCGAGGCATATACATCAGACTCTGTATTTATCTCAAGTGATTTTATGTCGATTAATAATATCTAGCACAGTCAGACTCTACTGCATTTGACTAGGTGTTCAGTCATTTTTCAGTATTCAATTTCAACATGTAAAGATAATAATTAGTATTTTGTCATTACATTCAGTTCATTTCACTTCAGCATATTGTAGTATTTATATTATTTTCAGATTATGTCATTTCTCAGTTATGCTTGTCCAATTTACACATTTGTTCAATTATATTCTATATCATGCATGCTTAATTTATTCCAAATACTGACGTATACTGTATGTACGTCTTTTAATGATGTATGTTCAGGTGCTCAACATTCACATCACGCGCATATAGGTTTTGGATCCATACATAGTAGCATTTGTGGTGAGTCCTCATACATTGAGGACCATAAACATGTTTTCCATTTGAGACTTTTAATTAAATTTCAGTTTTGTTAGGTTTTGCCAGTGACGTGTACCAGCAACTCTACTGAGTTGACGATTTTTCAGACATAGTTTTAAGTTCAACTTTATCATTTGAGTGATTGTTCAGTACCACTATACTCTTAAAAGTTTATTGTTTATATTCATATAACTATTGGGTATTCCCCATTTTTCATTCATCTCATGATTTAAGCTTCGATATATTATCTTTAGTTTATTTGTTTTAGTATGTTTATAATATGCCAATTCAAGATTATCTTGGGGTCACTTAGTAATCCCGGGTCCCATGTTTAAACCAAGGGGGTAGCCTCAAGGCGTGACAAATTTGGTATCAGAACATTATGTTTAACCTAGGATGTCTAAAAGTCACACTAAGTATAGTCTCATTCATGGGGTGAAGTGCCCTACATATAATTAGACTGAGGCTACAAGTATTGTAAGAAAACTTCACTCTCCTTATTACTCTTATAGTGTGTGAGATATGCTCCAATTTTCTCGTTCTAATCCATCGTCATGCACTTTATATCAGGCTTCCTCGTAGAGCTTACCCAAAAAATTTTGTTGATAAGGTCAATAAAATCTTTAGATTGATGCAACTGATTGGTAGTAATAGGGTGGAGTTGACATCCTACCAGGTTAAGGTTGTGGCACACATATGGTTCACTCAAAGGAAATATAACATGAGACATTTTGTCTTACTCCATGCATAACAATAAACTTTGGTGTCAGTCTAGAAATTGTTGACCTTTATCAGTCTTTACTCCAGTTTGTGACCCTTTTATAGCAAGACCTATATACAAAAATTGCCCTATCACAGTCTCGCAAAAAGTCACCTCAGCAGACCTTTTAGAGTTAAAAATTGTATATTTTGATAGCATTCTAGGCATGGATTGGTTACATTCATATTATGCCTCAGTCGATTGTAAAACTAGGATCGGTTGATTTTTGTTACTAACGAGTAAGTTGGAAGGGTAGTAGATTAGTGCCTATAGGTCGATTTAGCTATTATCTTAAGGTTAGAAAGATGATATCTAAAAGGCAGTATAGCACATGTTGAGGAAGTATTGAAGGAATTAGAAAAACATGTTCATCAGCTTGCTCGCTTAGGAGTTAATCTTAAGGACACAAAATATGGTGGTTTAATAATATAGAATAGATAAGAATCCTTATTGGTAATGAAAGTTTAGGAAAAACAAGATAATAATTCTATAAAACTGGAAGTTCATCAGCAAAATAATATAGGTTTTCTCCCAACGGAGAGATAGTCGTGCGAGTGTTCCCATCTCCAAGTAAAAAGTTGTGATAATTTTAGTGAAGCCCTGTCGGGCAAAATTGACCGAAGACCCCTACCTACTGTTGTTAAGTAAACCCACCGATCGTAGGTCCCTCCGTGGGTGGACTTTGTCAGAATTAAGTCAGGGTTATTTTGGTCCTTTCCCCTATGTGTTGGGCCTTAAACTACGTCGTTTGATCCCTAAACTAAGTAGTTTTGGTCAGTTTAAGCCTAGTAACTTAGTCAAATATTTCCATAAGCGATTCATTCACTAAAAATTCATCAAACATAGAAAAAAGAGAGGATCAAATAGGTGACTAAAACCCTTCCAAGAATGCAACACGTTCTCTTCCGTTCCAGTCCAAAAATCAAAGGATTTCTCGGTAGATTTTGTCAATATGTATGTGGGATTTCACTATTGCGTTACTTTCACCGATTAGGTCTTTAGAATTCAGTAAGTATCTTGATTCATGAATCTTTCTTAAACCAAGAGTTTGTAAAACCTTAGATATTAGTTTTGATTTAGTTATGTATTCCTAATTAGATTATCATGTTTTTGTGGAAACTTTGATTACTTCATTGCATGAAACTCAGAAAAATAGTTGTGTAGATTCTTTTTCCCCATGAATGACACATGCTAGGTCAATTAAACAGTTATACATGCATTGGTTTTTGAATGTTACATTATCAGTCTATCATTGTTATATTCTCAAAATTTTATGTTAGTATTTTGAGTTATTATGTATTTAGTTATGTGTGTTAGGTATACATATTCAGTTTGGAGTATTTTTAGATTTAGTGGACCACGTATCAGTGTACACTCATAGTCCTAGTACTATGTACCCCCATAGTTTAAGTCCCATCTATTGGCATTAATTTTAGTGATCACGCCATATACACCTTTATACCTTTTGAAAGGTATATCAGTTCCTTCAATGTGGTCTATGGATCTGACATCACAGATAGCTCATATGGTAGTTATGTCAGTTACTTTCCACAACAGCCTTCCTCTACATTCAGTCTTATACTTTCCACCTTCATCCTACGAATTATGCCTCCAATAAATCTTCATCGTTCACTTGCTGTAACTCCTCCTTCCCGCACACAACTCCCTTTACTTCTAATAGTTGTTATCGTTCTCCCATGTTGCCTTCAACACAATGATCACCGCCATCAACATCGAGCAAATTTCCGCGACCCTAGCATTCTGCTCTTAACCTACACTCTTCGAATTAAGCCTTGCATGGTTTATTTACTATCTTACCCTCACACCATGCACCGTAATTCTCAATTACCCATTAAAGGTGCATTAGCTCTGCATATCACTCACAAACCTCAATTTAAGTGTCTCAAACCTAGACTAGATTCTGCACATAGCCAGAACCGATGCAAAAATTTTGTTATTTACCCGATCTGTATTTTAACATAAATAACAGTAGCTATTTGTATCAGAACTCAACACCGAAATGGTGTCAACAACAACTTTATGAATTCGTTTTAAACATCGCACGTCTTGTGTAAAACACACATACAAATTCGTACATCACATTATCAATTCTTGTGCCCTGTTGTTGTAGATGTGCAGCACCACGTTTCTACCATCTCACGGACTACCGAATTTTCTTGCTTTAATTTATAGCCATTAAAAACGCCGTTGGAAATTCCTCCAGACTCTCTAGTTATTTCACTTTATCAATCTATACTATTGCTATACAGAATATGTGTGCTTTTCTTTGAATCCATACAAAAACTCCATTGTAAATTGCTACTAAATATACCAATTTCTTCATAATCTCACGATTATCCTCTTTTCCTTCCCTTAAATGCATGTTCCACCGACGTATATTGAAGACAAGTTATAAATGACCTTAATTGCAGATTAATAAAATCAATAATGGGACTGATCTGTCGTATATAAATAACCTTCAAGAAGAACCCACCTTTTGTATTACGACTTTTAATGTTGTTTATAATTATCCACAAAAAAAACCACGCCTTTTGAATTGCTGACCCAATTACAGTCGATACACAGGGAGATTGAGATGAAGAGTTTGAATGCATGCTTCTATTTGAGGAAGGAAATTTATGAAAAAATAGAATTTACCAAGGATCCTCCACTGGGCCAGCCACATTCACTAAGGATCATCTAGGTAACCTACATTCTCACTTGCATACACTTGCTTTACTATTATACCATTAAAGTGCCTCATTACCCTTTACTCCGACCTCTACCATATTTTATTGGTCGTCCTACATGTGTTTTTCAAATTAATAAAAATATGTCGCACCACTAATTTTAGTTGAAACTCTTTCCTTTCTAATATAAGTGACGCTCTTTCCAACTCAATAATATTTCTTCTGAAGCTTTTACACAACACATATGACTTTTTCATCTTCCACCCGTCCTAATAAATTTTCAGCTTATTCGATCCCAACATACCTTTAACTGTATTGTTTTTTCCTTCCCGTTCCTCTCCCAGAGTGATACTGTCGCCATCTCCTGCTTACCATCATACAAACTATCACAAAAACAATCAACCCAGAATGCCTACTTTTAATGCTATAGTGAAACAATGGAGCTGGAGACTTTGAACTTTCTGAATATCCTGTGAAGGTAAAACTATATGTCATCCATGTTGTTGTTTTCTGTACATATTTGTTTATTACAGTTCCTCTCTTAAACAACTTTTTGCACGTACAATTAATGTCAGTTGTTCTCCTCTTGTACCTTAGAAGTTGTGTGTGATGTCGCCTCAAATCCTTACACAATATACAACTCTTCTACTTTATATAGATTTACGCGGAAACTAAAATTAAAATAACCACCAAGATCAGCTTGGACACATAAAATATTAAAGTATGGTTAAACTTTTATTCCATACCCCTTTATATTTTAGTTTAATATGTTAAAAAGGCTAATAGAGGCAGTGTGTATGTGTGGATGATTGTAAATCTATGTATACTTGGAATATATTCATCTCTTTCTTGTCATTGCATTATGTATATTGAAGTACCTCTCTTGGACAGATCAAGGACCAATCCAGTTAATTCCACAAAATGCCCTAAATGCATTAGAAGTTGTCCATTCTACTGTCTAAGATCCGTATGCACTATCCAGGTATGATTGTTTATAAAGTTTAACTTTACTTCTAATACTTTAATGCCAATAAGGCTGTGAACTGGAAAAGAAAATGTCCATGAAGAACCATGTTACGCAATGACAATCAAGAATAGCCAAGGACAAACTCTCAATCGGGTGGGACAATATCTTCTAGAAAAGTTATTCACCCATAGAGAATTATATGTTGCATATCTTGAGTAACAACAAGAAAAGGTGTATCCATCCTCCACCTAGACGAGGACGCAGAAGCCCTGAAAATTATTTAAAATGTTATTAACAGAAAAATCTTTAAGAATGTATTCCCAAGAGTGGTAGAAAGATATCTGGTGTTTCATGAACATTTCAAATTAGATTTGATATTACAAAATACCCTTACAAGTCATAAATTGCAAATTATCATTTCTCATTGTTGTACGCTTATATAATTTTCCAAATAAATGAGGCTCAATGATGGACATGCAATGTCAATGCCGATTAACACAACAAAAATTTTGTTTTGCATATCAATCATTCAATTGATTTCACTGATATAATTCATACATTGTAGGTAAGCCCTTTGTACAATTAAAATGTCAAAAACAGTATGAAGCAAAAACCTACCGGATGTGCATGAGTAACTTAATTAGAATGATATGCAAAACATTTAGTCATTAATCTTTAGGCATTGAGGACACTTGGAATATCTTTGTTTTACATCACTTTTTGTGGTGTTTTAGAGTTGTGGTAGGCTACTATTTCCAAAAAAAACTATAGAACTAAAACAGTGGAGTACATGCACTAGGGTTGACATATAAGTTGATAAAATCATAAAAAAATTTGAATGGATCATACTATATGCACCTCAGAATACATGGTAGATATGTACAAGAATAATAGAAATTCCTTTAGTACTTCTTGTTGTCTATTTTATTTTTTTGAAGTGAAAATATTGTGAATTATTTAGATTTTAGAACACAATTACTTTGTACATACGATAAAGTGAAGATGTTCTTTAGACTGCATTGCGACTTGATTCATGAGGGTTAATGTTTCGTAAATCTCTGGGCGGAGGAACCTGTACCTCTTCCACCAATACAAATTTTTTTTGTTAAACTAATAAATGTTTAACATGTGTAGCTTGATATTGATATTGATAATGGAGATTACATTTTAAAAAGTCCAACTATGATAGTGAAGATTGACGTGGTTACCTTATATGAGTAGTTAAGGGAGGTAAATCATATGATACTTCATATTAATTCTCCTACCTTGAGGTAGAATCATTTCTATTTTGGTGCAACTATTGGATGAGTCCTCTTCTCTCGACCAACAGGTACTCCATCTTTATGTCTTCATAATTGGGGGTCATTTATGATTCTTTTTCATGTTGGATAGCTTTCTCCATTGTACGCAGCCTTCAATAACATGTCCTATGCAAACAATCTTTTCTAGTGCTGGAGAGTCAAGTTTAAAAGTTAGAGCCAAGGAAAACAATCTGTCAAGGCAGACTGTATCTTCCCAAACCTGTTTACACCTACGTACAAGTAGGTGTCTTAGTATCAAGACTAACAACAAGAGAATGATTCATATTTAAAGCGGATAGGGATACAGAAACCACTGTCTTCATTAAAAAATATATAGTGGAAGAATTGTTCCAAATTGTATGTGATGTAATTGCAGAATTAAACAAGGCATTTGTACATATTTCAGAATTTGCTTCAGACATTAAAAGATGCCCTTTTAAAAATGGTGTGGAATGTGTAGTTTGTGAACTGATAAACAAATGATCAGGGGTAAACAAAATTAGGATTGCAAGCTAAATATGAAAAAGATGTCTTTGTAGCAAAACAAGAATATTGGGAGTTTCTCTATTTGTTTACTCTAAAAACTTTTGTCCAAATGGATTTTAACATAGTAAGTCACTAATTTTTAAGGACTGGTTGTCTAGATTGATAAACGATTTTGCATAAGATTTAAAAGCGAAGCACTCACTGAAAAAATAGCAAGCACTTGGCAAAAAATCCCACAAGATGGCAAGGTATGCAATATAACCATCCACCAACAATTCGTTACACATATTCTGTGAATGTCATACAATGTATAATGTTCCACTCGGTTATGGCTTCATCTAACTCTTTGTCGCATTAAAAAAAAGTCTTTATGCATTGAAGAGCTTACCTGTGAGCTAGAGGAAATCATTGACTTTAATAACAAAGTGCATACTCAAGTGGAATTGACTACAAATAATTCCTAATCTCATAACATAAAAACTCATCCAGTTTTGATAGTTCATAGTTTGTGGTTTGTTATGAGAAAAATACAGTGATTGAAATGTTTTTTACTGCAAGGCTTTTTGCAGTCCTTTCAGAAATTTGTAATTATTCATCATTATTTAGGTCTATACGCCGGTAGGTTTATGATTTTTTTCTAGTTGTTGTTGAAAATCGAGTGCTCTCGGACAACGTGCCACCTGAAACTCTTATCCTCCTTTAGTTGTGCGTACAAACGAATTTATGAATGAAATATTCTACTAATGCACAAGGAATTTTGTTGAAAAAAAATCTATTAGTAGTAGTATGCTAATTTTTAAGCCGTAAATTCATTTAAACTTTACTTACCTGATTACTTTTAGAATTATTAATTTGTTAGTATTTTAAAACATAGGAGTAAAATGAATCTTTCTTTACTAGCGAATGCTCTAGCCTATTAGTTTGAGTACATTGAAACAAAACTTCATGACTAATTTTATTGACTATTCTTGTGAAAAATTGTGTGACCGTTCTATGAAACCTATCTACTAAGATAACATTTTTTTTATCTTTACTATTTTAATAAATGTAGTGTGTTTATACTCTTTGCCTTTCGAGAAAGACTAAATTCAATTTTAGCACTATGACAGGGAAGAATTCATATGACTTATTTTTACTAATGACAATGAAATTTATTTTGTGTAGATAAAAAAAGATATGTAATAGACCAGAAGAAAAAGTAAGTAACACTTATATATGACTTTTCATAGAAAGACAATTAAAAGATAAAACTAATAGTTATATAAATTTTTGTAATTTTTTTTTTTTAATTTTTTAACCTACTCATGTTGCAAAATAAAATAAAATTGATTCTATTCTATCTCTCTCTCTCTCTCTCATTATATATATATATATATATATATATATATATATATATATATATCTTTAATCATCCGACTAAGTCATATGTGCTTTAGTATTTTTATAAAATTTACAAACAACATAACATATTCAATAACATGTAAGCTAATTAAGGTAGTTTTCCATCGCATGAACCGCGGGATGTTTTCCTAGAAATTCATGATATTAAAACACAAATACGAATGTCACAAATTATAATATGAGAGTATTAGTTTGATAAAGTCTGTAAATGACTCAATTGTCACTCTCTCACTAATTATCATGTCTCTAACAATAACTTTTTTTCAAAAAAATTCAATGACTGATTATCATAATTAAGCTCTAACTTAACTTTGTCACCAGTTAAATTCAATCCAAAATAAAAATATAGTTCTTTTATTTCTTAACACTATTTATATATCTTCATACATATTATTTCCCAAGTGCTATAAGAAATGAAGAAAAATCATTCTGAAACAAAAGTAAAACAAAGAAATCAAGGTCTATCGCGATCTCCTTTTGTCTGGAATAATAATATATTATAATAAGTGAGAGCTCCTAACTTAAAAGTTGAATTACTATTTTGCCCTTATTTTATCCCTAATTTAAATTAAATATTTAATATATAATTAATTTAATATTAAATAATCATATTTAAATACATGCATCTTGACACAATGGTTTAAATTCTAATTATTTACATACTAAGTAATAATTATATTATATTATACTAAATACTAAAAATAAGAAGGTGTAAAGTCAAACTTTGAAATACAAAAATATTTAATAGAAAATTATTAGAAATTATTTCATAGGAAATTGTTAGGAATTACTTTTTTAAAAAAATAAAAATTATCTATTCTTTCTCTATAATTTATGTGGTTAAATTATTAAATTTGTTATCCTCTCTCTTTAGTTAGTATAATTAAATGTATAGAATTATTAGTAAAAACAATCACCTTTCCTCTATTCCATGTCTAAGATCACTTAACTTCTGAAAATTAACTTAAATAACTCTTTATCTTATCTAATGAATCTTTAGCTATATATGTATCATGAAAAAATATTTTTTCTTTACCACTTGCCTCGTGTTGATATGAATCATTAGGCAATCTTCAGGTACTCTTTTTTTTTTGTCTTGAAATATTAATATTTGTTGATCCTCATTAGAATGATATTTTGTATCATAAATTTTATCTTTACCATTTTAGATTGTTTTTTTTTTGTTACGGGAGAAAAAAAAACTCTACTACTTGTGAATTTCTTTTTACTATATATATTGTTATAATAAAAGTCTTAAGAAGGATAGAATGTTGTATTTATTCTTATCTATTTATTTTTTTTTTGTATTCTTTATCGATTATACTTCTTTAGTATAATCTTCTATGAAATTATGAATGTTATAAGTCTGTTTTTATTAGTGCTGAAATTAATAATTTATGACATTTAGATTCGTATTTAAATGTACTTTTATAATATTTATTTACTTTTATCTTTTCTTACTAATATAGTTTCTTTAAGTAGCTACATATTTGTGTATTTACTAATATGGAGCGTAATGAGAGATTATTAAGGATAAGTCATATAGATATATTCATATTATTAGATGCTATAGTAATATAATTATTTTTTCATATTTCTTTCTTGATGGTCAATGTACTATTCGATTATTATAAATTTTATTTAATGAATAAAATATAAATTGATAAAATTAATATTTCTAATTTCAAAATTTTCTATATAATAATTTAACTTTATAATAATTGTATGGGACAAACGTGCAACGCACTTTTTCGAAAACTAGTTTTAGTACAAGAGTGAGCTCGAAATGAGTAAGAATGAACACAAACTCATCTAAACTATTTTAATCTGCACAACTATATGATTTAGGTTCCAAGTCTAGCATTGAGAAAAACAACCAGGACTAAATAAAAGATTGCTTGCTGCAAAACGGCAGGGTGTTTGACTGTACAAAGAGATTCAACTCTCGAAATCCACTACACATTTACAGTAACTTGTCCGAGGATCCTGAGAATGGGAAAAATATTAGCAGTCTCAATACAAATGGGGTTCATCCCCTTCTTCTCTTGCTCAATTTAACATTAGTACATTGTTCCGATTACCACTTACATAATAATAGCTAGAAGCATCTTACCAAAGTCTTTGAGCACCTGCATCAGACCATAAGACAATTATGCTTATAATAGTCTTCAAAAATGGAATTTTTAAAAGCAAGCGTTAGTAAATCGAATTTTCCACGGGTCACACAAGTACAAGCCAACAGATTAAAACACCCGATATAGTTCACATATTTACATGATATTTGAAACCTATAAACAGAAATAGCTGAAATTTTGTCTTTACAATGTGACCGGCAGCAATATTTCTACATTAATTGTTGAAAAATGTGTCATGAGTTGTTACTTGATATTGAATTGGCATAATGACAGGATTTCTAATGTGTTTACTATTTTAAGAATATAGATATTTTCTGCTTTAGTCTTTTCAGCTACGAGATTCCTAGCCCTTAGCCATGTAGAGTTGTTGGTAGACTTACTACCTTGTTAATAGGGAGATTGTGTTTTTCAAAGATGTTGATAGACTTACAGCCTAGTTAGTAGGAAGATTGTGTTTTTCCATTACTGCATTTTATTTAGTGCAGATTGTTTGTACTTTCTATTATTTAAATGCTTCTTCTTTCAGCTAAATGAAATATATCTTTTTCTTCTTCATTCATTTTTTTTCTTTAACTATTTATACAATCAAATTGGCATCAGAGCCCTTTTTTTAACAGACTTGTGAGTGATTTGTGAATAGTCTAAGTGAACCATCAACAATGTCCCTACATGTTTCCTTGAAAAGCCATCAGAACACATGGATTCAGAACACGCTTCCGGTTCTTATGCCATTTCTCCACCAGTGTTTGATGGAGAGAATTATCAAGTATGGGCTATCAAGATGCAAACTCACATTGAGGCACGTGATCTCTGGAAATCATTAGATGAAGATTAAAAAATTTCTATTTTACAAGCAATCAAACAATGGCTAAGATCAAGCTTCACATGGAAAGGAAGATTGGAAAATTTTGGGTGAAATCTTGCTTATATGTTGAACTTTCACCTACAATTTTTTCCACAATCATGATGCTGGAATCGGCAAAAGCTATCTAGGATTTTCTAAAAGAAGAATAACAAGGAGATGAGCGAATAAATGGTATTAAAGATATACATGTCATTAGAGAATTTTAGATACAATGAATGAAAAATTATGAAACCGTCAAATAATACTCAAATAGACTTCTTAGCATGTGATAAAGGTAAGAATGCTAGGCAATAAGCTTTCTGATAGTGATCAAGGTCAAAGATCATTGTGTCAGAATTACTATATGCATTGCAGGCAAAAGAGAAAAGAAGGTTCATACGATAGGAAGGGTCAGTAGAAGATGCATTTCAGGCCAAGTTTCAAAATTATCCTAGAAACAAATACAACAAAATCAAAGTGAAGAAGAATTATGCTGAAAATAGTCAGGTTTCAGCTGGTCGTAGAAGTAGCTACAATTCAGGCAGCAAGAAATGACAAAAATTCCCTACATGTCAATAGTTTGGAAGGAAGAATCATCCTCACTTCAAATACTATAGAAAGTCAGATATGATATGCCGAAAATGTCAAAAACTTCGGCATGCTGAGATCAGCTGCACGGATAAAGGACAACAGCAACAAGGAGAAGCTCAAGTTGCAAATCAACATGAGGAAGCACAACAATTTGCTGCATCATTTTTGCATCTAGATTTGAAGTTACAATTGGCTTATTGATAGTGGTTGTACAAACCACATGACTACTGATGAAAATCTTTTCAAAAGGACTTACAGAACAACAATGTCACGAGTCAAAATTGGATATTGTGAATACTAGATAAAATTATGAATACTAGATAAGATCATGAAGCACTTGCTCACTGAGATATCATGATAATTAGGAAATCTTTATCTTACAAATTACATATTTCAAGATTACCGTCAAAACCTAAGTACTATTTACGCACTTACTGTACATCCTTACTTAGCTAATTCTAGAATCCTTGAAATACTATAGGGACCTCCTTTCAAATATCATAAGCAAAAAATACATCAATCAACTCATGAATAATTTGCTATTCAACACCTATACATGGTCTATACTAACACAATGACACAAACTTCTTTCTAATTAAAGTACAATCTAGCTCATCTCAATTAGTAACTCTTACTCTACCTCCTATCATTAATTTTACACAAACTAATCACTTATTATTTTACCCATAAGGAAAAACTCCTCAGTTATAACTTACAGGGTGCATGACTACAATAGAATAACTTTCCTCATCGGTATCTCCCTTTCATAAATTAATATATCTCTGCATGTATCCCTCTAACTCTTGTAACTTCTATTACTATTTATAACATAATACCATATACTATCTTTTTAGGTTAAAATACTACCCAAGCTCTAAAACACACTTCATAATAAGGATCTCAACTAAAATAACGTTTAAAAAAGAGTGTCTTGGAGTACATCTCACTTTTACCTCAAACGCACTATTTGTATGTTTAAGAGTGAATTCTCTCAAAACTCAACACTTAAACTCACTCACGGGCTTCTATCACTCACCTATGTTGTATCATGACTATCTCAAGATTTCTACTAAGAGTAACTCATCAACAAGGATCAAGATGTTCTTTTCAAATACCTTGAGAATGAGGGGTAGTCGAACATGTATGAGAAATGCACTAGCTTAAATAGCTTATGTATGACATAGATCCATTGAAGAATATTAAAGTACAAAAGAAGGGGAACTTTTTTTAGATGTTAGTTCTCCCTTATTTATAGAAAAAGCGCCCACACAACAATAAATAATAACCTACTGACGCTCTTTCTAGAAACCCTAGGACACTTGAACTATGTGCTATAATACAAAATTTGTCATGCCCCAAACCTACACCAAAGACATAATCCATACTCAAAAACCATTTTGGGTTTCCGCGAGAACCGTTGGCCTGACTCATTTCTTAGCCGAATACTTACACAAGCAAAAATGAGAACTGATGATGCAAAATATAACTTCAAAAATTTATTTAAACTCAATTCCTATAAATGTCTGGAAATAACTTAAATTGTAATTGTAAAATGCCTTTGGACTTAAAAAATCACGATGACAAAGAAAACAATTATAGAATCCTCGACCCTTAAACTATCTATGAAGACTCCATTATTAGTGAAAAATAATCAGGACAAGACCCGCGATATCCTGAAAAATTTAAAGTAAAAGTGTAACTCTCTGGAAGAAAAAAGTATCACTATAGTTAACTAGACTTTAAGTCGTATCAATGAAGCGCCTACTGATGACCCTGAATCCATGTATATGCGTCATAAAAGATGCAGGCCAAATAACATCACTACATCGAATCTACAAGCATGAAAGGGGAATTCTAAATCATAAACATAAGATTGAATTTATAGAAAATAAGCATAATTACTTGTTATAAAACTCAATTAACTGAAGTCTACTCAACGATATGATTGTAACGCCCCTAGCTACCCCCGAGATGCGTACACGGGACCTATGACCACAAGTGATCCCAAGCTAACCCTGTTGGCATGATCATGAGCATATTAAATACACTAAACTGATGTTGTTGGTAAATTATAATTTAAAATGAAAAGATGGGAAATACCCATATATACTATAACTGAGATATTTGAAACTGATGAATTAAATAAATAAAATATTAACTTAATATTAAGCTGAAACTATTTATTTCTGAAATGTTGGGACATACCCTTGTTAAGTCTAGCCAAAACTGAAACTAAATGATTAAAAATACTGAAAATAAACTCATGACTATTGTCCTTGGAGAATGAGGACTCACAAGTGATTCTTCTAAACTGGAGATCGAGAGTTGATCTTAGTTTGATCAGGATGCTTAGAGCTTGAACGTACATGAAGAGCATATGTATGACATGTATGTGTCAGTACTTAAAAGGTATTTAAAATAATAGATAGAGTAAAGTTGCAATAAACCATAACTGAACAAGCACAAAAGCGAGTTTAATATTTTGAACATGATATAGTGATTTCTAACCTATCTTGATTTAATGACCAAATTTTTAACAAGCTGAGGCTGAATACTAACTGACCTGTAAATATGTTAAATGCAATAGTGTTTGACTGAAATGTGGGCGCTATTAAAAATAGATAATAAAACCACATGAACTAAATGTGTAGTGCGATCTATACGCCCCATCGAAAAGACCTAATATACCCTATTAGAGGTATAATGGCATGCTTGCATGATAACTGAACTAATGCTCAGAGAGGGGACTTACAACATACTTAGCTAGTAGTTCTGGGACTGTTTGGGTTTGCTAAACCCTAGTCCAACTCGGTATTATCCTACTCCAAATGAATTAAGTAATTTAAATATTATGAATGAATTTATGTAAATACATAATAATAATAATAATAATAATAATAATAATAATAATAATAATAATAATAATAATAATAATAATAGTAAATAACTCAAAACTGAACATGCAAACTGAAAATGCAACAACTAATCTGCTAATAATGCATTAATAACTCAGACATGTATATCTGATGTAACTGAAATATCTTACCTAGCATGTGTAGTTCAAGAACTAAAGAAATACAAGCTAGGGTTCTGAAAATTCATGCAATATACTGAGTATAACATGGTAATCTAATTTGGAACAGATACCTAACTGAATCATGATAATATGTTGATGTTATAGAAACCCTAGGTGTATCATGATAAGGGAATCAAGAAACTGACTAAAAACCAAGGACCAAATGGGTGAAAGGAACCCACTAGTGAAATCCCACATACTTGGTGATTAAATCCACAGAGAAATGTTTAGATTTTGGGGCTCGAACTGTTGGAAATTTGTTTAGTTCTTTAACTAGGGTTCTTGACCTTTATCTCTTTTTTTCTTCTAATTTCCTACATTTTTCTTAATGATTTACTTAGGTAAGTTTTATTTATGTTTCTAGGCTTAAAGGCACTAAAATCTCATGATTTAGGGTTTAGACGACGTATCTTAGGGGTTAAACAAAATAGGAAAAGACCAAAAGACCACTGAAATAGTTGTTGTAGAAGCAATTGATGATATCGACTGACGGGTCCTCGTTCAAACAAAGGTTTGTCATTTGGGTCTGTCCTTTGAGTTTGACTGACAGGCCTTCACTAAAATGAGCATAATATTTTAATTTAAGGTCGAATATTAGAGAACTTGTTGGACCGGGAAATATAATTCAACTATCTATCATATCATATGTCATAACACAACTAATTCATTATCTGATAAAAGTTATGACCATTTAAATTTGACACAACTATAATTTCCTCCTAACTAGCTGCTAACCGTAACCTACAGTCAGACCTACTGACTGTATATCGAACGAAGGTCCGTGATGGTCATCCTTAGTTCATATAAGAGGTTGGGTAATGGGGTTTTGACCCACGAACACAGACTACGGACTGTAGTCTTACTTACGCACCGTAGGTCTGTTCGTGGGTCGAGACGTAGCCAATTTTTCTGAGCTGCATTTGGGAGGAGCTACATTAGAAATCTACTGACCCATTGTATGGGCCGTAGATCAAACTACGGTCAGTATATGGTAACTGCAATTGCACCTGCAATTTTTTTAAAAAGTGTCTTTCTGGTCCATTTTGGATAGGGGGTGTTACAATGACAATCAACTCAAGAATAAGATACTGAACTCAAATATAAGGTACTAAAGTCGAAGAGACTCAAATCAAGATACTCAATTCAAAGATACCCAACTTAAGATACTCAAACCAATATAATCAATAAAATAATAACTCAATTGTCTGTAAAATACAATGAAAACTCTTATTTAGGAGATTCTCTAACCAATAACCACAACTATGAGCTTTATGATGATACAACGTTTCGCCCACTCTTCCAATATTGTTATATACCTTCTCAGAGTACATGAAATCCTCAAATAAGTAGATCAACTAAGCGATGCTTAAGAATCAGTAATAAATGATTTAAAAGGTGTGACCCTTGACCCATGTTGGCATACATGGTTTATGAGCACGTTGAGTTTTCTGAACTTGTCCCCTTATCGATGCTCAACACTACTCCTAATAATATATATCATTCCCATATGTTTAAAACCATTTTATCATCCTCTAACTTTGAGATTATAACTCAAAAGGTTCTCTTAAAAGAGATAATGCTCAAAACCCCTTATATTCATTTTAAAATAAATAAAACTCGAATAAAATTATCCTCATACTCATACTCATTTACTGAAGTCTTTAAAAAAATGGTTAATAATTGTAAAAGGCTTCCCAAAATACGGTTCATGTCAAATTATGGAAGTGAACGACTCAATTCAATGGTTTAAATAGTTATACATAGAACTTAATACTCTAAATTCAATAATCCCTTACTTAAACGACTCAACGATACGTTTCATTTACTAAATGCTCGAGTCTTAGGGTTCATTCAAGATTATAGGCATGGCCAACTCAACTTAAGGATCTCCATGTATACCATATAGTAATCCATAATTATGAAATATAGTTTCAAAAAAAATAGTAACTTAATACTCAAGAATTTCAAACTAGAAGATAGTACTCCTCTCAAGGATACTAAATTTATTGAATTCATGCGGAACTTATTGGAATGAACGACTCAACTCAAGGATCTCAATGATAATGTAGGATCACGAATATGCTCTTATTATTCTCATATTCACTTACTCAAGTCTTAAAGCAATTATAAGTTATTGTAGAAGACTCCTCGAAAAGACTCATAAGGACTTTGTCAAACTTTACACTTAGCTCTACCTTAAATTTGAATTATGAAATTAAGGATTATGATGATGAAACATAGAATTTTTCATGTATTAGATGTAAATTTAATAGTTTGAGTCAAGAAGAAAGTAAGAACAATTTTTTAGAGAACTTTGACGGACAAAACGACAAATGAAAAATGTGGGGGAAACTGACCTTGACGCATTCTTGGTGTGGGGCGCCAACCTCTAAACTTCAGATGTTTCATCTTGGTGCACTTTAGGCACAACGCTCTAGCCTCCATAGTGAATTCATGTCACATCGCGCCACCCCTTTCTTAAAACAACCTGAAAAATATTTCTTCTTGTTCTAGCCCCAAATCACATAGAATCAGTTCTTTTCTTAGAATTTTATTAGATTCGTAATCTTTACACTACTGACAAACGTATGTTTGGGTTAGTGGGATATGGGGGAATTTTTTCTATGTCCTTGAGTTCCTTCTTTGTTTCCCCAAAAAAGAAGTACTGACATTTTATTTGATTGTTGACCAAATAATAATGTCATAGAGGAATTCAATTGGAAGGAAAATTTCCAACTCAACCTTATGATAAGAAGTTTTAGCGACCTTAACATCAAAGAAACATTATAATCACTTGGAAAAATATTATTCACTATTAAGACTGACTGCGAACTTCGATCAAAATTTTTTGGGCTGTGACAATACAGCTGAAGAACGATGTTGTTGTGGGAATAGTCATCTTGTCTCTAAATTTATGAAAACAAAGGAAGTCAAGGCATGGAGCAAGAATAGAGATACCATGCCTGGGGTAATATTACTGCTATTTATAAAGCTTAGAAACACTCTTCAACTATGATCTTATTTCCTCATCACCGTACCTAGTTTTCTGCAACTCATAGCTCCAACAAGAGTACACGACGACACACTCATACTATATTCAAGGTTAACATAAATCCTAATGTTCGAGTTTTATACATCTCTATAAGTAATCATCCCAAGAATATTACTCTTTACCACTACATTTAATCAACCTTGGCTCATATCAAGAACAACATAACTTTTAATAAAATCACATTTAAGCTTATTAGTTTAACGATTTCGTCGACTCCTACTAACCAACTCTTTATGAAATTCTTATTCTCTCCCCATATCTCCAATACAACTAGATTTTCCTGCATTACTACTCAGAACCAATTAAGGGTTCTAATTTAATTGTTTCCCATGGTAAAACTTCAACCTTCTCTTCCTCCATCGTTATAACTTCATATTGAAGTATCACACCATCATTATCAAGATAAGATCATTAACCTTCTCCTTTAACCATCACTCCATTACTAAATGGACGTTTGAAAAGATATCTCCCATACTCTTTTAAATATATTATTATATTATTCTCAACACATTACTTTATTTCTCATCTTATCAACTCCCCCTTAGGTCAAGAGCTGGCACTTCAAAAGTTGTGGACATAGTAGATCATCTTTGAACATGTTTATACCCCCGTTTACACTTATTCTCAGGAAAAGTTTATATCCTAACTACCGAACTCTACTTGAAAAGATACTGAGAACATTTGCTAAGATGTTTCTCTTGACTTCTTCGAACTCTTCAGTAAAATTACACTTGCACAAACCTATCCCATATTGTAAACTCAATTATACAATCTAGGAAGAAATAGGAAACACCATAACCTAATTTTAGACCTAGTCTAAATACATACCACCTTGATACGCCTCTTAATTCTCATGTTACTCTTGTTAGTTACCCACCCTTCACTGCACTTACCTAAAGGTTAGGGTCTCTCACTTGTGCCACTCATATTTATTGCAGCCAACACCTTAATTTCCTCACCTACTTTATTTTTCATCAACTTTCAATTTAAATGATATTTAAAAAGTATCTTAACATTTTTTTATAATATTTATTAATGATATATTGATATATTCAAAGAATGAGGAGGAACATGCTAGTCATCTCATAATAGTCCTCGAAACTCTCAATGATCGAGATTTAGACTTGAGTCCACAACATTCTTTGACCACATTTTGTATGCTAAAGGAATTCGAGTCAACACTAAGAAAATTGAAGCAATGTGGAGTTGTCCTAGACTCACCTCCCCAACTGATATAAAGAGTTTCGTGGGATTGACTTTTTCACTATTTCATCGTCGTTGACTAATTTGACTCATAAATTTACTACACTCTAATGGTATGAAGCCTGTGAGAAAAGATTGTATGAATTGCAAACTCATTTAACCACTATTCCAGTTTTGTCTCTACTAGAGGGTACATAGGGTTTTGTTATTTATTTTGATGGTCCCTAGTTAGATTTGGTTTTTTATTGAGGAAGAATGGGATTTCTAAGCCAATTCCTCCATACCACTTATGATTCTTACGAAGAACTACCCGAATCGTGATGTCAATTTTGGAGAAGTAGTTTGCTCTCAAGATATAGCATTACTATGTTTTTTGGATTCATGTGGATGTGCTCATCAACCACTAGAGTCTCTAATATGTCAGAATAAGCTAACTCTTTGAAAAACTAAATGGATAAAAATACTCATATATTATTATATGAGTATTCTATACAATCTAGGTATGATAATGTTATTGCTGATTTATTGAGAAGGTTGTCGCTAGGGAGTACTTCTTATATAAAGGAAGGTCGAAACAATTGGCCAAGGAAGTTCACAAACACGTGCATCTTGATTTCTATTTGTTAGATTCCAGTAAAAACAAAGTTGTCATGATGAATGGGTTGAATTCTCGTTATAGTCAGAAGGGAAAGAGAAGCAGTACAAAGAACCCATTTTACTTAAATTGAAGGTAAATAGGCATAAGCAGAAATAGATGGTCTTTTCACAAGGGGAGTAATATTGTAATGTATCAAGGTAAGTTGTGGTATCTATGTGTTGATGAAATCCTAGAGAGAATCATGAAATAAGCCTATAGTTTCCGAGATTTAATTCATCCTTATGCAATAAAGATGTACTATGGCTTGAGAGAAGATTATGAGTGGAGTGGCATTAAGTGATACATTGTCTGGTTTGTTCCTAAGTTCCAAAATTTTCAACAACTCAAGATTTAGAATCAATGGCCATGTAGTGTAGCTCAGAATATACCCCTTCCGAAATGGAAGTGGGGGATTGTTAATTTGATTTCATTACTGGTCAAGCAGAATGTACAATTCAAATATTATAAGACATGTTCAGAGCTTGTGTTTTGGATTTCAAAGGTGATTGGGATGACAACTCACCTCTTATTGAGTTTGCATACAATAATAGTTACCATTTCAAACATTTTGATGGATCTTTTTGAGGGTGTATGTGTGCGGAGATGTAGATCTTCTATTAGGTGGTTTGAGGTTGGTGAAACTGAGTTGATAGGACCATATATGGTTTATTAAGTAATGGAGAAGGTGAATAAAACATACGAGAAGTTGAAATTTGTGTAGAGTCATGACATATCCTATACTGATGTTAGAAGAAGAGATTTAGAGTTTGAGCTTGATTTGCAACAGATCTAATAAGAATATTACAGTTTCGATCCTTGATAATCAGGTTCTCAGTTTGAGAATGAAAGGTTGCATTGGTTAAAGTCTTATGGAGGAACCAATTAGTTGAGGAAGCTACTTGGGAGTCTAAGGAAGATATCATTAAGAGATAGTGTCACTTCTTTTCCTCTAATCAATTCCAGACAAAGGTACTAACTATTTGTAGAGTACTTTTTAAGTTGATATATTGAGTTTATGCAATATCAATATTTTGTACTTTGTGTTGGGTTTTTAGACACTTCCCCACACCGTTTATGATTAGTTTTATCTCATTCAAGGTCTAATTTTCCAAAGGGGGAGACATTGCAACACCTTGGAAATTGTAATTTGGAATGAAAAAGGGAAAATACTTCAGTTGAGTACAAGTGTTCATGTACGAAAGGTTGTACGATCCTTATATGGTGTCACAGACTACACAATAAACCATTGTGACGGGTAAACGGTGATAGCCCCTTAATGAAGAGTTTGACAACTCAGAAGGGGACCACAACCCATCACCTCACTCGTGAAGTAACACCAACACCCATGAAGGTTCATAGACACTTGGACGGTCTATAAAGCTTTACACGGACCGTGAAGTCGTTCGTCAAGGGACGTATAAGTTTTTATGTTTTTGATCAACTTGAAATTATTGTATCTTTCAGCACATAATAAATCATATGCCCCTTTAACTATCAAATTAAATGTATTTGCATCTTCTTTACAATGCAACTAAGTTTGCGTCATTCGAATTGTGAGTAAAATGTTATGCCAACTTTAGTGAAGTACAATCATACATGTGATGTTTCAAAGGACCATGAACCTTAAGCGGTCAATGAAACCTCCTTTTAAGTCACTTCATTAGCTTTTAAGTGTTGAACACTTTTGTCTTTCTCGTATGTATTTTTTTACCTTATTCTAAGTCATTTTTGAGTTTTTATTGAGTATATAATTCAACTAACTAGTTTCCATCACTCAAAACAATAATTATTTAAAAATTCTCTTAAAACTCACACAAGATATTACTTCCCCAACAAGAACTATAAAACCTTCAAGCCTAAAATCCAAGATACAGAGAAAATCCTTCCACCTAAATTCTTCCAATTCCTTTCGCTCTAATGTTCCTACTCAAGATCAAGATAAATCAAGTCTCTACAAAAGTTTTCATTTGAAAATCTTCGTAATCATGAATTTAAGGCATCGTATTATTAGACTAGTTCATTCTTATGTCCTACTTCTGCTTTTTGATTAGTAAAAAGTAATCTTAGGTTCTCTCCTTACATTTGAGTATTTTTGAGATAAGTTGATATTGAGTGCTTAGTTCTTTAGTTGTTGATTTTTAAATTCCTATTTCTAATCATTTAATTGTTATAAATTGTGTAGAGTGATTATGGAGTTCATCGTTCATGCATATATTGTAGCATGAGTCAAATGAATCGAGCTTTCTTGAGATGAATAGTATCGTTGAGTTTTGAGTATGGAAATTTCAATAATGTTATTGAGATACTTCAGTTGATGCGTTCATGTCTATATTCCAACATAAAACCTATGTTTAGTCAAAAATTTTGAGAATCTTTTAAAGCAAAATTTTTGTTTTTGAGGAAGTAAAACAGTTTTTGAGAAAGAGCATAAGGAAACCAAGAACATCCCAAATGTTTCATTTTTACATGAACAAAAAGAGTATTTTTTTTACAGAAAGGTAAAAGATTTTTCAGAAATATTGTGTACAGAATAGTTATATAACATCTAGTAACGTAAAATAACTAAGAATCAGCTAAGAAACCAAGAATAATCAATTTTGGGAATAAGTAGGGAAATCTGAAATATTTCCGGCTTTCAAAAGTGAGTTTTGTTCATTTTCAAACGTCCATTACTTTCAGATCAGGAGAGTTGGGATGAATTCTTTATATGGTTGACAATACTGTGGGCAGATTTTTCCAACGCCGCTAAATTTGTGAAAATCGGATGTCGTACGAGGGAAATATGCCTTTCGGAAGTTTTGAGTGTTTATTTAGTATATCAATCAACTAACTAGTTTCCATCAATAAAACATTAAGTATTTAAAAATTCTCTTAAGACTCACACAGGGTTCCTCTTCCCCAACAAGAACTCTAAAACCTTCAAGAGGAAAATCCAAGATACAAAGAAAATCCTCCCACCCAAGTTTTCACGTGTTCTTCCGCTCTATTATTCCTCCTCAATGTAAAGATAAATCAAGTCTCCACCAAAATTTTCATTTAAAAATCTTCATATTCTCATATATAAGGATATCATAATATTAGACCAGTTCATTATTATGTCCTACATCTACTTTTTAATCAGTAAAAAAAGTAATTTAAGGTTTTGTCCTTACATTTGAGAATTTTTTTGGATAAGGTTATATCAAGTTCTTAGTTCATAAGTTGTTGAATTTTGAATTACTGTCTCTAATCATTTATTGTTGTAAATTCTATAGAGTGATCATTGAGTTAATCGTTCATGTATATATTGTAGCATGAATCATATGAATTGAGTTTTGAGATGAATAGTATCGTTGATTTATGAGTATTGAGTTTTCAATATTCATATTGAGATCCTTGTGTTGACGCTTTCATATCTATATTACAACATAAAACCTATTTTGAGTTATAAATTTCTAGAATCTTTTAAAGCTAACATTTGTGTTTTTGAGGATGCGAAGAGGTGTTTGAGAAAGATCATAAGGAAACCAAGTGCATCACATATGTTTCATTTTTACATGAAGAAAAAGATTATTTTTTTAAATAAAAGTAATTTTTTTAAGAAAGATTGAGTACATAATAGTTACCTCTAAAACATGCCCCTTTTAAGTAACTATCTCTACCCAAATGTACTTTTACATAGAGATAACAAAAACCTCGTTTTCTCAATTAGAAATTAGTTCCAAATATATGTTAGAGCAATTAACTCTTTTAAGAAGATAGTTTCAGTAGTAATCTCAAACAAAAGGAAGAATATGTTTATAACACCTCAGACTACGATCATCTTTTAGTTTTGGATCAAATTACAACGATCATATCTTTGAGAACAAAAGAATTAGGTTTCCCGTGAGGTATCAAATCAATAGTCTTTGAGTCCTCTTTCCAACGCCGCAAAGTTTGCAAATTTTTTGCTTGGAGTAAAAAGTTATGGCCATGATAATGAAGCCTCTCTAATGTCGATTTTTCATCCGTTTAAAGAAAAGGTATTTTGGTCTTTTCCTTACACTTCTAGGACTAAAAAAATTTCTCACCCAAATAAGGGTCTAATATGATTAATACTACTTTTTCATGTTCCTAAATGTTTAGAGTTTGATAGAAGGGTTTGGAGAGTAGAAAAGGGATAAGATCAATCAAGAATTTGGAGAATTAACCAAGAAGATCATTCTTTCTAGGTATGTAAGCTTCTCAATGTGATGGGATTGTTCAACCACACGACATATCTCTAATTTTTTCATGAAATCTCTTATTGATAGATTTTTGACATTGTTATTGAATTTGGATTCATTCCATAACAGTGGAGGCTTTGAGTTCTTTAGTTTATTCAAATTTATTATGAGTTAGGTTTTAGATAGATATTTATGAATTCGTTTAAGTTTTGTAAAAAAAATAATTTAGAATAGATCACTCAATTCTAGATGAGTTAGGACCCACAAATTAGATAAAAAAAATCATTAGATTTCTGGGCGCGGATGTGAAGCGGCGCGCCATCACTACGCCAGGAGTACTTGTCAATAGTTTGGGCATGGTGAGGTATTTTACTTGTTATATTCTTGATTTTAACTTTTAATGTCTTCATTAATCCTTGATAGATACTACATATCCTGATAACATTTATTTATTCACATTTCAAATCAAAGAAAAGTTAAAGAGGAAAATTCAAGAGGTCCATTTTACTCATTTTATGAATTCTTTTGCAATTGATTATAAATTTGAACTAAATCTTTAGTAAAATGAGAATGAGAATGAAGAGAGTTTTATTTCATGTTTTAAAATGAGTATAGGGAACTAACCATTCCAAGTGTAACACTTCAACATTTGAAAGAGTGAAACATTGATTTCTAAACGAGTTTATGCAGAGTTTTTGAGTATTACCTTTTCTAAAATGATCTTTTGAGTAACTACCTCAAATTGATGAAGAGTTATGTTTTATACATTTGAGCATCATATTTATTTTCGTATAATATTGAGCATCGATATGGGGGTGAGTTCAGACGACTCAAATTCCTTATAAACAGTTTATGCTAACATGGGTAAACGATCATACTTTAAAAAAAAATCATTTATGCCTTACGACAAAGCTTAGTGGATCCACTTAGTTGAGGTATTATATATATCGAAAAGGTATAGTATAGTTGTTATAGTATAGGCGAGACATTGTGATAGTATGGGCGAGACGTTGTATCATCACTTATCTCATAGTGATGATTGTCAATTAGAGAATCTCTCAAATAAGAACAAAGAGTATATTATTGTATTTTTATACATTTTAAGTTGAAATGTACTCTTTTACAAGTTTGTATGTTGCATCTCTTATTGTTGCTTTCATATTTGAGTTGATTTGAGGTGAGTATTGTCTTCCCTCGTTATCAGTTCAGCTGTATCTCTTTCAGTTTTTTCCTTGCACCAACATTTTTTTATGATGCAGATACAATTATTAAGGTTAATGAACTAGCGCTTCGTTGATACTATTTGTACTTTAGCTAGCTTATGATGAGCCTCCTTGCATTTTGGAGATCTTCACAGAGTTATTTATATATTTTTAAGCTGTCAAGGTCTTGTCTGAACTTGAATCAAAATCCTTAGAGGATTCTTAGACATTAGTAGTTGACTTTTTTCAGTATTCTCTTATTGATATTTTAAATCATAGAGTCAATTATATATGTCTAAACAAGCATATCGAGATATTTTTGAGTTTATATATTATTGAGAATTTAGAGTTGATTTTTCATTTTGAAATTCCTATATTTCTGTAGAAAGTCTTCAACTATGTAGTCAGTCATGCCAAGGATTCACGTGCAGGTTCTAGAGTACCGGCCATGCCCAATGTGTATGCTCGGGGCGTGACAATGTTTTTATACATTTGATCAACAGAATATATTATTAGGAGTAGTATTTCGCACCGACATGAGAGAGAGTTAAGATAATTCACATCCCCCATAAACCGTCTTGCATACATGGGTAGAAAATCATACTTTTAAGATAAATCTGTATACTTAGAGGATCCACTGAGTTGAGAGGTTCTATATTTCAGTAAAATATAGAACTACTCTAGTAGGGTGTACAAGATGTTGTATCATCACTTAGTTCGTAGTGATGGTTGTCGATTTAACTCACTTCTTTCTTTACATTCACCTTGAGTATATTTTATGTACTACAATCCTTTCATTCAAATATTTCACTTCAGCTATATTACATATCTGTATATTCAATGTACTGAATTCATTTGACTTGTATCTCTTTATGATGCAAATAGAGGTGTTTTGAATCATCAAAAGGTACTGCGTTAAGATCACTCTATACTTCTGCTAGCTCTTGGTGAGCCTCATTGCATTTCAGAGAACTTCAGATATACCTTTTAGCTATTAAGATGACGTGGATCTTGTCCCGATAATCTTCTTTAATAGTAGAGGCTTTATTAATAATTAGAGTTGAGGAGTCTTTCAATATTTATATTTCCTTGAGATTTTTTTGCAAACTATTATACTTATATTAAAGAGTATTTTAAGAAAGTTTGAGTTGATTATTTACTTTATGTTTAATAATATTCATAAAATTTTGTTTGAAGCCTTTTATCGCTTGAGTAAGTGTTTTTCTTAGTATGAGCCAAGCCAAGGGTTCGTTTGGAAAGCAGTAACAATTGTCGCAGTCCGGCCACATGCAAGGTGTAGGTTCAGAACTTAACAATTTGAATAAGACTTTGTGTTGAGTATCTTTTAAAAACGATGATAGATAGGGTTGAGGAGGTTCATTCAAATATCTCTTTGCAAAAATTATTTATATGATTAAAATTAAATTTGACTATGATTTCCTTTTTTTACTACCATCGTAGAGAAGTAGAGAAATACATTCTGGCTTTCACCATATTATCATTTTTTCATAAAATATAAAAGACCTAAATTTTGTGCATTTACTATTGCGGTTCTTTATAAATATCTATAACTAGTTAACTATAAGAAACTGAAGTACCACAACGCTATATAAAGAAACATTGTACTATGCCTCTTAAATATGACAAATTAATTAACGATAATTTAATTTAACGTCAAAGTTTTAATATCGAAAATTTTGGTTTATATCGTTAAAAATATCAAAAATTTAGGTTTATATATAATTGTTGTGTTCTCTCTTCTTTCACAAATTAGATTTGACAAATTTAATCATCACATGTACGACTTTATGAAAAATATTTAGCAGTTATTATAACACCTCAGAAATAAGAATTGGACTTACAACAGAAAATAATGGAAATTTGGTGAACAAAGGCAGGGTTCACGGACGTGAAAGGAACACCGATCTGTCAGCCTAGTAGTGGATCATTCCCAATCATAAGTGGTGGACAACGAGGCGGGGGAGGTCCGTAAGAAAGGGACAACTAACCACAGCCAGACATCAGACAACGGAGTCCACCACAAGTCGTGGTCTTGATGATGGTCCTTCAAAAGGTTTGTGAACCTAGCTTGTAGACCCCAGCCCAAGTAAACAATCACATTGGCCTTTACGATCTGTGGTCCTTCACAGGGCCTTGGTAGGGCTCGTGAAGGGCCCCCAAAAACTATATAACCATAGTCCCTTTTATGGACCATCAGTGGCTACGTTGAAGGGCCTCAACAACTTTTAAGTTAGGGTCATTTTTGTCTTTTCCTCCATGTGTTGAAAACCATAAAAAACTCATTTAACCCATAATTTACGTCGTTTAACTAGGTTTAATCCTATAATTCCAATCAGAACCTACCATAGTCAATTCATTCACCTAAATTCATCACATTAAGAGCAAACAAAGAGAATAGTCGATAGTTCGTCCTTAAGAACACATAGGAGGTTATCTGTTGTTCCAGCCTCAAAATTGAAGGATTATTTCTCCATTGATTTCCTAACCACGTATGTGGGATCTCACTAGTCAGTTTCATTTATCGACTAGGTCACTAGAATTCAATTAGATTCTTCATCCTTGATATCATGTTTAGAACTAGGATTTTGAAAAACATGAAGAATTGTTGTGATATAATTATTATAGTGTTCCTAATTAGATTATTATGTTTTTTGTGAAATTTTTATTTATTTCTTTGCATAAAATTTAGAACCTTGGTTGTGTAAATTTTCTTAGTTCATGAATTACGTTTTTTAGGTCAGTTAAACAAATATGCATGCCTCAGATTTCGAATGTTTATTTTCATTATATAAGTGTCGCATTCTTAGTTTGCATGGCTAAATATTAAGCCTATCATGTAATTTAGTATAATGTGTCAAACACATTTATAGTTGGGAGTAGTCTTAGCACCGAGTTGGATTAGGGTTTGTTGTACCCTCATAGTCATAAAACTATGTTCCTCCGTATGAGCATTAGTCCTCTTATTGGGAATCAATATTTATTATCATGTAGTCATGGATTTATGCCCCTGTCAAGGTATACTCGGTCCTCCCGGCGGGGCATATACATCACACTCTATATTTAGCTCAAGTGGTTTTATCTAGATTAATAATAGCTCGCATAGTTAGACTCTACTACATTTGACTAGGTTTTTAGTCATTTTTCATTGTTCAATTTCAGAATGTAAAGATAATAATTAGTACTTGGTCATTACATTCAGTTCAGTTGACTTTAATATATTGCAGTATATACATTACTTTTAGATTATGGCATTTCTCAGTTATGCTTGTCTTACTTACATATTTTTTAAGTTATATTCTATATCATGCATGCATAGTACATTCCAAATATTGATGCATACTTTATGTTACGTCCTTTCATGATGTATTTTCCGGTCATCAACATTCACATCACATGCATATAGGTTTCGGATCTATACATTGTATCGTTAGTGGTGAGCTCTCATACTTTGAGTACAATAGACATGTTTTCCATTTGAGAATTTTATTTAAATTTCAGTTTTCTTAGGTTTATCTAGGGACGTGTACCAGAAACTCTATTGAGTTGAGGATTTTTCAGACATAGTTTTAAATTCAACTTTAGCATTTGATCTATTGTTCTATACCATAAACTAATAGAATTTTATTATATATATTAATATAACTAATATGTATTCCCCATTTTTCATTCATCTCATAATTTAAGCTTCCACATATTATCTTTTGTTTAGTTTTTGTAGTATGTCTATAATGTGCCAGTTTAAGATTAGCTTGGTGTCACTCGTAATCCCGGGTCCATTGTTTATACAAGGGGGTAGCCTCAAGGCGTGAAAAATTTGGTATCAGAACATTAGGTTTAAGAGTCCTAGGATGTATGATCGTCACACTATTTATAGTCTCTTTCATGGGGTGAAGTGCACTACATATAATTAGAGCGAGGCTACATGTATTGTAAGAAAAATTCAATCTTGTTATTACTCTTGTAGTGTGTGAGATGTGCTCCAATTTTATCATTCTAATTCATCGTCATGCACTTTAGATCATGCTTCCTCCTAGAGCTTACCCACACAATTTTGTTGATAATGTTAAGAAAATCTTTGGAGTGATGCAAGTGATTGGTAGTAATAAGGTGGAGTTGACATCCTTCCAGGTTAAGGATGTGGCACACATATGGTTCACGCAGAGGAAATAAAACATGGGCAATTTTTCTTACACTATGCATAACAGTAAACTCTGGTATCAGTCCAGCAATCGTTGACCTTTATCAGTGTTTACTCCATTTGGTGCCCCTTTTATAGCTAGACATATATATAAAAAATTGCCCTGTCATACTTTTGCAAAAAGTCACCTCATCAGATCTTTAGAGTTAGAAATTATAGATTTTAATAGCACTCTAGTCATTGATTGGGTACATTCCTATTATTCCTCAGTTAATTGTTAAACTAGGATCATTCAATTTTTGTTTCTAACAAGTTAGTCTTAGCATAACACATGTTAAGAAAGTATGGAAGAAATCCGAAAAACATGTCATTAACTTGCTTGCTTAGGAGTTAATATTATGGATATACAAGATGGTGGTTTAATAATATAGAATAGATTAGATTCCTCATTGGTAATAAAAGTTAAGGAAAAACAAGATAATGAATGTGTACAACTGGAAGTTCTTCAGCAAAAAAAAATATCGGTTTTCTCCTAAGAGAGAGGTAGTTGTGTAAGTGTTCCCATCTTCAAGTAAAAAGTTGAGATCATTTTAGTGGAGCACTGTCAGGCAGACTTGACCGAAAACCCCTACCTACTATTAGTTGGTATACCCACTTATTGTAGGTCCCTCCGTAGGTGGACATCGTTAGAATTAAGTCAAGGTCATTTTGGTACATCCCCTATATGTTGGTCTTTAAACTACGTCGTTTCATCCCTACACTAAGTAGTTGTTGTCATTTTAAGCCTAGTAACTTAGTAAAATATTTCCCTAAGCGATTCATTCATTAAAAATTCATCAATCATAGAAAAAAGAGAGGAGAAAATAGGCGACCAAAACCCTTCCAAGAACGCAACACATTCTCTTCAGTTCCAGTCTCAAAATCGAAGGATTTCTCCGTATATTTCGTCACTAGGTATGTGGGATTTCTGTACTGCGTTCCTTTCACCTATTAGGTCTTTAAAATTCAGTCAGATTCTTGATTCATGCATATTTCTTAAACCTAGAGTTTGTAAAACCTTAGTATTAGTTGTGATTTAGATATGTATTCCTAATTAGATCATAATGTTTTTGTGGAATCTTTGATTACTTCTTTGCATGAACCTCAGAACCCAAGTTTTGTATATTCTTTTAGTTCATGAATGACAAATGCTAGGTCAGTTAAATAATTATACATGCATTGATTTTCGATTGTTACATTATCAGTCTATCTTTATTATATTCTCAAAATTTTATGTTAGTATTTTGATCTATTATGCATTTTAGTTATGTGTGTTTGATAGACATATTCAGTTTGGAGTACGCTAAGAATCGAGTGGACTAGGTTTCAGTGTACCCTCACAGTCCCAGAACAACGTACCCCCGTAGGCTAAGTCCTCACTATGGGCATTTATTTTAGTGATCACACCATACACACCTTTATACCCTTTGCAAGGTATATAGATTCCTTCAATATGGTCTACGGATCTTACATCACGGATAGCCCTCGTGGTGGTTATGTGTGTTACTACTAACTCCCATAGTCAGACCTTAATGTATTTTTACATGGTTTTCAGTTACACTTCAACATTAGGTCTCATCATGTTCCTCTTGCAATAATTGATGTGTAATCCTTATTGAATGACTTTCCTTATTTCAAATCAAAACTATTAAAATCAAAAATTTTGAACACACACATAAAATTTAACGAAGGGAATGGTTACTTTGTTCTAGTTTAAACCACAGGAGTCTCCATGGAAAACATGAAATTAGGACAATTTTTTGCCCCTATATCGACTTATTGTAAATCAATCCATTCTTTTGGTGTTGTAGTTGTTAGTTGGATAAGTTGAGTTGGATGAATGGGATGTAAGTACAACGATTGTTTACCATTTCGGTTCATGAATTTAACCTCATCATCTGGTTTTTCCTGATGAACACTTGGAAAATCTAAAGGGAAAATTATGATAAACTATTAAAATAAGTCATGTCAGGAGCAAAAAGTTTATCAAAATAATTCCAAACATCATTTAAAGAAGTCTCCAAGTATAACATAGGAGCTACAACATTGTTAGGTTTATTAATATTACAACTTCTTCCAATCGCACCGATATCCCAAACATAATCACCCATTTTATATCTATATAAAATGATATCTACTTAAACATAAAAAAATGATCTTATAAGAGAAACTAATTATGATTTCTGCTAAACTAGAGAGGCAAAATATGATCCAAAGAGGAGGTTTTCTAATGGAGGAAGTCGAATATTAAAGAAATGTTTAGTGGGAATGACATTATAAATCAAAGGTTGCAATGATGAAAAGTTAACCAATTTCGAAAATATACAGAGAAAATTAGGGGCTAACTACCTACCCTTGCGCATCCACATTTACTTTACACTAATGCACAATAAATTTTTTTTCCATTTTAGAGTGAATAGGATTAGCAACAAAAGAGAAGTATAACATAATAACGTGTACCTTTTGATAAAGGTCATACATATCATATCATATTGTAATGACTTGAGAACACTCGCTAGTCATAACATGGTGTATTTGATCTCCAAGAGATCTTATACAAGCCATTAGCATTCATTCATCACATAGGCATTAGAAAAAATATATGAATTTTAAACTTTCTTTAAAACATAACTCGAGAAGTATTTCATAAAAGCGGAAGTCTTTCTAACATTTTTGTGTCAAACAATATATGAATGACATGAAAAAAAGTTTTGGACGAAGCACACATAAAGTCTAAAACATAAAAGGTAACTTCATAAAGGTAAATAGATATTGTCATCTTTGGATCATTTTTAGAAAATATCCTCTTTTGATCATTTTCATTAATTCAGGGATAATATCCATTTACCTTTATGCCATTTGGTTTTGTGTTTTAGACTTTATGTGGGCTGCGTCCCATGACTTTTATTCATGTCATTAATAGATGGTTTGAGACTAATGTAATAATGACTTCCACTTATATCCAATACTATTCGAGTTATGTTTTAAAGAAACTTTTTAAATTCTTCCATATTTTCTAATGATTATGTCATGAATGAATGCTAAGGGCTTGTATAACATCTCTTCGAGATTGAATATGCCATGTTACTATTAGGGGGTGCTCTCGAGTCATTACAATATGATATGGGATGTATGAATTAAACAAAAGGTACAAGTTATAATCTTTGACTTCTCTTTTGTTGCTAATACCACTCACTATAAAACAGAAAAAAATATTTATTTTGTATTACTTGTAAAGTAAATGTGGATGCACCGGGTAGGTAGAAAGCCATTTTATTTTCTCTATATATTTTTTAAGGTAGTTCACTTTTGTTCATCCCAATCTTTGAGTTATAATGTCATACCCACTAAGTTTTTATTTGATCATCTACTTCCTCCATTGGAAAACTTCCTCTTTAAATCATTTTTTCTCTCCCTAAGTTTTTCAAAAAACATCATTATTTTATCATATAAGCTCATTTTTATTTTTTACATTTAACTAGATACCATTTTATACAGATTTAGAATGGGTGATGGTGATGGTGATATAGGTGGGGTCGTAAGAAGTTGTAATATTAATAGACCAATTTTGTAGCTCCTATGTTATACTTGGAGAATTCTTTAACTGATGTTTGGAATTCTTTTCATAAAATTTTTGTTCCTGACATGTGTTTACATCCCTACTCTGTTCAAATAGGGCCATACGTCGCGGTGACTCAAAATAAATAAAAGTTTAAGTGAGAAAAATTTTAAAACGAGTAAAAGGATATGAAAAGGGGAAAGGGAGTTCATAGGGATTAAATGGAGTCGCTGCCTAATGTTTAGGAAAACTAGGAAACCAATTATTAATTAATTTGGGAGAAATGTCTAAGAAACCAATTTGATTCTAGGTAAGTGGTTCAAGTTATTCCGAAGGAAAGGGGTTAGGCACCCTTCTAAATCCACAATTGTGGTTCCCGACTGAATTCATTTTTCCCAAATTGAGGAGGAGAATAAAATAATGTACAAATATAATAAACATGCAATATACAAAATAAAATTAAATAAAATAATTTTCGGCATAAAGTTTGCCTAACGTCAATATTCACATAATAATGACATAAAAATATAATTCGAGCCTTTTCGAATGGCTTCAAGGAAGCAAGTTTTGGGTACTTGTAAGCACACTCACTAAAAGTGTTAGTAAAGAATAAATATGATTAAAATTGAATAACCTAATAACAATTTTAAAATAAAAATCAGTCTTATAACCATGAGAAGCCTTGGAAATCGATGGTCATTTCTTCATCTGCCAATTCCTACAACTAAAATTATATGTAAACTTAATTAGATTTCCGTCTTTTAATATTGGGAACACCTCCAAAACCGACTGAGAGTTTTTTTTTTCATTGGTCAATTTCAACATATAAAATATATAAACATAAATTGATATTCCGTCTTTTTAAAATGGGGAGGTTTCTAAACCTAACATATAGATTTTTGGTTGTCAATTTTAACAATTCAACAAATAAATTATATGAATAAAAACTAAAAAATTTCCGTCTTTTAAAATGGAAAAGGCCTCTAAACCCGACGGATAGATTTTTCATTGGACATTTTAACAATTTAAACAAACAATTTATATGAACTTTAACTAAAAAATTTCGTCTTTGAAAATGGAAAAGGTCTCTAAACCCGACAGATAAATTTTCATTGGCCAATTTCACAAATACAAATTTTCAGCATGAAATCAATATCGAAGTAACCAAGAATAGATCAAAAAAAACTTAAACATAACAAGATAATAACAATACTAATTTAAATTATAACAAGGAATTGCTGAAACTTCTTAGAACAATAATAGGATTAGACAAATACTATCCTATAACGAGAAAGATAAAAATAATAATAATAAAAGAATTTCAACAACAATAACACAACTAACAAGAATAATAATAACACTAATAATCTTAAGAAGAGATAATGATTATATAATAATATGACAATAATAATAAACTAAAGAAAACAAAAGCATAACAATAATAATAATATAATAAATTAGCAACTTCAAGAAATGATGCATCTAGTTGCAAATGAATATAATAATCAATAATAAAACTAATCAAAAACAAAACTTAAGCAGTAACATAAATGGAAATAAACACCTCATGAACAATTACATAAAAAATGCATTTAAACAAAAATACTAACACAACAATGAACAAAATTTGACAAAAAAAAGTAACAGATTAAGCAAACAAAATTTCAAAAGAACAATAATAATGATAGAAAATAGGAGACACGAAGCAAAATTAAATAAAATTAAAGTAAGAGATTTGAGTTTTACCATTGTTGCAATTGGAGTTTATGATTGGAGTTTTGATTGTTGTCCATCGGAGTTAGAACTCATCGTAAACTGGATACCTCCATCAATGGAATAATCAGTTCATAATTCACTCTTATCTCATCAATCAGCAATGAATCCTCAGGAATCTCCTCAACTCCATCAATAATCTCTTGCTGCAAATCCTTAGGATACTTTCCATCTACCGTACAACCAACAAATACACAATTTCCCAAAATCTCCTTAACGGTTTCACTCAAATCCTTCGCCATAGATCTAGGTTGCATAACCTTAGAAATTTCAATGACGACATCAAGTGAGATGTTACCTTTATGCTTGATGTTCTTAGTCTTCTTCCAGTCACGTTCCGGCTCCTTTAACGCCTTGATGACAAGTGCGGCGGCAGAGGGAACAACCGATACCTTAGAGAGAAACACACAAACTGCAGAAATAATAGTTACAGAGGCCAATGGCGGCTCAGGTGGTTGCCCGACCTTAAATGAAAAGAATGGCGTATTTATCAGAGATATTAAGAAGGGTTCTTAGATCTGATTCTGCTTTTTGAATAATGGAAAGGAATTCTTTTCCACGGTTTGTCATTTCCATAACGGACATGCCTGAGCCCTACCAGTTAATGAGGTCGGCTTAGGCTTTATGGAAGACATTTATCGGGAGAGTGGCTCCGGGGGAAGAGAAGAGGGAGGCCGAGGAAGAGTGAGAGGAAGGGGAGAGAGAAGGGAGAAAGGCGGCTGGAGAGGAAGAGGCGGCTTCGAGGAAGAGAGGAGAGGGGAGGCGTCAGTTGGGGGTATTTGGAGGAGGCGGCTGATTTTTGAGAGGGAGAGGAAAAGGGAATGGTGTTTTTAGGGTTCTCTCCTTTTCTTCAACGTTTTCATCCTCTATTCTCAAAATATTATCCACACCAAAAAATTATGGGCCTAAGTTATGGGCTTCGTATTGTGGCCCAAAATTATTGCAGTAGAATTCCTTAATTTTTTTGTATTTGACTAAATTCTAGACTGTGCTAAATTCACATAAATATTAAAAAAATATAACAAATAAAAATAAAATTTTAAAATAATATAATGAACGTAACTAATGACATGTGAAATGCAATTTTTAAAAAATAACTAACAAAAATTTTAAATTTTGATAAAATGAAGATAGTTATCGATAAACTTCCTTAAACTATATTAAAAAAATTATTTTAATCTTTTAAATAAATAAGACTTCAAAAGTACGAATTTAAAAAATAATATGCCAAAATTGAGTGTCAACAGCTGTCCCTTTCGTTGTGTATGATTGATGAAAGAAATCGTGGACAACGAAAATTGACGAACCCAAATTTGACCAAACACATGACCTTTGTAGAGAAGTGTGGTTGCATGTGGTTGAAGTCAATCCCAGACTTGTCTAAAAAAGGTTCTATGATGTGTTGCATCCTTGTTGAAGTAGTTTGCACAAATTTTTTTTTTGTAAAAAAATTCATCCTTTTGAATGCTCTCGACAAAGACAAAGATAAAACTCGTTAGGTTAAAAATGCAATTTAAATGGGAGACAATGTCTTTCACCGTGTCGACACTTAATTCTCTCCTCGATATTAAACGTTAATTGACGTTGAGGGATAAATACTTCATTTGCACAATTCTTTTTCTGGCAGTGCATGATTACTTGTAGGGCATGAATATCTTCCCATGATGCGTCAAATTTAAGAGGGATGGAATCTTTTCGTGATGCATAAATTCGCAAGGTATGAAATCTTCTTGCGATATGTAAACTTTTGCGAGGAATTGAATCTTCTCGCGATGCATAAAATTTTGCGAGGGATGAAATCTTCTCGCGATGCATTAATTTTAACTAGTGATGCATGAATTAACTCGCGATGCATGAATATTAATCCATAATGCATGAATATTAACTCGCAATGCATGAATATTAACTCGCTATGCATGAATATTAATTAGCGATGCATTATCTTCAGCTATGCATGAGTATTGACTCGCGATGCATGAATTAACTCGTGATGCATGAATTAACTAGTGATGCATGAACTAACTAGTGATACATGAATTTACTTGCGATGCATGGATTTTCTGCAAGGTATGCATATCTTCTCACAATGCATAACTATCTGCGAGGAATGAATATCTTCTCGCAATGCATGATTATTGACTCTCGATGAATGATCTTCTGCAGGACATAAATATCTTCCCGCAATGCATAAATAACGCAAGGTATGAAATCTTCTTGCGATGCATACATTTCTGCGGGTTATGAAATCTTCTCGCGATGAACGAATTTTCTATGAGGTATGAAATCTTCTCGCGATGCATGAATATTGACTCGCGATGCATGAACATTAATCCGTGATGCATTAATATTAATCCACGATGCATGAATATTAACTCGCAATGCATGAATAGACTCTCGAAGCATTAATATTAACTAGTGATGCATGAATTAACTCGTGATGCATGAATATTAACTAGTGATGCATGAATTAACTCGCGATGCATGAATATTAACTAGTGATACATGAATTTACTTGTGACGCATGAATATTAACTAGTGATGCATGATATTTTTAGTTTCTAACAAGCTTCTCGCAACACTTATAAGAATTTTAAGGTCTTCCTCAAAATTCTATCCCAGTTTGAATTTTTGCAAATCTCAAAATGATCTTCAATATTGACTTGTTGGCTATCTCTATTATGAATTTTTGAAATATTTTCAAAAATTCTGCCCTACTTTTTATTGTAAGGAGAAGTAATAATCACACTGGGTATATGACCGAGTGGTCGTGGTGCCTACATATCCTATCGAGGCAGGAATCAGGTCAAATGTAGTTTCAATCTTGTGGATGATGAGTGCTGAAAAGAATGTGAAAGATTTTCACTAGAAAATGCAATATGGACATGATGAAATATGAAAATGGTATTTCTTGCTATATTTAAATCCTAAAAACAAGATATATCACATTTTTAGGATGGACAATCCAATGAAGTAAAATAGGCGTTTTACACATATAAGACTAACTTAATAACACTTTTTATAATGAACCGCTCAAAAGACATTTTTTTTTTCAAAAATAAATGTGATGAGATAGTCAAATCTTCACCACGATTGGTACCAACAGTAAGGATTGCAGGTAAATCATTTTTTTAAAGATTGAATTAAGGTAATTCCTACAGCTTACGGTGGTACCTAAAATATACTTAAGGATCAATAAGATCTGTTCATCTTGTTTCAAACAAAGGTTTTGAATTACATCAATCCTCATGTTTCAAGTGCCCTCATGACAAAGTCTAGTCCTATTTCACACAAAATTGAAACATTTGATTACAGGACATTTTTCAAAGTGCACTCACACTCACACGAATTTTCAATGCACACAACTGTGATACCACAAGCTTGACCCTTATGTAAATCTCCACAAATGTGAGAACATTTGAAACGAGATCATATAAGGCTTGCCATTGTCTTGTAACGTAGGCTTAGGGATGGATATGATATTTATTTGAGATAAAAGTGACTTAATTCCTCCTTGAGTTTTACACAGAATTTGTGCTCCTAATAATTGGTACCCCATTTGACGTTAGATCCTCTTTATTGTTCTCTCACCTTTCATCTTCTTTTGAATTCTCATTTTGAACGCTTTTTTAGCTCTTTTTTTTTAATCTTTTCTCTTCTTCTCTCTTTTTTTCTTCTTTTGAGTCCTTATTCGTTGGAGCTTTTGTTTTATTCACTTCTTTATTATAATAATTTTTTCTATTTCTTTTGAGTATTTTCCTTCCCACCTTTCAATGACCCTGTAAGGGTATTTTTTACCTTTCTTTATTTTTTCCACTTTTCTTTCTTTCTTTCTCTCTTTTCTCTAGAGGTCTTTGCTTCTTTTATTTTGGGAGACTCAACATCTTTGCTTTTGAAAATTTCAAACATGAATTTCCTCTTATAATTTTCACATTCAAGGTGCAATCAAGAAGGTTGGGCCAAGAGAGGATAGTGCTTGTAAGAACTCAAAAAGGGTAGTGGTTAAGATGTGGTTGTCCAAATAAAGGTTTCAGGCTCAAAATGGGAAAACTAGGGATTACTGTAATCTGGTAGGCTTGGAAAGGCACAATCGGATCTAAAAAAGCCTACAATCATTTCTCAAACAAAATCATTACTCATAATTTCACCTCAAATAACATTCAAGTCAAGTTCTAGATCAACAGTGTAAGACAATTGAACTTTGATCAAAATCTCACCATACAATGCACACGAAACATAAGGTTAGATTTATTCCTATCTTGATTGCATGCAAGAGAATTTTCAAGAATCATAAAAGTACAGATAACAGGTACCACGAGATTTCATATTTTACCGCAAAGTCAGTCTTTCTCATCATATCGAATATATTTACATGCTCTTAACTTCATAGGTCCCGAAAGAGTTGAGGACATGACTCTTACAGTATGTACAATTTTTTATTTTTCATTTTTAAGAAAAATTATCGAACCCGAGAAGGGCTACCTTTGTATCTTATTAAGATGAGAATCAGGTACGCGTAGTTCATGCAGATATGACTTGGAAAATATGTACAAACTATTTTATAATTAATTTTTATGAGAATATAATACCGAACCAAAGAAGGGTTGCATACCTATCTCATTAAGATGAGAATCAGATGTGCGTAGTTCACTTAGATATGACTTGGAAAATATGCACAAACTATTTTAAATATTTTTATTTTATTTTTTTTGGAGAAGATAATACCGAACCCAAGAAGGGTTGCCTACGTATCTCATAAAAATGAGAATCAGGTTCGCGTTGTTCGTCTAGATATGACTTGGAAAATATGCACAAACTAATATTAAAGCGAAGAAGGGTTGCCTAAGTATCTCATCGAAATGAGAATCAGGTACTAGTAGTTCGTGCAGATAAGGCATATAATAATTTAATGATTTTGACAACTCAAAGAAATTCCTAGGTCTAGCGCCACTAAAAATTTTTAGTCATGAAGTTATTTTTTTACCCTTTTTATTTTTTCGTACCAATATGTTTTATAGCCTTTTAATCGTGAATATTTATATTGTCTGTTGAATTTACCATACAAATTTCTACAGTAATGACTCGTTGTACTCTTTTCTAATTTTTTCTTGGATCCTTATCTCTTCCCAATTTTCACGAAATCCAGACATCATTATGACCATCCCCGACTGATGTCGGGGACTGTATCCCTACAAAAATATGAGTAATATGTGAGAGTAGGACAATCATGCAAAATAATAATAAAAATAAGTGGATGTGACCTCATAGTCACATACTCCCCTGATTTATCATTTTGACTTGATATAATTGAGAAATGCAAGGACTCTAATTTCACTATTCCTCTTGTCTCTTGCGAATTCGGACAAATAATGATTTCTGAATTTGAACATAAATCAATTTTTCACTGTGAAGAAGAATAACTCAAAATGTAACAGTTGTTAGTTCATGTACATAATGGATAATGAAAAATATCACACAAATAATCAATAAAACATATAAATACTGTTTTAATTAAAGACAAACTGAAATATATCACATAGTATACAAACAATTAATGCGCGTCCTGTACAAATATGTGACTCTTTTATACGTAGGGTAGGCCTATCGATTCGAAGGATGAACTGCGCCCTTTGACAATTTTTCATTGTCCCCCAAAACACTTAGTACAATTTTATGAATAAATGAAATATAATTATGAAGTTAGGGGAAAAAGAAAGAAGGACAAAAATACAAATATAAAATCCCACGTAGGGGTACCATCATATTCTAAGCCTTTGCGAAAGATTCTTCCTCTTGAAATTCTTGTCATCTCCGATTGTCAACACTTTTGGATGGAATGATAGTTTCTGAAAGCTCCAGTTTGACAAAAGTAAACTATTAAAATAACCTTCTAATTCAAATGGACAGTGGTTTGTCAAACCATGTATATATCCTTCAAATGACGCGCAATTATGATCGTCCTTTAGGCTGGAAGCCATTATGGACTAAAGGTGTTCTTTCTAATAAACTCAACATGCCTTGGGTGTTGGTCATCTTAGGTTGATGCTTAAATTTGGATTTTGTTCGGCTCTACGCTAGTTTACTAGGAGTGGGTTGTATTTAGAGTGGAAAAGGTAATCCAAGCGGACTACTTGAGCTGGGACAATTAACGATTGTTGAATATCAAGTAGCCAACTAGACTCGTAAGGATGCCTCGAGAAAATTTTTGGTTAAGGAACGACTACGAACCCACATAATCTTCCTTTAATGGAAATGAAATAATTGTCGTTTGATAATAAATATTATGCAATGAATGCAATGATAATACACACACAAGAAGATAAATAATGAATAAATACAATATACAGATAATCAGCGAAATATAAAAATACAAGGTATAACATAATGATAAAGCAAAAATTTCCTCAATTTGAAAAAATAAATAAATTCATATTGGTGAAAACCTCGAAAGCTCCATAGCGGAGTCGCCATTCTTTTTACATCCTACTGTGTCGAAAGAGGGCAAAACGTCGCGGTGACTCAAAATAAATAAAACTTTAAGTTAGAAAAATTTTAAAACGAGTAAAAGGATATTAAAAGGGGAAAGGGAGTTCAAAGGATTAAATGGAGTCGCCACCTAATTTTTAAGAAAAATAGGAAACCAATTATTAATTAACTTGAAAGAAATGTCTACGAATCAATTTGATTATAGGTAAGGGGTTCAAGTTATTCCGAAGGTAAGTGGATAGGCATCCTTCGAAATCCACAATTGTGATTCCAGACTGAATTCATTTTTTTTTTCAAATTCAGGAGAATAAAATAATGTACAAATATAATAAACACGCAATATACACAATAAAATAAAATAAAATAATTATCGGCCTAATGTTTGCCCAATGTCAATATTCACATAAAAATGACATAAAAATATAATTTGAGCTTTTTTGAATGGCTTCAAGGAAGCAAGTTTTGGGTACCTGTAAGCACACTCAATAAAAGAGTTACTAAAGAATAACTATGATTAAAATTAAATAAACCTAATAACAATTTTAAAATAAAAATAACTTTTATGAACATGGGAGGACTTAGAAATCCATGGTAATTTCTTCATCGGCCAATTCCAACAATTAAAATTATATATTAACTTAAATTAGATTTCCGTCTTTTAATATTGGGAAGGCCTCCGAAACCGACGGATGATTTTTTTTTCATTGGCCAATTTCAACATATCAAATATATAAACTTAAATTAAAATTTCGTCTTTTTAAAATGGGGAGGCCTCTAAACCCGACGGATAAATTTTTCATTGGTCATTTTAACAATTTAGACAAACAAATTATATGAATATAAAGTAAAATATTTTGTTCTTTTAAAATGGAAAAGGCCTCTAAACCTGACGGATAGATTTTTCATTGACCATTTTAACAAACAATTTATATGAATATAAACTAAAAATTTCCGTCTTTTAAAATGAAAAAGGCTTCTAAACCCGACGGATAGATTTTCATTGGCCAATTTCACAAATAAAATTTTCAGCATGAAATCAATATTGAAGTAACCAAGAATAGATAAAAAAAAAACTTAAACATAACAAGACAATTACAATACTAATTTAAATAATAACAAGGAATTGCTGAAACTTCTTAGAACAATAATAGGATTAGACAAATACTCTCCTATAACGAGAAAGATAAAAATAATAATAATAAAAGAATTTCAACAACAATAACACAACTAACAAGAAAAATAATAACACTAATAATCTTAAGAAGAGATAATGAATATATAATAATATGACAATAATAATAAACTAAAGAAAACAAAAGCATAACAATAATAATAATATAATAAATTAGAAACTTCAAGAAATGATGCATCTAGTTGCAAATGAATATAATAATCAATAATAAAACTAATCAAAAACAAAACTTAAGCAGTAACATAAATGGAAATAAACACCTCATGAACAATTACATAAAAAATGCATTTAAACAAAAATACTAACACAACAATGAACAAAATTTGACAAAAAAAAGTAACAGATTAAACAAACAAAATTTCAAAAGAACAATAATAATGATAGAAAATAGGAGACACGAAGCAAAATTAAATAAAATTAAAGTAAGAGATTTGAGTTTTACCATTGTTGCAATTGGAGTTTTGATTGTTGTCCATCGGAGTTGGAACTCATCGTAAACTGGATACCTACATATATGGAATAATCAGTTCATAATTCACTCTTATCTCATCAATCAGCAATGAATCCTCAGAAATCTCCTCAACTCCATCAATAATCTCTTGCTGCAAATCCTTAGGATCCTTTCCATCTACCGTACAACAAACGGATACATAAGTTCCCAAGATCTCCTTAACGGTTTCACAAAAATCCTTCGCCAGACATCTAGGCTGCATCACCTTAGCAATTTCAATGACGACATCAAGTGAGATGTTATCGTTATGCTTGATGTTCTTCGTCATCTTCCAGTCATGTTCCGTCTCCTTCAACGCCTTGATGACAAGTGTAGCGGCAGAGTGAACAACCGATACATTAGAGAGAAACGCACAAACTGTAGAAATAGCAGTTACAGAGGCCAATGGAGGCTCAGGGTGGTGGCCCGACCTTTAAGGAAAAGAACGGCGTATTCATCAGAGATATTAAGAAGGGTTCTCAGATCTGATTCTGCTTTTTGAATAATGGAAATGAATTCTTTTCCACGGTGGCTCATTTCCATAACCGACATGCCGGAACCCTGTCAGTTAACGAGGTCGGCTTGGTCTTTATGGAAGACATTTTTCGGGAGATGGCACCGGGGGAATAGATGAGGGATGTCGAGGAAGAGTGAGAGGAAGGCGAGAGAAGGGAGAAAGGCGGATGGAGAGGAAGAGGCGGCTGGGAGGAAGAGAGGAGAGGGGAGGCATTGGTTGAGTTTTTTTGAAGGAGGCGGCTGATTTTTGAGAGGGAGAGGAAAAGAGAGTGGACTTTTAAGGGTTCTCTCCTTTTTTTCAAAGTTTTCATCCTCTATCCTCAAAATATTATCCACACCAAAAAATTATGGGCTTAGTATTGTAGACCAAAATTATTGCAATAAAATTCCTAATTTTTTATTGATTTGACTGAATTTTAGACTGTGCTAAATTCACATAAATATTAACAAATGTAACAAATAAAAAATGAAATTTTAAAATAATATAATGAACGTAACTAATGACATGTGAAATGTAATTTTAAAAAAATAACTAACAAAAATCAAAAATTTTTATAAAATGAAATGAGTTATCGATAAACTTCATTATATTATATTAAAAGGAATTATTTAAAGCTATTAAATAAATAAGACTTCAAAATTACGAATTTTGAAAATGTTAGGCCAAAATTGAGTGTCAAAAACATGACTAATTTTAATAGTTTATCATAAATTTTCTCTTTAGATTTTCTAACAGCTCACTACGAAAAAAATAAATGATCAGGTCATAATCATGAACAAAAATTATAAGCAACAGTTGTAACTACATCCCATTCAACCAGCTCAATTTTCCAGCAAATCTCTTTTCCTCTATCACCAACAATAGTAGTGTGTGTTCTACATACAACTACATCACCAATAGAATTGATTGATATACAACATCTTTATATAAGGGCTAACAATTACTCTAATTTTACTTTTTCCATGGAGAATCCTTTAGTTCAAACTAGAACAAGACAACCATTCACTTCTTCACATTTTGTGTGTTTTTATTTTAAATTTGGATTTTAGTACTTTTTATATGCTATCAGAAAAAACCATTCACTAAGGATTACGAATGAATTAATGCACATGAATCAAAATTTTGATTTTAGTACTTTTGATTTGAAAGTGGAAAATCATGGTTCTGTGACACATATTACTCTAGTCACCTAACCAAGCGAAAAAGGGGATTCTCTTTAAGCATGGATTCATCTGACCATGAATCCTACTTTGCTTTGTTATGGGAGAGCGATTTGTCTCTTTCTCTAGGATCTAATATATGTGTCAAAGAGTGTATTCTTTTGAGGCGGATACGTGGTATACCATTGAGACTAATGATTCAATTCCTAGAAAGTCATCTCTCTCTCCTTCACATAAAACACAACGTATGATGATTCTAGTCATACAAAAACAACTAAACTTCATGATAAAAAGAACATGTACGGTGTATTATCTAAAGTCTAGGATTAGTATTTAAACATTGATGTGGCTTAAGAATGACTAATTAATATAAGATTGAATTGTAGTATAATCTCAATCTAATTAAATAAAGGATGACTATATAATCAAAACACCATCTCAATTAGTAGGAAAGAAAAAATAGTAAACACGGAGTTATATTATTTTAACACATAATATTATTCTATAATCTTGCATGATACTCCTTATATTCCATATTAAGTGTAATTCTTATGGAAAAACACACCTATTTAGAAAAATATTCAAGAGCATAGGGTAAATCATAATTTCAACTATTGCCCTTTGTAAAAATTATAAATTTAAGTAAAAATGCACAAGTATCCTCCTAGACTATGACCGAAATATCAAAGACACACCTTAACTAAATTAAGGACCTATTACCCCTTTCTAAACTTAATTTTGTTGTAACTTTGGGCACCTTTTTGTATTAACTAAGGAAACTAAGGTCTAAATCAACTCACTTTTCTCACATTTAAGGAATATGACTTTCCTTCAAAACATAAGTAAAATATTTTTCAAAACTCTCTTCCAACCTCCGCCCTACCCACCCCACCCTACCAGCCACCAATACACCCCCTACCAGCCTCACACACACCCTACCAGCCCCCAACCCCCAGCCCTAAAAATATATAAGTTAAAATTTTAAACACCTCCCCAACCCCATGAAAAAAAATATTAAAAAATTCAACTTCAAAAATTATTTTTCACTATAGTACAAAATAAAAGATATTTTTCAAAAACATATTTCACTCAAAAATCATACACTAAAATATTTTTTTTGAAAAAATTTTGTACTCTCAATCCAAAATGAGAAAATAAATAGAATCTCTACTTGTTTTCCAGGAAAACATTTTCTAAGAACATTTTCCATGAAAACATTTTCCTTCATACCAAACACACCCTTAGAGTAAATTTCTTTTGCTATAAGCCACTATCTTCAAAGCGATGATAAACATTTTTCTATGTTGTATTCGTGCAACAAAAACAACTCTAAAATTGAGATAATCCTGAACCTAGATATCACATTTTTCAAAGGTAATTTTTTTTGGCCAAGAAATTTATCCTAAGAACGCATACTTTAAAAAAAATCTCTTTTACCCATATATAATTAAGGATAAAAGTGATTGTACCTTTATTTCTAAAGAATATTTATACTGATAGGTTTGTGATTCTGTAAATTGTGTTGATATGTATTTGTTAAATTCATCAATAAAATATGATATTTCAAAGAAATTCCATATAGGAAAGAATGGTTGTCCTTAAGAAGGAAGCTTTTTTGAAATTTTTGTATTATAAATTCATGTGACAATAACAACATTAAAAGTGAGTTAATTCTTAAATTATTCAGAGGCAATAGTTTTTGCCAAGAAATTTCGTAAAAGAAAGGATATTTTATAATAAGTCTCCTTGAACAATAAATAATTAGTGATAGGAGAGGTGGTGCCTGTATTTCTAAAGCGATCATATGCAGTAAAGCAAGAAAACATGTCATTATTGCTGAAATTCCAACTAAATTTAATATTCCTCCAGAAGCATTTTCCAATAGCATTCCATAAACCTTCTCTTACTTATATGAAAACATATTGTACAATTATGATTTAATTCTTTTTATTTCATCCAATCATAGATTACCAACAACCTTTTCTATCCCATGTCACCATAAAAGGATAACACATATGAGGTCAACCGAAAGGCTACACTTATGTAGAATTCGTTCATTAGGAGGCTTAAAAATATTTTCATAAAATAAATCAAAACTTGATATAAACTAATTCACATAATCCTTTCCACTTGGATTATATAGATTTGTGTTAGGGTTACAGAAGATGGAAAAGCTATCTAGGTGGATCAACTAAACTAGAGTCATATGTGGGCACACGCTGAATGATCAAGGATTTTGTTACTAGAAAAATGGACTTGCTAGACGTGGAGGTTACCATTTCACGAGATAACACATATTTTAGGAATTCAGACATCCTAATGTGAGAAAACCCATTAGGGAGACCGGACTTACTAAACGTGAGACCTCCATCTCATTTGCATGTCCTTTGGGTGATAAGAAATTTTTCCCTTTTGTAATCATCTTATATCATCATAAAATCTAATATTCATCTTTTAAAGACCCTATGTAAACATCCTATCATATTAGCTCATAGGTCATAATGAGTGATAACAATCCTCACTTTGGACACAACTTTACAAGAGAGTACACAAGTGAGTACACCTTGCACTTAACACTTAATTATAATCTCGAGAAACTACTTTCAATCATATAAATTTGTATTGTCACATACATATAATATTGATGTGTAATTTAATGTCATAGGGTTAAGGACGAAGAATACCTAGAATCAACATCTCAACCACACATTAGCCGTAGAAGCATTACTGTCTAAGTAACTCATAGTTCTCCATTAAATCCAAGAAGTATCAATCAACATACCTTCTTGCCCTCTTCAAGAACCTTGATACTTCCATTCCAAGAATACATAACAATTACATAAACAAGGTAAATTCAAGAAGCAATTACATAATTAACAACAATGTAGTCAATCTACCTGTTCATCATCTTCACAACTCACCCTAATAAATAAAGGTTTTTCTAAAATTAGGGAAAGACATGGGTCTAGAAACATTCATAGGAATTAATCAATTAACCATCAATATTTACTTAAATAACACCAATTCATCATAATTCATCACAATGAGCAACCATGGACAAGAATGAGAAAAGGATTAAATACTCAAAATGACAAGGTTAAAGAGTATCACTCCTCTAATGGTGCACTTGATAAAAACAAAGAAGGAATCACTCTAAATTTTGGGGGTTGGGATGATCTAGACAATCATGGGATGGATGGATAGTAGGAATAGCCCCTTAATAAGAGTCAGCCTGAACTAAAACAATTGAATGATGGTTAATTGAGCAAGAGAATTTGAAGGAGAGGAACTCTATTTGTACTGAGACCACTACTTATTGTTTTCCTGTTCTTAGGATCCTGGACCAAGCTATTGTAAATTTGTAATGAATTTGGGGAGTTGAAACCCTTTGTAGAGCCAAACACCCTACTGTTTTGCAGCAACCAATCTTTTATTTAAGCCTTATTGTTTTTCTCAAAGCTAGTCTTGGAACCCAAATCATATAGATGTAAAGATTAAATATAGTTTAGATGATCTGGTGTTAATTCTTATTCATTCCTAGCTCACTCTTGTCCTAAAAGACAAAAGGAATCCCGATAGACCTTTATTTCTTTGTTTTACTTTTTTTTGAATGATTTTTCTTTAATTTATTTTAGCATTCGGGAAATGACACGTATGAAGATATCTAAATAGCGTTAACCTATACATGAATTGAATTTTCATTTGGGATTGAAGTTAACAAGTGACAAAGGTAATTAGTGCTTAATTATGATAGTCAGTCATTGGTATTCTTGTTAGAGATGTGATAATTAAAGAGAGAGTTACATTTGAGTCATTCACATACTTTGTATAACTAATAAATCTCATACTATAATTTTTCACATTTTTGTTCTATTGAAAATTGTTATATTTGACTTTCAATATCATTAATTACTAAATTAATATCCCGCGCTTTTTCTGGTGGCAAACACCCTTAATTAGCTTACGTGTTTTTTAATATGTTATGTTGTTTATGAAAAATACTAATTTAAAATGTTTATGTAATACCACATATCCTTCTACAACTATCGGGCATGCATTTTCGATAATTTTTTTGTGCATTACATTTTAAATATTTTTTGGGGCTTTTGCTTACTCGTCTACGTGGAGGATGGATAATTTATTTCTTGTTGTTACTCAAGATATGTAATATATAATTGACCATGGGGGAATAACTATTATGGAAGATATATTCCCACCCAATGAAAAGTATATCCTTGGCTCTATTTGATTGTCATAGCCTAACATAATGCTTCATGGACATTTTCTTTTTCAGTTGACAGCCTCATAAGCAGTGAAGTATTAGAAGTCAAGTTGAACTTTATAAGGCATCATATCTGGATATAGCCGTCAAAATGGGATTGGCTCGAGAGGCTGACACAACCAAACCCTTGAAATAAGTGGGGTTGGGCTTATAATTTTTGGCCAATTTATAACTGAGGCTTTTTAGATTGCCCAATTTGGCCCGTTGTCCTCGTAGGCTCAACCCGCAAACCTCTGAGGCCAGCCTGTGGGCTATTAATTTTTTAAAATATTTTTATATATATTTTTAATAGTGTTTCATTTGTAAAGATTTTAGGAATAAATTTTTCGAAAAATAAAAAATCAAGTCTTTTGCAATATCATCTTACATAGTGAATTGTAAATGAAGATGAAATTCTTGAGGAAATAATATCACATGTTTATTTAAATGTGATTGATTGATGAAGTATAAGCGGAGTTGTAAAACATAATTAATGAGTCACATAATATTATGGAAATTTAGATTTTGTAAGTATTTAGATTGTCTTCTGTTGCTAGAGATCTTTTAAACCATCTTGTTTTTTGTCGGAGAAATGATGGAATGATCAACATTTATCCGCTAAATCTTACGTTGGCTATTATGTATTTTTGTAAGTATTCATTTAAGTGTGTGATTCATAAATATATTTTTCTAGGTATTCAATGAAGTTCGTGATTGATAAAGGAGTTTTTGTCTGAATTGATGTCGTCTTCATAGACATCAACATTCGATACTCTTTCTAAGAGAGTAATATTGTTTATAATTTAGTTGAAGGGAAAAATAGTCCCAACCCGTGGCCCGCTTAGGCTGGGTTGGGCCTCTATTTTACTGGACCATTATTTAAAATGGCCAGCCGGCCCCAACCCATTTAACTCTCTAGCACGTTATGGTTGGGCAGGGTTGGGTTGGGCCAGTCCATTTTGACACCTCTAGGCATAATGCACAACTTCTAAGGCAGTAGGGGGAATTTTGCGTAATAAATTACATTGATCCTTAATTTGGGTTAAGAGAGGATCTGGAATATAGAATATGCAAAAACAGGAGAGACATGAATGTATTCTAAGTATACATAGTGTTATAAGCTTCCACACAAACAAACAAAGGATGTTTTTAAAATTGAAGCGTCAATCGTGCAACTCTGTACGTTTTTTTGCGTATTAAACAAAACAGTGAAGGGCTAAAAAATACAATTTTAACCATCATTTTTATGTGTCCAGGATAAGCTCTGTGGTTATTATAATTTTAGATTCCTCGTAAAGTTTGATAAAGTAGGAGAATTAGATAGTGCGTATAAATTCGAGGCAACATCACACTCAACTTCTAAGGAAGTATAGAACTATTGAAATTAATTGTACATGTATAAATACATGTATTAAAGTTTTTTTAATAGAGGAATTACATTAAACAAATCTTAACATAATGCAACACCATGGAGTACATCTTGTTTTACTTTAACAAGATATTCAGAAAGTTCAAAGCCTTCAGCCCTATTGTTTCACAACAACAATTATCGCTTCGAATGTTAATTAGAAGTATGAGTTTTGAGTTGTTTGTTGTTGTGTTAGTGTGTATGAAGGGAAGCAAGAGATGGCAAAAGTAACAATCTAGGCAATCAACCAAAAGGAAAAACAATATTGTTAAAGGTATGTTGGGATCGAAGAAGTTGAAAACTTATTTGGAGGGGTGAAAGATGAAAAAGTGAGAGTGTTTTATAAAAGCTTCAGAAGGAAAATTATTAATTTGGAAAGAGCAAGACTTATTTTAGAAAGGAAATAGTATCATGTAATAGTTGTGAGACGACATTTTTTATTCATGTTAACAACACATATTGATCGATCAAGAAGATGATAGTAGAGGTCAAAGTAAATGGTAATGAGTTTGTTTCATGGTAAAATAGTAAAAAAAAGTGTATGCAAGTTGGAATGCAGGTTACCTGGATAATCCTTAGTGAATGTGGCTGGTCAGTGGAGGATCCTTGGTAAAAAAATTTTTTTCATGAATCTCGTTCCTCAAATAGAAGCCCGGATTGGTGAATTCTATTTTTTACACGACTCTCCATCCTTATCGTAATCATCATCTTAATCTCCATGTGTGTCGACTGTAATTGGATCAAAAATTCAAAGGTGAGGTTTCGTTGAAGGATAATTATAAACGACATTAAAAGTAGTAATACAAAAGGCATTTTGTTCTTGAAGGTTATTATATACGGTAGAGATATATACCCATTATTGATTTTATTATTTTAGAATTAAGTTCATTTGTAACATGTCTTCTATATCCGTTTGTTGAACATGCGTTTAAGGGAAGGAAAAGTGGAAATATGAGATTATGAATAAATTGGGATATTAAGTAGGAATTTAAGTGGGGTATGTGTATGACTTCAAAAAACGGAAACCATAATGCTCGATAACAAAAGTATAGATTGATAAAGTGAAACACATGGAGAGTCTGGAGGAATTTCAAGTGGCGTGTCAAATGGCTTTATGTTTAGGGTAAGAAAATTCATTAGGCCACGAAGTCATGGGAACGCGACGTGTTGCACATCTTAAACAACAAGGCACAAAAACTGAGAATTTGATGTACGAAATTGTACGGGATTTTTCCAGAAGATGTACGATGTGTAAAAGGAAATCATAAGGCGTTTGTTGACACCGTTTCCATTTTGTGTTCTGATGCACATTGGTGGTGTTATTTATGAGCAAATATAGATCGTTTAAATAGGACAATTTTTGCATAGTTTATTGTCTGTTTGCAGAATCTGGTCTATATTAGAGACACATTAATGGAGGTTGGTGAGTGAGATGCAGCGCTAATTCACCTTTAACTGGGAATTGGGAATTAATGATCAGGGTGTGAGGTTAAGACTATAAATAAACAATGTAAGTCTTTATTTAAAAAGTGTAGGTTAAGAGAACAATGATTGGGATGCAAAAATTTGTTAGATGTTTGGGCTACTGATAAATGTGTTGAAGGCAACATGGGAAACTAAAACAATTGTTAGAAGTAATGGAAGGTTATGCGCAGGAAGGAAGAGTTACAACTACTGAAGGTGAAAAGTATACAACAGACTGTAGGGGAAGACTATTTGTGGGAATAAATTTTTAAAAGAGAATTCTGGCTTGTGGTGAAATAACACTAAACATAACATTTATTTTGATTTTCATAATTCAAATTACCTTCATCTCCAGCAAGTCTATATTGTTGCCCAAATAGTGAAAAATTAAAATTACTCGGCAAAATTTGTTGATACCATATAAATGTATTTATTTTGTTGAGATATTGAAGAATTTTAGTAAGCGAGGTGAGTCATGAAGGTTACTACAACACCCGAAGCTATCCCTGAGACGCAGACATGAGACCTAGGACCACAACCTATCCAAAGCTAAGCCTGCGGGCATGATCATGTGCATACTAAAGATAGTAAACTGATGCAGAAGCTAAATCATGTTTGAAATAAAAATATGGGGAATATCCATATGCTTAAATTGATATATATGAATACTGATGAGTTTAATAAAAAGAAAATATTAACTCAATACTAAGTTGAAACTATGTATGTCTGAAAATAGCCTCTAAACTAACTACAAATGATTGGAAAGGACAAAACTAAGTCTAGGCAAATGTGAAACTAAAGGAATAAATACTGAAAATAAATACATCACTATTGTCCTTGGAGAATAATGAATCACCTCTGAATCTGCTTAAATGGAGATCGGGATCGATCTAAGCATGACCGGGATGGTGAGATCTAACCATGAAGGTCTATTGAAGTTCTAAAAATCCTAGGTGTAACCATGATATGGGTATCATGATTTGACTGACAACTAGCGACCTAATGGGGGAAAGGTACCCAAAAGTGAAATTCCACATACCCGGTGATGAAATTCATTGAAAAATATTTAGTTTTTGAGGCTGGAATTGCTGGAACCTTGTTGCGTTCTTGAACAAGGGTTCTTGACGTTTTTCTCCTTTCATGCCTCTAATTTTCTAAGTTTTGATTTATGATTTTGACTATGGTATGTTTTAGTTATGTTTATAGGATTAAACTGAGTAAAATCTAATGATTTAGGGTCAAAACGTTGTATCTTAGGATTTAAATGAAGTCGGAAAAGACATAAATACCCATGAGTTAATTGTTGTTGTACGAAATGACAAACTTAACTTATGGGCCGTCGTTCAATCGCCGGTCTAATGTTTGGGTCCATAGGTTGGGTTTGTTCGACAGGACTTTACTAAAACTTTATATCTTGTTACTCGGAGGTCTGATTTTAGCAAACTCGGTGGCAATGGGAATCTAATTCAATTATCTATCATTTCATAGGTCATTGGACACTTAATTTGTTTTGTGCTAAAAGTTATGATCAATTGAATTTGATCCAACTAAATTTTCCCCCTAATTGTCTACTAATTTTCACCCATGGTCATACCTACGATCCGTAATTCTATCTATGGACCGTACTGGTTAATCGGGGTTCTTGTCAAATACTGGGGAAATGATGTCTTGATCGACAGACTCAGACTACGACCGTAGGTACATCCGTCGTTCGCCACTTAGTCAAATTTTTTAGCCTGAGTTTTTTTGGGGCTTCAGATTCAAACGATGGATGCACAATATGGGCCTTAGATCAGGCTGTGATTCATCGATGGTAACCGTCGGTTGCACCTACAGATTTCTAAAAAAGATGATTTCTTCTTTGTTTTAGATACTGGGTGTTACATTATCTCCCCCTTGGCAACATTCGTCCTCGAAAGAAGACTAAAATAGCTTGAATAGAGGGAGACAGTTGCAATCCCTATTGCTAAACAATGAGAACTGACTTTCTGACTATATATGAGTTTTGAGAACATTCAAACACGCTAAAAATGGAAGTACAAACTGTGGGAACATGATTCTATTACTAAATTCACGCACGAATGACATAAAAACTTAAGAGGAAATATTACCTCAAGATGGAGTAGAATCGGAAGGAAAGAGGTGAGGATACTTGACTTTCATGGCTGCTTCGGCTTCCCAAGTAATCTTGACTGAAGCGACTTCTTTGATGTCAACCATCTATCTTGACGATCAAGAATCTCAAATTGCACATTCTCATAAGAAAGACTATCTTTAACTGCCACACTCTTTAATGGCACCACAGAAGCTGGATGACCCACACACTTCTTCAAGAGTGAGATGTGGAATATTGGATGCATTGCTGCTAAGTCTGCTGGTAACTCTAACTCATATGCTACTTTTCAAATCCTTTTCATGATCTTGTGAGGGCCTACATATCTAGGACATCATTTTCCTTTCTTGCCAAATATCATCACTCCTTTCATAGGTGTCACTTTTAGGAAAACCCAATCATCAACTTGGACCTTTAGTTCCCTTCTCCTTACACATGCGTAATATTTCCGACGACTTTGGTCTGTATTAAGTCTCTGTTTAAAGAGTTTAACTTTCGCCGTATCATAAAGGACTGAATCTGGACCTATAAAAGCTACTTCAAACCACCCTATAAGAGATCTACATCTACCCCCATAGAGAGCCTCAAAAGGGGCCATATGAATGATTGTATAACAGCTAGTGTTGTAGGAAAACTCAATCATAGGGTGGTGATCATCCCAACTACCCTTGAAATCTATCACACAAGCTCTCAACAAATCATATAGGGTATAAATGGTACGCACTACCTGTCCATCCATCTACAGATGAAGTGTTGTGCTAAGGTTAACTTGTGTACCATGACCCTTCTAAAATGACTTCGAGAAATAAGAGGTAACTGAGAACTTCTATTTTAGATGATAGACAAAGGAACCCCATGCAACTTCACAATTTTTTTAAATGTAAAGCTTGACATAATCCACTACCGAATCAATAGTCTTGACCGTCAAAAAGCGAGAAGACTTTGTCATCATATAAACTGTCACCCAAATGGAGTCATGTTGTATGTGAGTACGTGCTAACCCTGCAATGAAATCCATATTGATAACTTCCCACTTCTAAGTAGGAATGTCGATCTCTGGAGTCATACCCCCTGTTTTCTCATGTTCTATCTTGACTTGTTGGCAATTGGGGCACTTACTCCCCTCTTCATGCCATTCCACCAATAGACTTCGTGCAGATTGCGGTATATCTTAGTGTAACCTTGATTTATAGAAATATCTAGAGCTATGGGCTTCTACAAGGATAGCTTTCTCAACTCACCCACACCAGGAACACACAATCTATCCTTGTAGCGAAATACACCATCTCTCTCTTGGGAAAAACCCTATACTCTCTGATCGTGGATTGCACCCGTAAGATCAAGCAAGATTGGATGACTGTCTTGTTTTTCATTAACCTCTACTACCAAAGAAGATTCTGCCCCATTCTGAACTATTACACCATTGAGTGATATGCTCATAAGGCGAACTCCTAAGAGACCAAGCCTGTGAGCATCCTTCACTAGATCCTTTTTTTCTTTCTCAACATGAGCTACACTACCCATAGATAATATACTAAGAGCATCTTCTACTAATTTTTCCTTACCAGAATTTTAATACACACTTATATCATAATCCTTAAGGAACCTAAGCCATCTCCTATAACGAAGATTCAACTCTTTATGGGTGAACACAAACCGAAGGCTCTTATGGTCAATGAACACATCTACATGAACATCATAAAAGTAATGTCTCCATATCTTGAGTGCAAACACCACTGCTTCAAGCCCGAGGTGAAGGATTTTATTGTTTTTCTTATGAATCTTAAGTTGTCTAGAGGCATAAGTTATAACCTTATCTCGCTGCATCAACACACAACCTAGGACAACTCTGGATGCATCACAATAGATCACATAACTATCTGAACCCTTTAATAGATTGAAGACACAAACTGTAGTCAATCTAGTTTTCAATTCTACAAAGCTTTTCTCACAATCATCTAAGCATTAAAACATGACCATGTTCTAAGTTAACCTAGTAAATTGTGAGGCTATGGATGAGAATCCTTCCACGAACCATTTGTAATAACCTGCTAGACCAAAGGAACTTCTGATATCTGTAGCAAAGGTTGGTTTGGGCTATTGTTTCACTTCTTCTATCTTCTGTGAATCCAATCTGATCCTCTCGCTAGACATAATGTGATCAAGAAAAGCAACGGATTACACCCCGAACTCACATTTGCTAAACTTAGTGAATAACATGCGATCCTTGAGAGTCTGTAGTACAATTCTAATGACTCGCATGTTTTTCCTCAATCCTAGAATAAATGAGGATATAATCAATAAAGATGATGATGAACAAGTCCAAGTACTATTTGAACACTCAGTTAAGAAAATCCATGAACGCTTCAAGAGCATTGGTTAGTCCAAATGACATAACAAAAAATTCATAATGACCATACCGTTTTCTAAAGGCTATTTTCAGAATGTCACTATTTCTAAGTCTAAGATGATGATAACCTGATCTGAGTTATATCTTTGAGAAGTTACTAGCACCCTGAAGTTGGTTAAATAAATCATCAATCCTTGGGATGGAATTCTTATTCATGAATGTGACCTTGTTCAACAGTCTATAGTCAATGCACATTCTTAGAGAACCATTTTTCTTCTTTACAAGTAACACTAGTGCACCCCATAGTGAAATCCTAGGTACATTGAGACCCTTAGGTAGAAGGTCTTTCAAATGTTCTTAAATTCCTTAAGTTCTGCTGGAGCCATTCTGTAAAATGTTATCTGGAAAGATATCAATTCCGAAGTCAGTTACTCTTACGGGAGGGACGCTAGGAAGATCTTCTTGAAACACTTCTGGAAACTCATAGACTACGGGAATTGACTCAAGAGTTGGGGTTCCAAAGCTACAATCTTAAACCCAAACTAGATGCTAGAGATAACCCTTAAAGATCATCTTTTTAAACTAAAAGTAAGAAATGAATTGACTAAAGGAGAAAAGATACTAAACTTCAATTCTAAGATTTGTTTGTCTGGAAACTGAATACGAACAATCCTAGTTCTACAATCGACTGAGGCATAATAGGAATGTAACCGTTCCATGCCAAGAATTACATCAAAGTCTACCATTTCTAACTCTACAAGATCTGTTGAGATGACTTTCTGAGAGACTGTGAAAGGATAATTTCCGTATACTTTTCTAGCTATGAGAAAGGTTCTAAAAGATTTTGGGACTAATATTGCATTGGAATGTTATGTAAGGAGTTAACTTTGAAATAGTAGACCCTGGATCTAAGAACGCATAAACATCATTGTTAAAGACTTGTAACTTACTAGTAACTACATCAAGAGAACCGTCCTGATACTGGCGAGCCTGAAGAGCATACGACCTGTTCTTGCGCTGACCAACACATGTACTAGATGAGTTACCCTACTGAGTCAGGGGACTTGCTGGTGCTGATAAAGTTATATACTAAGATCTACCATTATCACCTCCTTGGCCCTGTCTAGAACGGCAATCCCTCAACCTGTGATTAGACTAACCACACCAAAAACTTCCTTCTTTTCTCGCGAAGCACTCGCCCACATGGTTCTTACCATACTTAGAGCAAGTTGGGTAAGTCTTGGTGCCTGAAACACTTCCCTAGGACTTAGAAACTGGTGTCGTAGCCTTCTGGCCATACTTGTTCTTGGAGTATGAAATACTAGCTAACGAAGGGGTTGGGGCTGAAAAATTCTGCTAACTCTTAGAGCGATTTCCACCATCCAATTAATGCTGAGAATAGTCATCGCTCCCAAAGTCCTAGCCTTCTTATTTTTTCTTGGCATGTTTCCTAAGCATATCACCTTCAACCTTCTAAGCATGAGTCATAAGCCTAGATATGTTCATATCTCCCAGTAACATATCATTTATGCATTCAATTTTCACCAAATCTGAAACTCCATACAAAAACTTATTCATATGAACCGTAGAGTCAGCAACCATGTGAACAGTATGCTTGCAGAGTTGGTTAAACTTTATCCCCTACTATTTCACTGTAATTTTTCCTTGCCTTAAACTCATGAAAACCTGAGTCATTGATTCTCCCAAGTCTATTAGGAAAGACTTATCCAGAAAGGTCTCATTAAAAAAATCCCAAGTAATAGGACTTGCTTCTGTACCCCTATTTTCCTTCCCTTGAGTGTACCAAATATGAGCAACATCCTTCAACTAGTATGTTGCCAACTCAACTCTATCATTTGCAGTGACTTGCATTATCTCAAGGATCTTCTTGATCTCATCAATGAAATTTTGAGGATCCTCATTAGTTTGTGATCCTATGAACTCAGGAGGATTCATGCTAAAAAAAGTCAAGGACCCTTACTACTGCTCGTTCCTCATTTTCATTCATAAGAGCATGAACACGTTTGTTTTAATTTGTCATACTCTGAGCCAACATTTGAATGGCATTCTTGAATTCAGATTGGAGACTTCCTAATCAGGGACTAGAGGAGCTGCATTTTCATTCCTCGCAGCTGCATTCCTAGAGTTATCTATACGAGAAGGCATGATATATAACATAGAACGTCGAGTTAAAATGGAACTAGATCATACCTTACGCATGATAACAGTAACATTCATGAAAAGGAATCTACTTAGTGTAGATTTTAAGACATCCAGGACTCCTAAACCTAGTGTTCTGATACCAAGTATGTCACACCCTGAGCTATCCTTTTGACGCAGACACGGGACCTAGTAGTAGAAATGATCCCAAGCTAACCCTGCTAGTAGGTCATTAGCATACTAAAAATAATAACTCATGCGGAAGCTAAATCATGTTTAAAATAAAAAAGATGGGAAATACCTGTACGCCAAAACTAAGATATATGAAGAATAATGAGTTTAATCCAAAGAAAATATTAACTAAATACTGAGCTGAAAACTACCTATATCTAAAAATAACCTCTAAGATTACTACAAATACTTGGACATGCCCCATCTAAGTCTAGAAAGAACTAAAACTAAAGGATAAATACTGAAAAGAAACTTATGACTATTGTCCTCAGAGAATGAGGACTGACTACTGAATCTGCTCTGGAGATCGAGAAAAGATGTAAGCTTAATCAGTATCCTGAGAACTTGAACCTACTTCATGAGAAGATGTAGCGGATGTATGCGGTAGTACTTGTAATGTACTGAGCATTTATGATAGAATAAAGCTGAAATAAAATATAATTGAAAAAGCAAAAAAGCAAGAATGATGATATGAACGTTTATAGATAGTTTCTGAGGTAACTGGATGAAATGACAAAATTAATGACATGTTGAGACTAAATAATAACTGAACTGTAAATATGGTCAATGCATTAGAGTCAGACTGATCTATGGGAGTTACTTATAATCGATAATAAAACCACATGAGCTAAATGTTGAGTCTGACGTATACGCCCCATTGAGAGGTCTCAATATACCTTGCTAGAGGTATCAAGGCATGCTGGTGTGATCACTAAACTGCTTGCCCATAAAAGGGACTTACAAATTTCTTGGGTAGTAGTTCTGAGACTAATTGGGCACGCTGAACTCTAGTCCAACTCAATAATATGCTTATCCCAATGATTATGTAATTAAATAATTATGAATGTGTTTCTGTAAGTACTAGATAGCTTAAAACTAAATGTGCAAACTGAGAATGCAATAATTAATCTGGTAATTATGCATTTATAAATATGGCATATATATCTGAAATAACTGAAATTTCTAACCTAGCATGTGTAATTTAAGAACTAATGAAATACATTGCTAGGGTTCTGAAAATTTATGGGATAAACTGAATAAATAATGTGGAAATCTGATTTGGAACATATAACTAATTATTTCATGAAGTTCTGTTGAAGTTCTAGAAACTGTAGGTCTAACAATGATATGGGAATAAAAAATTTGACTTAAAACTAGGGACCCAATGGGTGAAAGGAATCCATTAGTGAAATCCCACATGCCTGTTGGTGAATTCACGTAGAAATGTTTATATTTTGGGGCAGGAATTCCTGGAACCTTGTTGCGTGCTTGAACAAGGGTTCTTGACCTTTTTCCCCTTTCTTGCTTCTAATTTTCTATGTTTTGATTTATGATTTTGACTTAGGTAAATTTTACTTATGTTTCTAGGCTTGAAATGACTAAAACATGATCATTTAGGGTCAAAAATATGTATCTTAGAGTTTATACGAAGTAGGAAAAGACCAAAAGACCCCTGAGTTAATTATCGCCAGAGCAAATGACAAACTGGACTGACGGGCCGTTGTTAATTTAAGGTTCGTCGTTTGGGTCTGTAGGTTTGGTCTATTCGACAAGCCTGTTCTAAAATGACATAATTCAATTATCTTTCAGTTGATAGGTTATGGAATACCTAAATAATTTTGTTCTAAGAGTTATGATCAATTAAAGTTCACCCAACTACATTTTCCCCGTAACTGTCTCCTAATTTTCACCTATGGTCAAATCTATGATCCATAGGTCCATCTACGTATCATACTGGTCAATCGTGGTTATTTTTAGAGTGTGGGTAGATGGGGTCTTGATCGACAAACACATACTACGACCGTATTTTGACCTACAAAGAGTAGGTCCGTCCGTCGTTCGATGCTTAGTCAAATTTTTTGGGTTAAGTTTTCTTATGGTTTCAGACACAACGACGAATGCATAGTACATGACGTAAATCAGACAACGGTCCATCGATGGTAACCGTCGGTTGAACCTGCAGATTTCTAAGAAGTTGATTTCTAGTTGGTTTTAGATAAAGGGTGTTACATACATAGTTTCCTTATATTTATTTTGAAATAAATGAAACCCGAATCTCCTCATCCTCATACTCATTTACTTAAGTCATTAAAGAAATTATTAATAATTATAAAAGACTTTCAAAAATAGGGTTCTTGCAAAATTATGGACGTGAATGACTCAATTCAAGGGTTTAAATAACAATATATAAAAGTCAATACTATAAATTCAATGAATTCCATCACTAAACAACTCAATGATACTTGTCATTTAAGAAATACTCGACTCGTAGGGTTCATTGAAGATTATGGGAATGACCAACTCACCTCAAGGACCTCCATGTATAAGATATGGAAATCCCTATATATGAAATATAGTATCAATAAAATTAGGAATTTAATACTCAAGAATTTCGCACTCGAAGATAATTCTTCTCTCAAGTATACTCAATTTATTGAGGTCATGCGGAATTTATGGGCGTGAGCGACCTAACTTAAGGATATCAATGATAATGTAGGCTCATGAATACACTCTTATTATTCTCATATTAACTTACTCATGCCTTAAAAAAATTATAAGTAATTTTAGAAGACTACTTACAAAGACTCAAAGGGACTTTCTCAAACATTACCCTTAACTCTACCTCGAATTTGAATAATTAACCAAGGATTATGATGATTATACATAACATTTTTCAATGATTAGTTGTAGTATGGATAGTTTTAATCAATAATAAACAAAGAAAAATTTTTCAATGAACTTAGACGGAGCAAACAACAAATGAAAAATGTGGGGGCAACTGACCTTGACGCATTCCTGGTGTGGGGCGCCAACACACTATACTTCATGTGAATTCATTACACGTTGCGCCACCCCTCCATTAAAACAATATAAAAGATATATCTTCTCATTTTATCCCCAGTTCACACAGTATGGATTGTTTTTCTCAAAATATCCTTAGATTCGTAAAGCTAACACAAGTGACAAATGCATGTTTGGGTTAGTGGGATATGGGGAAATTTTGTTTGTCTCATTGAATTCTTCTTTGTTTCCCTAAAAAAGATGTATTGACATTGTGTTTTATTGTTGGCCAAAGAATTAATCTCATAGAGAAATTCAATTTGAAGGAAATTTCCAACTCAACTTTATGCTAGGAAGTTTTAGTGAACTTAACATCTAAGAAAATTATAATCACTCGGAAAAATAGTATTCAACATAAAGAATGAATTGAGTCTTAGCTCAAAAATGTTTAGGTGTTACAATACAACTCAAGAACGATTTTGAGGTGGACATAGTCATCTTCTCTCTGATGTTTTATGAAAACAAAGGAAGATTACTAGGCATGGACTAAGAATAGAAATACCATGCCTAGGGTAAAATGACTGCTAGTTGTTAATCTTAGAAACGCTACTCATCTATGCTCTTCTTTCCTCATCACCATACCCCATTGGCTGCAACTCATAGCTCCCACAAGAGAATATGACGACATACTCTTACTATATTCAAGCTTAACCTAAATCCTAAGGTTTGAGTTTTATACCTCTCTATAACAAATCTCATCACAAAAGTATTACTCTTTACAATCACATTTAATCAACATTGGCTTATATCAAGAACAACATATTTTTTAACAACATCAGATTCAAGCATAGTAGTTTAACGATTTCATAGACTCATACTAACCAGCTCTTTATGAAATTCTTATTCTCTCACCATATCTGCCATAGCAACTAGATTTCCCCCCATTACCACGAGAAACTATCTAAGGGTTATAATTTAACTATTTCCCATTGTAAAACCTCATCCTCCACTTCCTCTATCATTATAACTTCAGATGGAATTATGAAACATCATCGTCATCAAGATAAGATCATTAACCTTTTCCTTTGAACATCACTCCTTTACTAAAAGTACGTTTGAAAATATATCCCTCATACTCATTTGAATACATTATTATATTACTCTCAACACTTGACTTGATTTATAATCTTATGAACTCCCCATTAAGTCTAAAGCTTAAACTTGAATGTTATGGACCTAGTACATTATCTATGAACTGGTTTATATCTCCTTTTACTCTAATACTCGGGAAAATTTTATATCATGACTATCGAACTCTACTTAAGAAGATACTAAGAATTTTTCCTAAGATGTTTCTGTTGACTTCTTATTGGCTCCTAAGTGTGCTTCTTCTAACTCTTAGTAAAATGAAACTTTCATTAACATATCCCATATTGGGAAACTCAATTATACAATCTAGGCACAAATAAGAAAAAAATGATAACCTGAATTAAGACTTCTTCTAATTACATACCACCTCGATACACCTCTTAATACTCATGTTACTTTTGTCATCTGGCCACACTTCGCTGCACTTATCTAAAGGTTAGGGTCTCTCACTCGTGTCACTGATATTTGACGCAGCTAACATCTTACTTCTCTCATGTAGTCTTTTTTTTGTCAACATTATATTAAAGTGAGTATTTAAAAAGTATTTCAACGTGTTTTTTGTAATATTTATTGATGACATATGTATATATTCAAAAGAATGAAGAGGACAATGCTACTCATCTCATAATAGTCCTCTAAACTCTCAATGACAGAGATTTAGACTTGAGTCCACGACATACTTGGACCATATTTTTTCTAGTGAAGGGATTTGAGTAAACACTAAGAAAATTGAAACAATGTAGAATTATCCTAGACCCACCTTCCCAACTGATATAAAGAGTTTCTTGGGATTGATTAGTTAATAAAAAAACCGTTAGGGTTTATCATCTATTTCATCCACGTTAACTAAGTTGACTCAGAAAATAACTACATTCGAATGGTATGAAGCATGTGTGAAAATCTTTAAGTAATTGAAAACTTTGTTAACCACTATTCCAATTTTGACCCTACTAGAGGATACATAGGGTTTTATTATTTATTGCGATAGGTCCCTAGTTAGACTTGGAGGTGTATTGGGGCAGAATGGTATTTTATAGGCAATGCCTCCAGACCACTTATGATTCTCAAGCATAAGTTCCCGACTTGGGATCTCGTGTTTGGAACAATACTTTTCTCTAAAGATGAAGCATTACTATCTCTATGGTGTTCATGTGGATGAGCTCATCGACTACAAGAGTCTCTAATATGTCAGAACAAGCTAAATCTTTGACAAAGGAAATGGATGGAACTACTTACATATTATCGTACGAGCATTCTATGCAATCTAGTTAAGGATAATGTTGTTGCTGATTCCTTAACAAGGCTGTCCATGAGGAGTACTTCTCATGTCAGGGAAGGTTGAAACAATTGGTCTGGGAAGTTCATAGACGCGCACATCTAGGTGTATATTTGTTATATCCTAGTAAAAATGAAGTGGTCATGATGCAAGGGTTGAATTTTCAGTATATTTTGAATTGAAGGAAAAGTAGGACAAGGAACCCATTTTACTTTAGTTGAAGGTAAGTAGGCATAAGCCGAATGTGATGGTCTTTTCACAAAGGGAGTGGTGTGGTAAGTTATCAAGTTAATTTTTGGTATCTAAGTGTGGATGAAATCCTAGAGAAAATCATAAAATAATCCTTTAGTTTCCGATATTCGATTTATCCTTATACCAAAAAGCTGTACCGTGACTTTAGGGAAATCTATCAGTGGAGTCGCATGAAGTGATGCATTGCCTTGTTTGTTCCTAATTGCCCAAATGTCAAGAAATCCAAGGAAAATCAAAGGCCATTTGGTGTAACTCAAAATATACCCCTTCCATAATAGAAGTGGGAGATGATTAATACAGATTTCAATAGTGGTCAAGTAGAACGCAAAATGCACACCTTAGAGGACATGTTGAGAGTGTATATTTTTAAATTCAAATATAATTGGGATGACCACTCACCTCTTACTGAGTTTACATACAATATTAGTTACCATTGCATTATTTAGATGGCTCTGTATGAGCGGATGTGTAGATTTTATATTAGGTGGTTTGAGGTTTGTGAAACAACGTTTATAGGCAAATATATGGTTCATCAAGTGATAGTGTAACAACCCTAAGAGTGAATAAGATAAGAAATGCTTAATGTGTCAAGAGTGGCTACGATTAGACCAGAGTTCACACAGATTTATGCGTGTAGAACCAGACATCAGAACCCTTACTAAAGCCAAGTCAACTAACTTGGGCAGTTAGTTGAGCTTGGAAAGGTTGGGTCCAACCATATAGGGCTCTCGAATACGAAGTTTTTATCGAAGAAGTCTTTACCGAACATAAAAAGAAAAAATCTTAGGTTTGAAGGGTCTAGGGATAAAATGGTATTCCTTGCTAAGGGTAGTATCGTAATACCCATGATATGAAGTCTTTCTCCACCAAGGCTGCAAAAAAAGAAGTTAAAAATATTATAAAGAAATCAAAAGTTCTATACACTCAAAGAACATACAAAAAAACATATACAAGCAAGCAAGCTAACTTAAGAAACGAAAACATTATATCATCTTCTCGAGGGGATTGTGTTGAAGGTTTAGGGGAGGATTTGGGCAGCACATTGAAGTTGTGTAAATATACAACAAGGTATGGGTTTTCTCTCTCGGAATCCTTTCCCCAATAGAAACTTTTTTCTACAAAATTCAAACATATGAAACTAGGGTTGTCCCCTTGAATGTTGAACTCCTTGTCCCTAGTCTCCTTCCGATTTCAATCCAAACGAGGTTAGAAATCATGTTGTAGGTATGGTTTCTGGTAGCTAAGTGTTAAATATAATATTATTTGTCATTTTATGTTATGAAATAGCAAGCATGTTCAATGATGTCAACCGAAAATGATGTGGTGCAATATGTAAATTTTTGTTCTTGTTGTTATCCGTTTTGAAGTCTTAAAATGGTTTGTTTGATGGCTGAAATTAACGTGCATAAAATGTGTAATTCGTGATGTTCATATGAGGTGTATGTGTTTGACTAATTTTAAGGGGAAAGTTGCAAATAAATCAACAATGAATCTACACCTAAGAATGTGTTAAACGAATCCATGAAATACACGCCAAAAAGTATTAAATTATCCATGATTTTTCCTAAGTTTTAAAGTGGAAATATTAGTGAAAAACAAATAAGTAAATGACTAATTTTCCAGAAAAAGAAATAAGTTTTCATTTAGGCTAAAGCATAGAGGAGTAATTTGGAATTTTATTGGTTTTAAAAGGGATGACGCCACAAGGATTCGTACTTGTGACCTCACCCGTGTGACATCTTATATTCGCAAGAAAGGAAAAGGGGTCAGTGGGATTCCAAATGGGATGTACTATCTAAGAAGGGAGAGAGCAAAAATTTAAATAAATAAAATGGGAGGCGTTGAAATCGAACCCACAACCTCTAGGTAGCGAATGAAGGGAAAGAATAAAAGAAAGGAAGTGTCATGCGTGGGAATCGAAGCCACGATCTCAAGGCTGGAAAGGAGAAAGGGCAAAATAAATAAGAAAATAAATTGAGGATGTGGGGGATCGATCCCATAACCTCACTACCAAAGCGTAGCCAAAGAAACTTTTAACTAAAAATAAAATAAGGAAGTTGTGGCGGTTCGAACCTAGAACCTGACAGCCCCTAGTGAAATAAAGAAAAATTAAAGAGAGGTTGTGGGGGTTCGATTCCACTACCTCTTGGTCCATACAAATTGGAAAAGAACAATTAAATGAAAAAAACAAAAGGGATTGTGGGGGTTTGATCCCATAATCCTTTGGCCAAATAAGAGGAGAATTCAAGGAGAAAAAAAGAAAGAGAGAATGTTGATGTTGGGGCTCGATCTAGAGTCCCAATGTCATGAAGACTAAAAATAAAGTCGAGGAGAAATGTAAGTATTGTCCAAGGGGTTCGAACTTGGTTTCCCTTTCCCAAATTTCCGTATTGATACTATGTGAATAAAATGTTCAAGAATCATGCCACCTACTCTGATCGAAATTGACATCTTGGCATGCACACAAGATACATAAGTCTTGTAATACATAATCTTAGGAATATATGAGTCGCTTAACGAACTATATATGAAGCCTCATGGCTTGTATGTATTTACCCATAATTCTAGCACACGTTTAAAAATAAATGAAACTAAGATGTATGTAATGAAATGAAGTAACCCTAGAAGGGTTTAGTTCGAGTGAAAAACACACTATATTGCCAAGTACATTGGAATATGATGAAATGAACAATGAAATGATGAAATCCTAGAAGGGTTAAGTAAGAGTTTGAAACACACTAAATGGTCAAGTACATTGGCATATGATGAAATGAATGATCACGAAAAAAAAGGGTGAGTACTTATTAAGAGAAAATGTGATAATGTGAATGAATGTGGTGACAACATGATATGAGGCTAATGTAAAATTGAGAGCAATCCTAAATGAGCCTATGTAAATATTACAAAAACTACTCGAGATTAACACACTTAATACTAATCATGAGATCATAAATCATCTATTGAGTTATAATGTCCTTATACTATAAGCCAACTTTCATAATTAATAAGTTTAATGTAATGGAAATTTATACTGAGCACGGATATACTAGCTATGAGCGTTAATACCTTCTTTCAGGAAGGGCTGAGGTTCACGTAACTCTCATAAGATGAGACTATCTGGCATGCCGGGTATGAATCTGTTTATATCTCCTAGTCTTCGAACATATACTACCAATATAGGCATACAGTACTCTTCAATTCCAATATACACAATCATGTTTTCGGTCACTTTGACCGGTGATTCCACCTCTTTTTTGTGTGGGGGAGACACTGGATTTCATGATGCTCACATGATCTATGTCGGTTAAAGTTAAAGTTCACAATGAATGAATGAGGCCATCCTCAATGATGTACACAATAAAATGAATGATACCAAAGGTGTTAGGATAGGATAATCAAGATGTTAGCTAGACTGAAGTAATGAAAGTAGGTTATTCTTGATCATTGCACAGCAAACTGATGAGAGTCTTTAATTACATCCTAGGTATAGCAGGTGTTTACACTACCTTATGAATGAATGAATGAAGTACATATGAATGAATAAAGAAGACTGTGTGTTTGCTAAAGAAGGCTTCCTAGTTGAGGTCCCATATGTTGAGCCCTCATTTTTGAAAGTCCTAACGTCATATCCATTATCCTAAGGTCTCATGGCATATGAAAGAATGATATGAACTAAGTGATATGATATGTGAAATATGTTATGTGATGTTTGCAAAATGATATGTTTGATGATGCATTTTACACTCACGGCATGACTTTCCAAATCAAAAATTGGAAGGTCCGTTGACATTCCTAATCCAAATTTTGTAAGTCAACTGACTTGACTTTCCATAAATCATGTTGTTAGGAAAGACCTATTCTTTCTCATGCATGTTTTTGGTGTGTGCTTGCATATACCAATACATAGTACAAGTGTGTTCTAATTCCATACAAATATCTACTTATAGGTGCAGTCCCATGTTGACGTTAGTTCTTACGGTACGATGTTGCTGCTATTCGTATGTAGAGATTTCATCCGGACTTGGTAAGCCCTCATGCTTTCGAGGCTGTCTAATGTTATTATCTAGCTTCTATGTAGGATTTAGCTAGTGGAGCATGTTCCATTAGTATTTTATTTACCATTTCATTTCAGACTTTGTATTGGTGCTATTTTGGCAAGTATACACTTTATCCAGTATTAAACTATTTCTTTCATTTGATGAGCTTAATATTCGATGGTTGATCGTGAACATTAATCAGTTAAAGTAGAATGTCTTATACCAATGTTAAATAACAAAAAGTTTAAATTTTCCGGAAAAATTAACCTAGATGAAGTATAGAAGACGTATGTAGGCTTGTCTGCGACCTCTGAGAGGTCAACGACGCCGGTATCGTCTGGGGTCTACATTCCGGTCATGACACATGGATAAGGTGATTACCATTTAGGAGAAGTTAAAATTTTTGTACAGTCATGATAAATTTTATTCTGATGTAGAACAAAGGATTTAGAGTTTGAGGTTGATGATAAGATATATCTGTTTCACCCATGCATGGTCCTATGAGATTACGTAAGAAAGGAAAGATCAATCCCCGATATATTGGTCCTTACTGAATTTCCAAGAGGGTTTGTAATATAGATTATGAGTTTGATCTACCACTAGAACTACAATCAGGTCATCCAATGTTTCATATTTCTATGCCAAAGAAGTTCTTGGGTGATCATACACTTATTATCACTACTGAAAGTATTGGAGTGAATAACAACTGGTCCAATAAGGATATTCTAGTTTAGATCTTTGATTGTCAGATTCATAGGTTGAGAACTAAATGTTGCATTAATTAAAGTCTTCTTGAGGAACCAATTAGTTGAGGAAAGTACTTAGTACTCCAAGGAAGATATGAAGAAGACATAGCATCACCTATTTTTCTCTAAATCAATTCCAGACCAAGTTGCTAACTATTTATTTAATACTTTTTATGTTGATATATTGATTTTATGTTATGTGAATTTTTTGTACTTTGTGTTGGATTGTTAGACACTTTTTCTGCACCTTTTTATGCTTAGTTTTATCTCATTAAAGGTATAACTTTCCCAAGGGGTGAGATATTGAAACACCTGGGAAACTGAAATTTGGAATGTAAAAGGGAAAATGCTTCAGTTGAGTACAAGTGTGCAAGTACGGAAGGTTTTACGGTCCGTATAGGCTGTCACAGACTGTACAACGAACAATTGAAAAGGGAAAACATTGATTGCCTCTTTAGGAAAAGTTTCTTCAGCCAGAAGAGGACCACCGCACATCACCTCACTCGTGAAGTTAAGCCCAACACTCTTGAAGGTTCACAGACTCTTGGACGGTCTATAAAGCTTCATATGGAGCGTGAAGTCATTCGTGAGGGTACCCATAAGTTTTTTATCAACTTCAGATTATCATATCTCTGAGCAAATAATAAATCATATGCCCCTTTAACTATCAAATTAAATGTATTTGCATCTTCATTCGAACGCCACAAAGTTGTCTTAGTTCGTGTTTGGAGTAAAAATGGATATGCAAATTTTAGTGAAGCAATATAATACATGTGAGGTTTCATTGACCATGAACCTTAAATGGTTTATGAAACCTTCTTTTAAAGCACTTCATCAATATTTAAGTGTGGGATGCTTTTGTCTTTCCCATATGTCTTTTTTAACCTTATTCTAACTCCTTTTTGAGTGTTTATTTAGTACATCAATCAACTAACTAGTTCCATCAATAAAACAGTAAGCATTTAAAAATTCTCTTAAAACTCACACAGGGTTCCTCTCCCCAACAAGAACTCTATAACCTTCAAGAGGAAAATCCAAGATACAAAGAAAATCCTCCAACCCAAGTTTTCGCATGTTCTTCCGCTCTATTATTCGTCCTCAAGGTAAAGATAAATCAAGTCTCAACCAAAATTTTCATTTTAAAATCTTCATATTCACATATATAAGGATATTATAATATTAGAGTAGTTCATTCTTATGTCCTACATCTACTTTTTAATCAGCAAAAAAGTAATTTAATGTTTTGTCCTTACATTTGAGTATTTTTTTTGGATAAGGTTATATTAAGTTCTTAGTTCTTAAGTTGGTGTTTTTTAAATTACTATATCTAATCATTTATTGTTGCAAATTCTATAGAGTGATCATTGAGTTGATCGTTCATGTATATATTGTAGCATGAATCATATGAATTGAGTTTTCTTGAGATGAATACTATCGTTGATTTTTGAGTATTGAGTTTTCAATATTCATATTGAGATCCTTGTGTTGATGCTTTCATGTCAATATTACTACATAAAACCTATTTTGATTTATAAATTTGTAGAATCTTTTAAAGCTAACATTTGTGTTTTTGAATATGCGAAGAGGTGTTTGAAAAAAAATCATAAGGAAACCAACTACATACCATACATTTCATTATTACATGAAGAAAAAATTTTTTTTTTTTTAAAAAAAAGTTAACATTTTGTAAGAAAGATTGAGTACATAATAGTTACCTCTAAAACAGGCCCCTTTTGAGTAACTATCTCTACCCAAATGCACTTTTACATAGAGATAACAAAAACCTTGTTTTCTCAATTAGAAATTAGTTCCAAATATATGTTAGAGCAATTAACTCTTTTAAGAGGATAGTTTCAGTAGTAATCTCAATCAAAAGGAAGAATATGTTTATAACACCTCTGACTACGATCATCTTTTAGTTTTGGGTCAAATTACAACAATCATATCTTTGAGAACATAAAGAATTAGGTTCCCGTGAGGTATCATATAACCAGTCTTTGATTCGTCTTTGAAACGCCGCAAAGTTTGCGAATTTTTTAGCTTGGAGTAAAAGGTTATGGCCATGAGAATGAAGCCTCTCTAATGTCTATTTTTCATCTGTTTAAAGAAAAGGTATTTTGGTCTTTTCCTTACACTGCTAGGACTAAAAAAATTTCTCACCCAAATAAGGGTCTAATATGTTTTCTACTACTTTTTCTTGTTCCTAAATGCTTAGAGTTTGATAGAAGGGTTTGGAGAATAGAAAAGGGATAAGATCCATCAAAAATTTGGAGAATTAACCACGAACAACATTCTTTCTAGATATGTAAGCTTCTCACTCTGTTGGGATTGTTCAACCACACGACATACCTCTAATTTTTTCATGAAATCTCTTATTGATAGTTTTTTGACATTGTTATTGAATTTTGATTCATTCCATAACAGTGGAGTCTTTGAGTTCTTGAGTTTATTCAAATTTAGTATGAGTTAGGTGTTAGATAGAGATTGATGAATTCATTTAAGTATTGTAAATAAAAAATGATTTAGAATAAATCAGTCAATTCGAGATGAGTTAGGACCCACAAATTAGATAAAAAAAAATCATTAGATTTCTGGGCGCGGATGTGAAGCTGCGTGCCATCACTACGCCAGGAGTAATTGTCAGTAGTTTGGTCATGGTGAGGTATTTTAGTAGTGCACCCAAAACATCTCTAGTAGTTTTGGGGCTGGCGCCCTGCGCCACTCAATTCTCCACGGTCAGAAGGTCCTTTTCTTTTCCTTCCTTCTTTTCGGGTGTCTTCATTTGATTCGTATCTATGTTATTTTCTTGATTTTAACTTTCAAAGTCTTCATTAATCCTTGATAGATCCTACATATCCTAATAACATTTATTTATTCACATTTAAAATAAAAGAAAAGTTAAAGAGGAAAATCCAAGAGGTCCATTTTAGTCATTTTAAGAATTCATTTGCAATTGATTATAAATTTGAACTAAATCTTGAGTAAAATGAGAATGAGAATGAGAAGATTTAATTTCATGTTTTAAAATAAGTATAGGGAACTAACCATTTCCAAGTGTAACACTTCAACATTTGAAAGAGTGAAACATTGATTTCTAAACGAGTTTATGAGAAGTTTTTGAGTATTACCTTTTCTAAAATGATCTTTTGAGTAACTACCTCAAATTGATGAAGAGTTCTGTTTTATACATTTGAGCATTCATATTTATTTTGGGATAATATTAAGCATCGATATGAAGGCGAGTTCAGACGACTCAAATTCCTCATAAAAAATTTATGCTAACATGGGTAAACGATTATACTTTTAAAAAAAAATTATTTGTGCCTTACGACAAAGCTTAGTGGATCCACTTAGTTGAGGTATTATATATCTCGAAAAGGTATAGGATAGTTGTGATAGTATGGGCGAGACGTTGTATCATCACTTATCTCATAGTGATGGTTGTCGAATAGAGAATCTCTCAAATAAGAACAAAGAGTATGTTATTGTATTTTTATCCATTTAAAGTTTAAATATACTCTTTTACAAGCTTTGTATGTGGCATCTCTTATTGTTGCTTTCAGATTTGAGTTGATTTGAGGTGAGTATTGTCTTCCCTCGTTATCAGTTCAGCTGTATCTCAATCAGATTTTCCCTTGCACCAACATCTTTTTATGATGCAGATACAAGTATTAAGGTTCATCAACTAGCGCTTTGTTGATACTATTTGTACTTTAGCTAGCATTTTATGATGCAGATAGAGGTGTTTTGAATCATCAAAAGATACTGAAGTTCAGATCACTCTATACTTCTGCTAGCTCTTGGTGAGCCTCCTTGTATTTCAGAGAACTTCAGATATACGTTCTCGCTATTAAGATGACGTGGGTCTTGTCCCGATAATATTCTTTAATAGTAGAGGCTTTATTAATAATTAGAGTTGAAGAGTCTTTCAATATTTATATTTCCTTGAGATGTTTCTGCAAACTATTATACTTATATTAAAGAGTATCTTAAGAAAGTTTGAGTTGATTATTTACTTTAAGTTTAATGATATTCATAAAATTTTGTTTGTAGCCTTTTATCGGTTGAGGAAGTCTTCTGCTGAGTATCAGCCAAGCCAAGGGTTCGTTTGGAAACAACTAATAGGTTTGAGGAGGTTCATTCAAATATCTCTTCGCAAAAAATATTTTTATGAATAAAATTAAATTTGACTTTGATTTCCTTTTTTTACTACGTTCGTAGAGAAGTAGAGAAATACATTCTGGCTTTCACCATATTATCATTTTTATATAAAATTTAAAAGACCTAAATTTTGTGAATTTACTGTTACGCTTCTTTATAAATATCTATAACTAGTTCACTATAAGAAACTAAAGTACCACAATCTTATATAAAGAAACATTGTACTATGCCTCTTAAATATCACAAATTAATTAACGATAATTTAATTTTACCTCAAACTTTTAATATCAAAAATTTAGGTTTATATCATTTAAAATATCAAAAATTTAGGTTTATATATAATTGTTGTGTTCTATCTTTTTTCACAAATTTGATTTGACAAATTTAATCATCACATGTACGATTTTATGAAAAATATTTAGCAGTTATTATAACACCTCAGAAATAAGAATTGGACTTACAACAGAAAATAATGGAAAATTGGTGAACAAAGGCAGGGTTCACGGACGTGAAAGGAACACCGATCTATCAGCCTAGTAGTGGCTCATTCCCAATCATAAGTGGTGGACGACGAGGTGGGGGAGGTCCGTAGTAAAGGGACAACTAACAACAACCAGACATCAGACAACAGAGTCCACCACAAGTCGTGGTCTTGATGATGGTCCTTCAAAAGGTTCGTGAACCCTAGCTAGTAGACCCCATTCCAAGTAAAGAACCACATTGGCCTTTACGATCTGTGGTCCTTCACACGGGACGTGGTAGGGATCATGTAGGGCCCCCAAAAACTAAATTGGCCATAGTCCCTTTTATGGACCATCAGTGGCTACGTGGAAGGGCCTCAACAACTTTTATGTTAGGGTCATTTTGGTGTTTTCCTTCTTGTGTTGAAAACCTTAAATACATCATTTAACCCATAAATTATGTCGTTTAACTAGGTTTAATGCTATAATTCAAATCAGAACCTACCATTGTCAATTCATCTCTCAAATAAGAACAAAGAGTATGTTATTGTATTTTTATCCATTTTAAGTTTAAATGTACTCTTTTACAAGCTTTGTATGTGGCATCTCTTATTGTTGCTTTCAGATTTGAGTTGATTTGAGGTGAGTATTGTCTTCCCTCGTTATCAGTTCAGCTGTATCTCTATCAGATTTTCCCTTGCACCAACATCTTTTTATTATGCAGATACAAGTATTAAGGTTCATCAACTAGCGCTTTGTTGATACTATTTGTACTTTATCTAGCATATTAAGAGCCTCCTTGCATATTGGAGATCTTCACATAGTTATTTATATATTTTTAAGTTGCCGAGAGTCTTGTCCGGACTTGAATCAAAATCTTTAGAGGATTCGTAGACATAAGTAGTTGAGTTTTTTTCACTATTCTCTTGTTGATATTTTAAGTCATAGAGTCAATTATTTATGTTTAAAAAAGCATATCGAGATATTTTTGTGTTTATATATTGTTGAGAATTTTGATTTGATTTTTGATTTTAAAGTTTCTATTTTTCTTCAGTAGGTCTTCAACTTGTAGTCAGTCATGCCAAGGATTCACGTGCAGGTTCTAGAGTACAGGCCATGTCCAGAGTGTATGCTTGGGGCGGACAATATTTTTATACATTTCATCAACAGTATATATTATTAGGAGTAGTATTTCTCACCTACATGAGAGAGAGTTAAGATAAAAAAAATCCCCCATAAACCGTCTTGCATACATGGGTAGAACATCATACTTTTTAGATAAATCTGTATACTTAGAGGATCCACTTAGTTGAGAGGTCCTACATTTCAGCAAAATATAGAACAACTCCAGTAGGGTGTACAAGATGTTGTATCATCACTTAGTTCGTAGTGATGGTTTTCGATTTAACTCATTTATTTCGTTACATTCACCTTGATTATATTTTATGTACTACAATCCTTTCATTCAATTATTTCACTTCAACTATATTACATATACGTATATTCAATGTAATAAAGTCATTTGACTTGTATCTCTTTATGATGCAGATAGAGGTGTTTTGAATCATCAAAAGATACTGAAGTTCAGATCACTCTATACTTCTGCTAGCTCTTGGTGAGCCTCCTTGTATTTCAGAGAACTTCAGATATACCTTCTCGCTATTAAGATGACGTGGGTCTTGTCCCGATAATCTTCTTTAATAGTAGAGGCTTTATTAATAATTAGAGTTGAAGAGTCTTTCAATATTTATATTTCCTTGAGATGTTTCTGCAAACTATTATACTTATATTAAAGAGTATCTTAAGAAAATTTGAGTTGATTATTTACTTTAAGTTTAATAATATTCATAAAATTTTGTTTGTAGCCTTTTATCGGTTGAGGAAGTCTTTTGCTTAGTATCAGCCAAGCCAAGGGTTCGTTTGGAAACAACTAATAGGTTTGAGGAGGTTCATTCAAATATCTCTTCGCAAAAAATATTTTTATGAATAAAATTAAATTTGACTTTGGTTTCATTTTTTTACTACCGTCGTAGAGAAGTAGAGAAATACATTCTGGCTTTCACCATATTATCATATTTATATAAAATTTTAAAGACCTAAATTTTGTGCATTTACTGTTACGGTTCTTTATGAATATCTATAACTAGTTCACTATAAGAAACTAAAGTACCACAATCGTATATAAAGAAACATTTTACTATGCCTCTTAAATATCACAAATTAATTAACGATAATTTAATTTAACCTCAAACTTTTAATATCAAAAATTTAGGTTTATATCAATAAAAATATCAAAAATTTAGGTTTATATATAATTGTTGTGTTCTATCTTCTTTCACAAATTTGATTTGACAAATTTAATCATCACATGTACGATTTTATGAAAAATATTTAGCAGTTATTATAACACCTCAGAAATCAGAATTGGACATACAACAGAAAAAAATGGAAAATTGGTGAACAAAGGCAGGGTTGACAGACGTTAAAGGAACACCGATCTGTTAGCCTAGTAGTGGCTCATTCCCAATCATAAGTGGTGGACGACGAGGCGGGGGAGGTCCGTAGTAAAGGGACAACTAACCACAACAAGACATCAGACAACAGAGTCCACCACAAGTCGTGGTCTTGATGATGGTCCTTCAAAAGGTTCGTGAATCCTAGCTAGTAGACCCCATCCCAAGTAAAGAACCACATTGGCCTTTACGATCTGTGGTCCTTCACACGGGACGTGGTAGGGCTCACGTAGGGCCCCCAAAAACTGAATTGGCCATAGTCCCTTTTATGGACCATCAGTGGCTACGTGGAAGGGCCTCAACAACTTTTAAGTTAGGGTCATTTTGGTCTTTTCCTTCTTGTGTTGAAAAACTTAAATACATCATTTAACCCATAAATTATGTCGTTTAACTAGGTTTTATTCTATAATTCAAATTAGAACCTACCATAGTCAATTCATTTAACTAAATTCATCACATTTAGAGCAAACGAAGATAATAGTCGATAGTTCGTCCTTAAGAAAACATAGGAGGTTTTCTGCTGTTCCAGCCTCAAAATTGAAGGATTATTTCTCCATTGATTTCCTAACCACGTATGTGGGATCTCACTAGTAAGTTTCATTTATCAACTAGGTCACTAGAATTCAATCAGATTCTCATCCTTGATATCATGTTTAGAACTAGGATTTTGAAAAACATGAACAATTGTTGTGATATAATAATTATAGTGTTCCTAATTAGATTATTATGTTTTTTGTGAAATTTTTATTTATTTTAATTACATAAGTGTCGCATTCTTAGTTTGCATGGCTAAATATTAAGCCTATCCTGTAATCTAGTATGTTGTGTCATACCCATTTATAGTTGGGAGTAGTCTTAGCACCGAGTTTTATTAGGGTTTGGTGTACCCTCATAGTCCTAAAACTATGTTCCTCTCTATGAGCATTATTCCTCTTATTGGGAATCAAATTTTTTTGATCATGCAGTCATAGATTTATGCCCCTGTCAAGGTATACTTGGTCCTCCCGGCGGGGCATATACATCGCACTCTATTTTTAGCTCAAGTTGTTTTATCTCGATTAATAATAGCTCGCACAGTTAGACTCTACTGCATTTGACTAGGTTTTTAGTCATTTTTCATTGTTCAATTTCAGAATGTAAAGATAATAATTAGTACTTGGTCATTACATTCAGTTCAGTTCACTTTAATATATTGCAGTATATACATTACTTTCAGATTATGGCATTTCTCGGTTATGCTTGTCTAACTTACATATTGGTTAAGTTATATTATATATCATGCATGCTTAGTACATTCCAAATATTGATGCATATTGTATGTTGCGTCCTTTCATGATGTTTGTTCAGGTCCTCAACATTCACATCACATGCATATAGGTTTCGGACCCATACATAGTATCATTAGTGGTGAGCCCTCATACTTTGAGTACAATAGACATGTTTTCCATTTGACACTTTTATTTACATTTAAGTGTTTTTAGGTTTAGCTAGGGACATGTACCAGCAACTCTACTGAGTTGAGGATTTTTCAGACGTAGTTTTAAATTCAACTTTAGCATTTGATTTATTGTTCAGTACCATAAACTAATAGAATTTTATTATATATATTTATATAACTAATATGTATTCCCCATTTTTCATTCATCTCATAAATTAAAGCTTCCACATATTCTCTTTTGTTTAGTCTTTTTAGTATGTCTATAATGTGCCAGTTAAAGATTATCTTTGTGTCACTCGTAATCCTGTGTCCCGTGTTTACACAATGGGGTAGCCACAAAGCGTGAAAAATTTTGTATCAGAACATTAGGTTTAAGAGTCCTAGGATGTATGCTAGTAACACTATGTATGGTCTCTTTCATGGGGTCAAGTGTACTACATATAATTAGAGCGAGGCAATCTGTATTGTAAGAAAACTTCACTCTTGTTATTACTTTTGTAGTGTATGAGATGTGCTCGAATTTTATCGTTATAATTCTTCGTCATGTACTTTGGATCATGCGTCCTCCTAGATCATACCCACACAATTTTGTTGATAATGTTAAGAAAATCTTTTGAGTGATGCAAGTGATCGGTAGTAATAAGGTGGAGTTGATATCCTGTCAGGTTAAGGATGTGGCACACATATGGTTGACTCAGAGGAAATACAACATGGGCCATTTTGTCTTACTCTATGCATAATAGTAAACTTTGGTGTCAGACCAGCAATCGTTGACCTCTATAAGTCTTTACTCCATTTGGTGCCCCTTTTATAGCTAGACATATATATAAAAAATTGCTCTATCACAGTCTCGAAAAAAGTCACCTCATCAGATCCTTAGAGTTAGAAATTATAGATTTTAATAGCACTCTAGGCATGGATTGGTTAAATTCCTATTATTCCTCAGTCAATTGTAAAACTAGGATCATTCAATTTTTGTTTCTAACAAGTCAGTCTTAGCATAACACATGTTAAGGAAGTATGGAAGAAATCAGAAAAACATGTCATTAACTTGCTTGCTTAGGAGTTAATATTATGGATATACAAGATTGTGGTTTAATAATAGAATAGATCAGAATCCTCATAGGTAATAAAATATAAGGAAAAACAAGATAATGAATGTGTACAACTGGATGTTCATCAGAAAAAAAAATATCGGTTTTCTCTCAAGAGAGAGGTAGTTGTGTAGGTGTTCCCATCTTCAAGTAAAAAGTTGAGATCATTTTAGTGAAGCCCTGTCAGACAGACTTGACCAAAAACCCCTACCTACTATTGGTAGGTAAATTCATTTATTGTAGGTCCCTCCGTAGGTGTACTTCGTTAGAATTAAGTCAAGGTCATTTTGGTCCATCCCCCATATGTTAGGCCTTAAACTACGTCATTTCATCCCTAGACTAAGTAGTTTTTGTAATTTTAAGCCTAGTAACTTAGTAAAATATTTCCCTAAGAGATTCATTCATTAAAAATTCATCAAACATAGAAAAAATAGAGGAGAAAATAGGCGACCAAAACCCTTCCAAGAACGCAACACATTCTCTTCAGTTCCAGTCTCAAAATCGAAGGATTTCTCCGTATATTTCGTCACTAGGTATGTGGGATTTCTGTACTGGGTTCCTTTCACCTATTAGGTGTTTAAAATTCAGTCAGATTATTTATTCATGTATCTTTCTTAAACCTAGAGTTTGTAAAACCTTAGATATTAGTTGTGATTTAGTTATGTATTCCTCATTAGAATATAATGTTTTTGTGGAATCTTTGATTACTTCTTTGCATGAACCTTAGAATCCAAGTTGTGTAGATTCTTTTAGTTCATGAATGACAAATGCTTGGTCAGTTAAATAACTATACATGCATCGATTTTCGAATGTTACATTATCAGTCTATCTTTGTTATATTCTCAAAATTTTATGTTAGTATTTTGAGCTATTATGCATTTTAGTTATGTGTGTTCGATAGACATATTCAGTTTGGAGTATGCTAAGACTCGAGTGGACTAGGTTTCAGTGTTCCCTTACAGTCCCAGAACAACGTACCCACGTTGGCTAAGTCCCCTCTATTGGAATTAATTTTAGTGATCACACCAAACACACCTTTATACCCTTGGAAAGGTATATCGATTCCTTCAATATGGTCTATGGATCTGACATCACGGATAGCTCATGTGGTGGTTATGTCTGTTACTACTAACTCCCATAGTCAAACCTTTATGTACTTTGACAAGGCTTTAAGTTAAACTTCAACATTCGGTCTCATCATGTTCCTCTTGCAATAATTCATGTGTAATCCTTATTGAATTATTTTTCCTGATTTCAAATCAAAACTACTAAAATCAAAATTTTGGAACAAACACATAAAAAGTAACGAAGGAAATGGATACCTTGTTCTACTTTGAATCACTGGAGTCTCCATGGAAAACATGAAATTAGGATAATTTTGTGCCCCTATATCTACTTGTTGTAAATCAATACATTCTTTTGGTGTTGTTGTTATTAGTTGGAGAAGTTGAGATGGATAAATGGGATGTAAGTACAACTATTGGTTACCATTTCGGTTCGTGATTTTAACCTAGAACAGTTGGAAAATCTTATGATAAACAATTGAAATTAATCACGTCAGGCGCAAAATGTTTATCAAAAGAATTCCGAACATCATTTAAAGAAGTCTCCAAGTATAACATAGGAGCTACAATATTGTTAGGTTTATTAATATTACAACTTCTTCAAACCGCACTGATATCCCAAACATAATCCCCATTTTAAATCTATATAAAATGATATCTACTTAAACGTAAAAAAAGTTCTTATAAGAGAAACTAATTATGTTTTCTGCTAAACTAGAGAGACAAAGTATGATCCAAAGAGGAGGTTTTCTACTAATTATGTTTTCTGCTAAACATATGGGATGTATGAATTAAACAAAAGGTACACGTTATAATCTTTGACTTCTCTTTTGTTGCTAATCCCACACACTATAAAATAGAAAAAAATATTTATTTTGTATTATGTGTAAAGTAAATCTTGATGCACCAGGTAGGTAGATAGCCATTTAATTTTCTCTATATATTTTTGAAGGTAGTTCACTTTTGTTCATCCCAATCTTAGAGTTATAATGTCATACCCACTATGTTTTTATTTGATCATGTATTTCCTCCATTGGAAAACTTCTTCTTTGGATCATTTTTTCTCTCCCTAAGTTTTGCCGAAAACATCATTAGTGTATCTTATAAGCTCATTTTTATTTTTTACATTTAACTAGATATCATTTTATACAGATTTAGAATGGGTGATGGTGACTATTATATAGATGGGGTCGTATGAAGTTGTAATATTAATAGACCTAACAATTTTGTAGCTCCTATGTTATATTTGGAGGATTCTTTAAATGATGTTTGGAATTCTTTTCATAAAATTTTTGTTCCTGACATGTGTTTACATCCCTACTCAGTCGAAATAGGACGAAACGTCGCAGTGACTCAAAATAAATAAATGTGTAAGTGAGAAAAATTATAAAACGAGTAAAAGGATATGAAAAGGTGAAATGGAGTTCATAGGGATTAAATGGAGTCGCAGCCTAATTTTTAGGAAAACTAGGAAACCAACTATTAATGAACTTGAAAGAAATGTCTAAGAAACCAATTTGATTCTAGGTAAGGGGTTCAAGATATTTCGAAGGGAAGGGGTTAGGTACCCTTCGAAATCCACAATTGTGTTTCCGGACTGAATTAATTTTTTCCAAATTGAGGAGGAGAATAAAATAATATACAAATATAATAAACATGCAATATACATAATAAAATAAAATAAACTAATTATTGGCACAAATTTTTCCTAACATTAAAATTCACATAATAATGACATAAAAATATAATTCGAGTTTTTTCGAATCGCATCAAGGAAGCAAGTTTTGGGTAATTGTAAGCACACTTAATAAAAGTGTTAGTACAGAATAAATATGATTAAAATTGAATAACCTAACAACAATTTTAAAATAAAAATCAGTGTTATGACCATGGGAGGCCTTAGAAATCGATGGTAATTTCTTCATCGGCCAATTCCAACAACTAAAATTATATATACACTTAAATTAGATTTCCGTGTTTTAATATTGTGAAGGCCTCCAAAACCGACAGAGAGTTTTTTTTTCATTGGTCAATTTCAACACATAAAATATATAAACTTAAATTAAAATTTCATCTTTTTAAAATGGGGAGGTCTCTAAACCTGACGGATAGATTTTTCATTAGTCATTTTAACAATTCAACAAACAAATTATATGAATATAAACTAAAAAATTTCCGTCTTTTAAAATGGAAAAGGCCTCTAAACCCGATGGATAGAGTTTTCATTGGCCATTTTAACAATTTTAACAAACAATTTATATGAACTTAAACTAAAAATTTCCGTCTTTTAAAATGGAAAAGGTCTCTAAACCCGATGAATAGATTTTCATTGGCCAATTTCACAAATAAAATTTTTCAGCATGAAATCAATATCGAAGTAACCAAGAATAGATAAAAAAAAAACTTAAACATAATAAGATAATAACAATACTAATTTAAATAATAACAAGGAATAGCTGAAACTTCATAGAACAATAATAGGAATAGACAAATACTATCCTATAACAAGAAAGATAAAAATAATAAAAATAAATGAATTTCAACAACAATAACACAACTAACAAGAATAATAATAACACTAATAATCTTAAGAAGAGATAATGATTATATAATAATATGACAATGATAATAAACTAAAGAAAACAAAAGCATAACAATAATAATAATATACTAAATCAGCAACTTCAAGAAATGATGCATCTAGTTGCAAATGAATATAATAATCAATAATAACACTAATCAAAAACAAAACTAAAGCAGTAACATAAATGGAAATAAACACCTCATGAAAAATTACATAAAAAATCCATTTAAACAAAAATACTAACACAACAATGAACAAAATTTGACAAAAAAAAAGTAACAGATTAAGCAAACAAAATTTCAAAAGAACAATAATAATGATAGAAAATAGGAGACACTAAGAAAAATTTAATAATACTACAGTAAGAGATTTGAGTTTTACCATTGTTGCAAATAGAGTTTATGATTGGAGATTTGATTGTTGTCCATCGAAGTTGGAACTCATCATAAACTGGTTACCTCCATCAATGGAATAATCAGGTCATAATTCAAACTTATACCATCAGTCAGCAATCAATCCTGAGGAATCTCCTCATCTCCATCAATAATCTCTTGCTGCAAATCCTTAGGATCCTTTCCATCTAGCGTACAACCAACAAATACACAAGTTCCCATGATCTTCTTAACGGTTTCCCTCAAATCCTTAGCCATAGATCTAGGGTGCTATCACCTTAGCAATTTCAATGTTGACGTCAAGTGAGATGTAACCGTTATGCTTGATGTTCTTCGTCTTCTTCATGTCACGTTACGGCTCCTTCAACGCCTTGATTACAAGTGCGGTGGCAAAGGGAACAACCGATACCATAGAGAGAAACGCACAAACTGCAGAAATAACAGTTACAGAGGCCAATGGCGGCTCAGGGTGGTGGCCCTACCTTGAAGGAAAACAATGGCGTATTCATCAGAGATATTATGAAGGGTTCTCAGATCTGATTCTGCTTTTTGAATAATGGAAAGGAATTCTTTTCCACGGTTTCTCATTTCCTTTACGGACATGTTGGAGACCCACCAGTTAACGAGGTCGGCTTGGGCTTTATGGAGACATTTTATGGGAGAGTGGCGCCAAGGGAAGAGAAGAGGGAGGCCGAGGAAGTGTGAGAGGAAGGGGAGAGAGAAGGGAGAAAGGCGGTTGGAGAGGAAGAGGAGGCTGGGAGGAAGAGATGAGAGGGGAGGCGTCAGTTGGGGATGTTTGGAGGAGGCGGCTCATTTTTGAGAGGGAGAGGAAAAGGGAATGGAATTTTTAGGGTTCTCTCCTTTTCTTCAAAGTTTTCATCCTCTATCCTCAAAATGTTATCCACACCAAAAAATTGTGGGCCTAAGTTATGGGCTTAGTATTGTGGCCCACAATTATTGTGGTAGAATTCCTTATTTTTTTTTGTAATTGAATAAATATAAGACTATGCTAAATTCACATAAATATTAATAAATTTAACAAATAAAAAAAATTTAAAATAATATAATGAACGTAACTAATGACATGTGAAAAACAATTTTAAAAAAATAACTAAAAAAAACTTATATTTTGAAAAAATGAAGATAGTTATCGATAAACTTCCTTAAACTATATAAAAAAATTATTTTAAACTTTTAAATAAATAAGACTTCAAAATTACGAATTTCAAAAATGTTAGGCCAAAATTTGGTGTCAACAGCTATCCCTTTCATTGTGTATGATTGATGAAAGAAATCGTGGACAATGAAAATTGACGAACCCAATTTTTACCGAACACATGACCTTTGTAGAGAAGTGTGGTTGCATGTGGTGGATGTCAATTCCAGACTTGTCTCCAAAAGGTTCTATGATGTGTTGCATCCTTGTTTAAGTAGTTTGCTCAATTTATTTATTTTTTAAACAAAAAAAATCATCCTTTTGAATGCTCTCCACAAAGACTAAGATAAAACTCGTTAGCTTAAACATGCAATTCAAATGGGAGATAGTGTCTTTCATTGTGTCGACACTTAATTTCTCTCCTCGACATTTAATGTCAGTGGACGTAATATTTCATTTGCACGATTCTTTTTATGGCAGTGCATGATTTCTTACAGGGCATGAATATCTTCCCGTGATGCGTAAATTTTGCAAGGGTTGGAATCTTTTCGCGATGCATAAATTCACAAGGTATGAAATCTTCTTGCGATATGTAAACTTTTGCGAGGAATTGAATCTTCTCGCGATGCATAAAATTTTGCGAGGGATGAAATCTTCTCGCGATGCATGAATATTAACTTGCGATGTATTAATATTAATTAGTGATCGATGAATTAACTCGCGATGGATGAATATTAATCCACGCTTGATGAATATTAACTCGCAATGCATGAATATTAACTCGCGATGTATGAATATTAATTAGCGATGCATGATCTTCTGCTATGCATGAGTATTGACTTGCGATGCATGAATTAACTCGTGATGCATGAATCAACTAGAGATGCGTGAATTAACTAGTGATGCATGAATTTACTTGCGATGCATGAATTTTCTGCGAGGTATAAATATCTTCTCATAATGCATAACTATCTGCGAGGAATGAATATCTACTCGCGGTGCATGATTATTGACTCTCGATGCATGATCTTCTGCAAGGCATGAATATCTTCCGGCAATTGATAAATACCGCAAGGTATGAAATATTCTTGCGATGCATACATTTCTGCGAGGTATGAAATCTTCTCGCGATGCATGAATTTTTTGCGAGGTATGAAATTTTCTCGCGATGCATGAATATTAATCCATGATGCATGAATATTAACTAGCAATGCATAAATATTAACTAGTGATGCATGAATTAACTCGCGATGCATGAATATTATATAGTGATGCATGAATTGACTCTCGATGCATGAATATTAACTAGTGATACATGAATTAACTCGTGATACATGAACATTAACTAGTGATGCATGATCTTTTTAGTTGCTATTAAGCTTCTCGCATCACTTATCATAAATTTAAGGTCTTCCTCAAAATTTTGTCCCTGTTATAATTTTAGCAAATCTCAAAATGATCTTCAATATTGACTTGTTGGCTATCTCTATTGTGATTTTTAGAAATATTTTTAAAAATTCTCTCCTAGTTTTTATTGTAAGGAGAAGTAATAATCACATTGAGTATCTGACCGAGCAGTCGTGGTGCCTACATATCCTGTCGAGGCAGGAAGCAGGTCAAATGTAGATCCAACCATGTGGATGATGAGTGCTGCAAAGAATCTGAAAGTTTATCAGCAGAAAATGCAATATGAACATGATGAAAAATGTAAATGGTATTCCTTGCTATATTTAAAGCCTAACAACAAGATATATCACATTTTTGGGATGGGCAATCCAATGAAGTAAAATAGGCGTCTCACACATATAACACTAACTTAATAAAACTTTTTATAATGAACCACTCAAAAGACAATTTTTTTTTCAAAAATAAATGTGATGAGATAGACAAATCTTCACCACGATTGGTACCAACAATTAGGATTGCAGGTAAATCTTTTTTTTTAAAGATTGAATTAAGGTAATTCCTACATCTTAAGGTGGTACCTGAAAAATACTTATGGATCAACAAGATCCGTTCATCTTGTTTCAAACAAAGTGTTTTGAATTATATCATTCCTCATGTTTCAAGTCCCCTCACGACAAAGGCTAGTCCTATTTCACACATATTTGAAATATTTGGTTATAGGACATTTTTCAAAGTGCACTCACACTCACAAGAATGTTCAATGCACACAACTGTGATAACATAAGCTTGACCCTTATGTAATTTCCACTAATGTGAGAACATCTGGAACAAGATCATGTAGGGCTTGCCGTTGGCTTGTAACATAGTCTTAGAGATAGATAGGATATTTATTTGAGATAAAAGTGACTTAATTCCTCCTTTAGCGTTACACAACAATTGTGCTCTTAATAATTGGTACCCCTTTAACGTCAGATTCTCTTGATTGTTCTCTCACCTTTTATCTTCTTTTGAATTCTCATTTTTAACGTTTTTTTAGCTCTTTTTTTTATCTTTTCTCTTCTTTTCTTTTTTTTTATTCTTTTCAGTCCTTATTCGTTGGAGCTTTTCTTTTATACACTTCTTTATTATAATAATTTTTTCTTTTTTTTGCTGGAGTATTTTCCTTCCCACCTTTCACCGACCCTGTAAGTGTATTTTTTACCTTTCTTTATTTCTTCCACTTTTCTTTCTTCCTTTCTCTCTTTTCTCTAGTGGTCTTTGCTTCTTTTATTTTCGGAGACTCAACATTTTTGCTTTAGGAAATTTCAAACATGAACTTCCTCTTATAATTTTCACATTCTTGGTGCAATCAAGAAGGTTGGGCCAAGAGAGGATAGTGCTTGTAAGCACTCAAAAAAGGTAGTGGTTAATATGTGGTTGTCCAAATAAAGGTTTCAGGCTCAAAATGGGAAAATAGGGATTAATTTAATATTGTAGGCTTGGAAAGGCAATATCGGATCAAAAAAGGCCTACAATCATTTCTCAAACAAAACATTACTCATAATTTCACCTCGAAAAACATTCAAGTCAAGTTCTAGATCAACAGTGTAAGACAATTGAACTTTGATCAAAATCTCACCACAGAATGCACATGAAGCATAAGGTTTGCTTTATTCTTATCTTTATTGCATGCAAGAAAATTTTCAAGCATCACAAAAGTACAGATACCAGGTACCACGAGAATCTATAGTTTACCGCAAAGTCAGTTTTTTCCATCATATCGAATATATTCTCATGATCTTAACTACATAGGTCCCGATAGAGTTGAAGACATGACTCTTACAGTATGTACAATTTTTCATTTTTTATTTTTTATGAATAATTACCGAACTCGAGAAGGGCTGCCTATGTATCTCATTAAGATGAGAATCAGGTACGCGTAGTTCGTGTAGATATGACTTGGAAAATATGCACAAACTATTTTATAATTTTTTTTTTGAGAAGATAATACCGAACCCAAAAAGGGTTGCCTACGTATCTCATTAAGATGAGAATCAGGTGTGCGTAGTTCACGTAGATATGACTTGAAAAATATGCACAAACTATTTTAAATATTTTTTTTAATTTTATTTTTGGAGAAGATAATACTAAACCCAAGAAGGGTTGCCTACGTATCTCATTAAAATGAGAATCAGGTACGCGTTGTTCGTCCTGATATGACTTGCAAAATATACACAAACTATTTTGTAAATATTTTTTAAAATTTTTTTAGAAGATAATATTGAACCATAGAAGGGTTGCCTACGTATATCATCGAAATGAGAATCAGTCACGCGTAGTTCGTGCAGATAACACATATAATAATTTAAAGATTTAGACAACTCAAAGAAATTCCTAGGTCTACCGCCACTAAAAATTCATAGTCATGAAGTATTTTTTTTAATCTTTTTCTTTTTTCGTACCACTAAGTTTTATAGCCTCTGAATCGTCAATATTTATATTGTCTGTTGAATTTAACCTACGAATTTCTACAGTAATGACTTGTTGTACTCTTTTCGAATGTTTTCTTGGACAATTATCTCTTGCCAATTTTCAAGAGATCCAGAAATCATTACGACCATCCCTGACTGATGTCGGGGACAGTATCCCTACAAAAATATGAGAAATATGTGAGAGCACGACCAACCATCATGCAAAATAATAATAAAAATATGTGGATGTGACCTCATAATCAAATACTCCCCTAATTTATCATTTTGACTTGATATAATTGAGAAATGCAAGGACTCTAATTTCACTAATCCTCTTGTATCTTGCGAATTCGGTTAAATAATGATTTCTGAATTTGAACATAAATCAATTTTTCGTTGTGAAGAAGAATAACTCAAAATGTAACAATTGTTAGTTTTGTACATAATGAATAATACAAAATATCACAGAAATAATGAATAAAACATATAAATACTATTTTAATTAAAAAAAATTAAGTATAGCATATAGCATACAAACAATTAGTACACGTCCTATACAAATATGTGACCCTTTTATGCCTAGGGTAGACCTATCGATTCGAAGGATGTACTACGCCCTTTGACAACTTTTCATTGTCCCCCAAAACACTTAGTACAATTTAATTAATAAATGAAATATAATTACGAAGTTAGGGTAAAAAGAAAGAAGGAAAAAAATACAAATATTAAATCCCACGTAGGGGTACCATCCTATTCTAAGCCTTTGCCAAAGGGTCTTCCTCTTGAAATTCTTGTCATCTCCGATTGTCAACACTTTTGGATGGAATGATAGTTTCTGAAAACTCAAGTTTGACAAAAGTAAACTATTAAAATGACCTTCTAATTAAAATGGACAGTGGTTTGTCAAACGATGTATACATCCTTCAAATGACACACAATTATGATCGTCCTTTTAGACTGGAAGACATTATGGACTCAAGGTGATCTTTCTAATAAACTCAACATGCCTTGGGTGTTGGTCATCTTAGGTTGACGCTTAAATTTGGATTTGGTTCGGCTCTACGCTAGTTTACTAGGAGTGGGTTGTATTTAGACTGGAAAAAGTAACCCAAGCGGAGTACTTGGGCAGGGACAGTTAACGATTGTTGACTATCAAGAAGCCAACTACACTCGTCAGGGTGCATCGAGAAAATTTTTGGTTAATGAACAACTGTGAACCCACATAATCGTTCTTTAATAGAAATGAAACAATTTTCATTTGACGACAAATATTATGCCATTAATACAATGATAATACACACACAACAAGATAAATAATGAATAAATACAATATACAAATAATCAGTGAAATATAAAAATACAAGGTATAACATAATAGTAAAGCAAAAATTTCCTCAATTTGAACAAATAAATAAATTCATATTGGTTAAAACCTCGAAAGATCCCCAGCGGATTCGCCATTCCGTTTAGATCCGTAGTGTGTCGAAATAGGGCGAAACGTCGAGGTGACTTAAAAAAAATAAAACTTTAAGTTAGAAAAATTTTAAAACGAGTAAAAGGATATTAAAAGGGGAAAGGGAGTTCAAAGGATTAAATGGAGTCGCCACCTAATTTTTAGGAAAAATGGGAAACCAATTATTAATTAACTTTAAAAAAATGTCTACGAAACCAATTTGATTTTAGGTAAGGGGTTCAAGTTATTCCGAAAGGAAGGGGTTAGGCATACTTCAAAATCCATAATTCTGGTTCCCGACTGAATTTATTTTTTTTCAAATTGAGGAGAATAGAACAATGTACAAATATAATAAACATGCAATATACACAATAAAATAAAATAAAATAATTATAGGCCTAAAATTTTTCTAACGTCGATATTCACAAAAAAATATGATTCGAGCTTTTTCGAATGGCTTCAAGGAAGCAAGTATTGGGTACCTGTAAGCACACTCAATAAAAGTGTTATTAAAGAATAACTACGATCAAAATTGAATAAAACAAATAACAATTTTAAAATAAAAATAAGTCTTTTGAACATAGGAGGCCTTGGAAATCGATGGTAATTTTTTCACGAACAATTCCAACAATTAAAATTATTTATAAAATTAAATTAGATTTTCGTCTTTTAATATTGGGAAGGCCTCTGAAACAGACAGAGAGTTTTTTATTTCATTTGTCAATTTCAACATATAAAATATATAAACTTAAATTAAAATTCCGTCTTTTTAAAATAGGGAGGCCTCTAAACCCGACGGATAAATTTTTCATTGGTCATTTTAAAAATTTAAACAAACAAATTATATGAATATAAAGTAAAATATTTTCGTCGTCTAAAATGGAAAAGGCCTCTGAACCCGACGGATAGATTTTTCATTGACCATTTTAACAATTTTAACAAACAATTTATATGAACATAAATTAAAAATTTCCGTCTTTCAAAATGAAAAAGGCTTCTAAACCCGACGGATAGATTTTCATTGGCCAATTTCATAAATAAAAATTTTCAGCATGAAATCAATATCGAAGTAACCAAGAATAGATTAAAAAAAAAAACTTAAACAAAACAAGATAATAACAATGCTAATTTAAATAATAACAAGGAGTTGTTGAAACTTCTTAGAACAATAATAGGAATAGACAAATACTATCCTATAACGAGAGAGATAAAAATAATAAAAATAAAAGAATTTCAACAACAATAACACAACTAACAAGAAAAATAATAACAGTAGTAATCTTAAGAAGATATAATGATTATAAAATAATATGATAATAATAATAAACTAAAGAAAACAAAAGCATAATAATAATAATAATATAAGAAATCAGCAACTTCAAGAAACGATGCATCTAGTTGCAAATGAATATAATAATCAATAATAAAACTAATCAAAAACAAAACTAAAGCACTAACATAAATGGAAATAAACACTTCATGAACAAATACATAAAAATGCATTTAAACGAAAATACTAACACAACAATGAAAAAAAATTGACAAAAAAGAGTAACAGATTGAGCAAACAAAAATTCAAAAGAACAATAATAACGATAGAAAATAGGAGACACTAAGCAAAATTTAATAAAATTAAAGTAAGATTTGTTGCAAATGGAGTTTACGATTGGAGTTTCGATTGTTGTCCATCGGAGTTGGAACTCATCGTAAAATGGATACCTCCATCAATGGAATAATCAGTTCATAATTCACTCTTATCTCGTCAATCAGCAATCAATTCTGAGGAATCCCCACATCTCCATCAATAATATCTTGCTGCAAATCCTTAGTATCCTTTCCATCTACCGTACAACCAACGGATACACAAGTTCCCAAGATCTCCTTAACGGTTCCACTAAAATTCTTCGCCATAGATCTAGGCTGCATCACCTTAGTAATTTCAATGACGACATCGCGTGAGATGTTACCATTATGCTTGATGTTCTTCGTCTTCTTCCTGTCACGTTCCGGCTCCTTCAACGCCTTGATTACAAGTGAGGCGACAGAGGGAACAACCGATACATTAGAGAGAAACACACAAACTGCAGAGATAGCAGTTATAGAGGCCAATGGCAGCTCAGGGTGGTGGCCCCACCTTGAAGGAAAAGAACGGCGTATTCATCGGAGATATTAAGAAGGGTTCTCAGATCTGATTCTGCTTTTTGAATAATGGAAAGGAATTCTTTTCCACGCCAGCTCATTTCCATAACGGACATGCCGGAACCCCGCCAGTTAACGAGGTCGGCTTGGGCTTTATTGAAGACATTTTCCGGGAGAGTGGCGCCGGGGGAATAGATGAGGGATACGAAGGAAGAGAGAGAGGAAGAGGAGAGAGAAGGGAGAAAGGCGGATGGAGAGGAAGAGGCGTCAAGGAGGAAGAGAGGAGAGGGGAGGCGTTGGTTGGGGATTTTTGAAGGAGGCGGCTGATTTTTGAGAGGGAGAGGAAAAGAGAGTGGACTTTTTAGGATTCTCTCCTTTTTTTTTCATCCTCTATCCTCAAAATATTATCCACACCAAAAAATTATGGGCTTAGTATTGTGGCACAAAATTAATGCAATAGAATTCCTAAAAAACTTTTTTATTTGACTAAATATTAGACTGTGCTAAATTCACATAAATATTAACAAATGTAACAAATAAAAAATGAAATTTTAAAATAATATAATGAACGTAACTAATGACATGTGAAATGCAATTTTAAAAATAAATAACTAACAAAAATCTCAAATTTTTTTAAAATGAAGATAGTTATCGATAAACTTTCTTAAACTATATTAAAAAAATTAAGCTAATAATTAAATAAAACTTCAAAATTACGAATTTTAAAAATGTTAGGTCAAAATTGGGTGACAACAACATGACTAATTTTAATAGTTTATCATAAATTTTCTTTTTAGATTTTCTAACTACTCACTAGGAAAAAAATTAATGATCAGGTCATAATCATGAACCAAAATTATAAGCAACAGTTGTAATTACATCCTATTCAACCAGCTCAATTTATCCAGCAAATCTCTTTTCCTCTATCACCAACAATAGTACTGTGGGTTCTACATTCAACAACATCACCAACAGAATTGATTGATATACAACATCTTGATATAGGGGCTAACAATTATTCTATTTTTACTTTTTCCATGGAGACTCCTTTAGTTCAAACTAGAACAAGGCAACCATTCACTTCTTCACATTTTGTGTGTTTTTATTTAAAATTTTGATTTTAGTACTTTTTATATGCTATCAGGAAAAACCATTCACGAAGGATTACGAATGAATTATGGCACATGAATCAAAATTTTGATTTTATTACTTTTTATTTGAAAGTGGAAAATCATGGTTCTTTGACACATATTACTCTAGTCACGTAACCAAGCAAAAAGGGGGATTCTCTTGAAGCATGAATTCTTCTAACCATGAATCCTCCTTTGCTTTGTTATGGGAGAGAGATTTGTCTCTTGCTCTAGGATCTAATATATGTGTCAAAGAGTGTATTCTCTTGAGGCGGATAAGGTGTATGCCGTTGAGACTATTGATTCAATTCCTAGAAAGTCATCTCTCTCTCCTTCACATAAAACACAACGTATGATGATTCTAGTCATACAAAACAACTAAACTTCATGATATAAAGAACATGTACGGTGTAGAATCTAAAGTCTAGGATTTGTATTTAAACATTGATGTTGCTTAAGAATGAGTAATTAATATAAGATTGAATTGTAGTATAATCTCAATCTAATTATATAAAGGATGACTATATAATCAAAACACCATCACAATTAGTAGGAAAGAAAAAATAGTAAACATGGAGTTATACTATTTTAACACATAATATTATTCTATAATCTTGCATGCTACTCCTTATATTCCATATTAGTGTAATTCTTAAGGCAAAACACACCTATTTAGAAAAATATTCAAGAGCATAGGGTAAATCATAATTTCAACTATTCCCCTTTGTGAAATTATGAATATAAGGAAAAATGCACAAGTATCCTTCTAGACTATGACCGAAATATCAAAGACACACCTTAACTAAATTAAGGTCCTATTACCCCTTTCTAAACTTAAATTTTTTGTAACTTTGGGCACCTTTTTATATTAACTAAGGAAACTAAGGTCTAAATCAACTCACTTTTCTCAAATTTAAGGAATATGACTTTCCTTCAAAAGTTAAGTAAAATATTTTTCAAAACTCTCTTCCAACCTCCGGTCTACCCACCCCACCCTACCAGCCACAAATACACCTCCTACCAGCCTCACACACACCCTACCAGCCCCCACCCACCCATACACCCTACCCGCCCCACAGCCCTAATAATATATAAGTCAAATTTTAAAGACCTCCCCAACCCCATGGAAAAAAAATATTAAAAAATTTAACTTCAAAAATTATTTTTCACTATACTACAAAATAATAGATATTTCTCAAACACAATTTCACTTAAAAATCATACACTAAAATATTTTTTTGGAAACTATTTTTTACTCACCAAGCAAATATGAGAAAATAAATAAAATCTCTACTTGTTTTCCTGGGAAACATTTTCTAAGAACATTTTAAATGAAAACATTCTCCTTCATACCAAACACACCCTTAGAGTAAATTTCTTTTGCTATAAGTCACTATCTTCAAAGAGATGATAAACATTTTTCTATGTTGTATTCGTGCAACAAAAACAACTCTAAAAGTGAGATAATCCTGAACCTAGATATAACATTTTTCAAAGGTAATTTTTTGGCCAAGAAATTTCACCTAAGAAAGCATACTATAAAAGAAATCTCCTTTACCCATATATAATTAAGGATAAAAGTGATTGTACCTTTATTTGGTAAAGAATATTTATACTGGTAGTTTTATGATTCGGTAAAATGTGTTGATACATATTTGGTAAATTCATTAATAAACTATGATATTTCAAAGAAATTCCATATAGGAAAGAATGGTTGTCCTTAAGAAGGAAGCTTTTTTAAAAAATTTTTATTACAAATTCATGCGACAATAACAACTTTTAAAGTGAGTTAGTTCTTACATTATTCAGAGGCAATAGTTTTTGCCAAGAAATTTCGTAAAAGAAAGGATATTTTATAATAAGTCTCCTTGAACAATATATAATTAATGATAGGAGAGGTGGAACCTGCATTTCTAAAGCGATCATATGCAGTAAAGCAAGAAAACATGTCATTGTTGCTGAAATTCCAACTAAATTTTATATTCCTCCAGTAGCATTTTCCAATAGCATTCCATAAACCTTCTCTTACCTATATGAAAACATATTGTACAATCACAATTTAAGTCTTTTTATTTCAGGTTAACATAGATTACCAACAACATTTTCTATCCATGTCACCATAAAAGGATAACAAATATCAGGTCAACCGAAAGGCTACACTTATGTAGAATTCGTTCGTTGGCTTAAAAAATATTTTCATAAAATATAGCAAAGCTTGATATAAATTAATTCACATAATCCTACCACTTTGATTATATAGATTTTTGTTACGGTTACACAAGATGGAAAAGATATCTAGGTGGATCCACTAAGCTAGAGTCATATGTGAGCACATGATGAATAATCAAGGATATTGATACTAGAAACATGGACTTGCCAGACGTGGAGGTTACCATTTCATGAGATAACACATATTTTAGGAATTCGGACATACTAACGTGAGGAAACCCATGTGGGAGACCGGACTTACTAAACGTGAGACCTCCATCTCATTTGCATGTCCTTTGGGTGATATGGAATTATTCCAATAATTAATCATCTTATTTCATCATAAAATTTAACATTAATCTTTTAAAGACCCTATGTAAACATCCTATCATATTCGCTCATAGGTCATCATAAGTGATACCAATCCACACTTTTGACACAACTTCACAAGAGAGTACACAAGTGAGTACACCTTGCACTTAGCACTTTATTATAATCTTGAGAAACTACTTTCAATCATATAATTTTGTATCCTCACATACATATAATATTGATGTGTAATTTAATTTCTAGGGTAAAGGACGAAGAATACCTAAAATAAACATCTCAACCACACATTAGACGTAGAAGTATTACTGTCTAAGTAACACATAGTTCATAATTAAATCCAAGAAGAATCAATCAACATACCTTCTTGCCCTCTTCAAGAACCTTCATACTTTCATTGCAAAGAATACATAACAATTACATAAACAAGGTAAATTCAAGAAGCAATTACATAAGTAACAACAATGTAGTCAATCTACCTGTTCATCATCTTCACAACTCACCCAAATAAATAAAGGTTTTTCAAAAATTAGGGAAAGACATGGGTCTAGAAAAATTCATAGGAAATAATCAATTAACCATCAATATTTACTTAAATAACACCAATTCATCATAATTCATCACAATGAGCAACCCTGGACAAGAATAAGAAATGGAGTAAATACTAAAAGTGGCAAGGTTAAAGAGTATCACTCCTCCAATGGTGCACTTGATAAAAACAAAGTAGGAAGCACTCTAAATTTTTGTGGTTGGGATGTTCTAGACAATCATGGGATGGTAGGACAGCAGGAAAAGCCCATTAATAAGAGTCAGGCTAAACCAAAACAATTGAATGATGGTAAATTGAGCAAGAGAATTGGAAGGAGAGGAAGTACTGAGACCACTACTTATTGTTTTCCCGTTCTTTGGATCCTGGACCAATCTATTGTAAATTTGTAATGAATTTGGGGAGTTGAAACCCTTTGTAGAGCCAAACACCCTACTGTTTGGCAGCAAGCAATCTTTTATTTAAGCCTTGTTGTTTTTCTCAAAGCTAGACATGGAACCCGAATCATATAGATGTAAAGATTAAATATAGTTTAGATGAGCTGGTGTTAATTCTTATTCATTCTGAGCTCACTCTAGTCCTAAAATAATTGAAGACAAAAGGAATCGCGATAGACCTTGATTTCTTTGTTTTACTTTTTTTTGAAGGATTTTTCTTTCATTTATTTTAGCATTCGGGAAATGACATGTATGAAGATATCTAAATAGCGTTAAACAATACATGAATTGAATTTTCATTTTGGATTGAAGTTAACAAGTGACAAAGGTAATTTAGTGCTTAATTATGATAGTCAGTCATTGGTATTCCAGTTAGAGATGTGATTATTAAAGAGATAGTTACATTTAGGTCATTCACATACTTTGTATAACTAATAACTCTCATATTATAACTTTTCACATTTTTATTCTACTGAAAATTGTCATATTTTAATTTCAATATCATTAATTACTAAGTAAATATCCCGTGCTTTATCTGGTGGTAAACACCCTTAATTAGCTTACATGTTATTTAATATGTTATGCTGTTTATGATAATTACTAATTTAAAATGTTTATGTAATACCACATATCTTTCTACAACTCTCGGGCATCCATTTTCGATAATATTTTTGTGCATAACATTTTAAATATTTTTGGGGCTTTTGTGTCCTCGTATGCGTGGAGGATGGATAATCCATTTCTTGTTATTACTTAAGCTATGTAATATATTACTGACGATGGGTGAATAAGTGTTATGGAAGATACAGTCCCACCCGATGAAAAGTATATCCTTGGCTCTTCTTGATTGTCATAGCGTAACATGATGCTTCATGGACATTTTCTTTTTCAGTTCCCAGCCTCATAAGCAGTGAAGTATTGGAAGTCAAGTTGAACTTTATAAGGCATCATATCTGGATAGAGCCGTCAAAAGTGGGGTTAGGCTTAAAATTTTTGGCCAATTTATAAACGAGGCCTTTTAGACCGCATAATTTAGCCCGTTGGCCTCGTAGGCCCAACCCGCAAACCTCTGAGGACAGCCCGTGGGCTTTTAATTTATATATATATATATATGTATATATATATATACANATATATATATATATATATATATATATATATATATATATATATATATATATATATATATATATATATATATTTAATAGTGTTTTATTTGTAAATATTTCGAAAAATAAAAAATCAAGTCTTTTGCAATATCATCTTACATAGTGAATTGTAAATGAAGATGAACTTCTTGAGGAAACAATATCACATGTTGACTCAAATGTGATTGATGGTAAAAGTATAAGCGGAGTTGTAAAACATAATTAATGAGTCATATAATATTTAGAAATTTAGATTTGTTAAGTATTTAGATTGCCTTGTGTTGCTGGAGATCTTTAAAACCAACTTGTTTTTTGTGGGAGAAATGATGGAATGATCAACATTTATCCGCTAAATCTTACGTTGGCTATTATGTATTTTTGTAAGTATTCATTTAAGTGTGTGATTCATAAATGTATTTTTGTAATTATTCAATAAAGTGTGTGATTGATAAAGGAGTTTTTGTATGAATTGATGTCGTCTTCATAGACATCAACATTCGATACTCTTTCTAAGAGAGTAATATTGTTCATTTTTTAGTTGAAGGGACAACCAGTCCCAACCCGTGGCCCACATAGGCTGGGTTTGGCCCCTATTTTATTGGACCTTTATTTAAAAGGGTCAGCCATCCCCAACCCATTTAACTCTCTAGCCCGTTATGGTTGGGATGGGTTGGGTTGGGCCAGTCCATTTTAACACCTCTTGGCATAATGCACAACTTCTAAGGCCGTAGGGGGAATTTTGACTAATTAATTACATTGATCCTTAATTTGGGTTAAGCGAAGAACTGGAATATACATAATGCAAAAACAGGAAAGACATGAATGTATTCTAAGTATACAAAGTGTTACAAGCATCCACACATACAAACAAAGGATGTTTTTAAAATTGAAGCGTCAACGATGCAACTCTTTACGTTTTTTCTTTGCATATTGAACAAAACATTGAAGGGGTACAAAATACAATTTTAACCATCCGTTTTATATGTCAAGGATAAGCTCTGTAGTTATTATAATATTAGATTCCTGGTAAAGTTTGATAAAGCAGGTGAATTAGATAGTGTGTATGGATTCGAGACAAAAACACACTCAACTTCTAAGGAAGTATAGAACTATTTAAATTAATTGTACATGTATAAATACATGTATTAAAGTTTGTTTGATAGAGGAATTACATTAAACAAAGCTGAACATAATGAAACACCATGGAGTACATGTTGTTTTACTTTAACAAGATATTCAGAAAGTTCAAAGCCTTCAGCCCTATTGTTTCACAACAACAATTATGGCTTCCAATGTTAATTAAAAGTATGAGTTTTGAGTTGTTTGTTGTTGCGGTAGTTTGTATGAAGGGAAGCAAGAGATGGAAAATGTAACTATCGAGGCAAGCAACCAAAAGGAAAAACAATATTGTTAAAGGTATGTTGGGATCGAAGAAGTTGAAAACTTATTTGGAGGGGTGGAATATGAAAAAGTGAGTGTTTTATAAAAGCTTCAGAAGGAAAATTAATGAATTGGAAAGAGAAAGACTTATTTTAGAAAGGAAATAGTATCATGTAAGAGTAGTGATACAACATTTTTTATTCATGTTAACAACACATATTGAACGAGCAATAAGAAGATAGTAGAGGTCAAAGTAAATGGTAATGAGTTTGTTTCATGGTAAAATAGTAAAGAAAAGTGTATGCAAGTTGGAATGCAGGTTACCTTGATGATCCTTAGTGAATGTAAATAGTCTGTGGATGATCCATGGTAAATTCTTTTTTTTCATGAATCTCGTTCCTCACATAGAAGCCCGGATTGGTGAATTCAGTTTTTTACACGACTCTCCATCCTTATCCTAATCATCATCTTAATCTCCATGTGTATCGACTGTAATTAGGTCAAAAATTCAATAGGTGAGGTTTCGTTGAAGGTTAGTTATAAAAGACATTAAAAGTAGTGATACAAAAGGCGGTTTGTTCTTGAAGGTTATTATATACGGTAGAGATATATACCCATTATTGATTTTATTATTCTAGAATTAAGTTCATTTGTAACATGTCTTCTATATCTGTATGTGGAACATGCGTTTAAAGGAAGGAAAAGTGGAAATCGTGAGATTATGAAGAAATTGGGATATTTAGTAGGAATTTAAGTGGGGTATGTGTATGACTTCAAAAAAAGGAAACCAAAATGCTCGATAGAAATAGTATAGATTGATAAAGTGAAACACTTGGAGAGTCTGGAGGAATTTCAAGTGGCTTGTTAAATGGCTTTAAGTTTAGGGTAAGAAAATTCATTAGGACATGAAGTCATGGGAACGTGATTTGTTGCACATCTTAAACAACAAGGCACAAAAACTGAAAATTTGATGTACGAAATTGTACGGGACTTTTCCAGAAGATGTACAATGTGTAAAAGAAAATCATAAGGCGTTTGTTGACACCATTTCCGTTTTGTGTTCTGATGCAAACGGGTGGTGTTATTTATGAGCAAATATAGATCGGGTAAATAGGACAATTTTTGCATAGTTTATTGTCTGTTTGCAAAATCTGTTCTATGTTTGAGACACTTTAATGGAGGTTGGTGAGTGAGATGCAGTGCTAATTCACCATTTACTAGTAATTGGGGATTAAGGCGCAGGGTGTGAGGCCGAGACTGTAAATAAACAATGTAAGTCTTTATTTAAATAGTGTAGGTTAAAAGCACAATGCTTGGGATGCAAAAATTTGTTAGATGTTGGGGGTACTGATAAATGTGTTGAAGGAAACATGGGAGAACTAAAACAATTGTTAGATGTAATGGGAGGTTATGCGTAGGAAGGAAGAGTTACAACTAGTGAAGGTGAAAAGTATAAGACAGAATGTATGGGAAGACTATTTGGGGGAATAAATTTTTTAAAGAGAATTCTCGCTTGTGGTGACATCATGTCACCGGGATGAGGTTGTCGTATCCCTACTTTTTTCTATTTTACAAAAATTTCACAAAACAAAAGTCATCCGCATACATAAGTTTCATTACAATACATTAGGTGTGATACATCGCGATAGTTGGTAGTTGCATTTAATAAGTAAACTAAACATAACATTTATTTTGATTTTAATAATTCAAATTTCCTTATCTCCTGCAAGTCTATATTGTTGCCCAAATAGTGAAAAATTCAAATTACTCGGCAAAATTGGTTGATACCATATAAATGTATTTCTTTTGTTGAGATATTGAAGAATTTGAGTAAGCTAGGTGAGTCATGAAGGTTACTACAACACCCCAACCTATCCCTGAGACGCAGACATGGGACCTAGGACCAGAAGTTATCCAAAGCTAAGCCTGCTGGCATGATCATGTGCATACTAAAGATAGTAAACTGATGCAGAAGCTAAATCGTGTTTGAAATGAAAATATGGGGAATACCCATATGCTAAAATTGATATATATGAATACTGATGAGTTTAATACAAAGAAAATATTAACTCAATACTAAGTTGAAACTATGTATGTCTGAAAATAGCCTCTAAACTAACTACAAATGATTGGAAAGGACCCAACTAAGTCTAGGCAAAAGTGAAACTAAAGCACTAAATACTGAAAAGAAACTCATCACTATTGTCCTTGGAGAATGAGGAATCACCACTAAATCTTCTTAACTGGAGATCGGGATCGATCTAAGCGTGACCAGGATGGTGAGATCTAACCATGAAGTTATGTTGAAGTTCTAAAAACCTTAGGTGTAACCATGATATGGGTATTAAGATTTGACTGACAACTAGCGACCAAATGGGTGAAAGGTACCCAAAATTTAAATTCCACATACCTGGTGATGAAATTCATTGAATAATATTTAGTTTTTGAGGCTGGAACTGCTGGAACCTTGTTGCGTTCTTGAACTAGGGTTCTTGAACTTTTTCTCCTTTCATGCTTCTAATTTTGTAAGTTTTTATTTATGATTTTGACTATGGTAAGTTTTAGTTATGTTTATAGGATTAAACTTAGTAAAATCAAATGATTTAGGGTCAAAATGATGTATATTAAGGTTTAGATAATGTCAGAAAAGACCAAAATACCCCTGAGTTAATTGTTGTTGTACCAAATGACAACCTGGACTTATGGGCCGTCGTTCAATCGACGATCTGTAGTTAGGGTCCATAGGTTGGGTTTGTTCAACAGGACATTACTAAAATTGTATATCTTTTTACTTGGAGGTCTTATTTTAGCAAACTCGGTGGCTATGGGAAACTAATTCAATTATCTATCATTTCATAGGTCATTGGACATTTAATTTGTTTTGTGCTAAAAGTTATGATCAATTGAAGTTGATCCAACTGTATTTTCCCCTAACTATCTACAAATTTTCACCTATGGTCATACCTACGATCCGTAATTCTATGTATGGATCGTATTGGTTAATCGGGGTTCTTTTCAAAGACTGGGGAAATGGTGTCTTGATCGACGGACTCGGACTACGGCCGTAGGTACAACCGTCGTTCGCCACTTAGTCAAATTTTTTAGCCTAAGTTTTTTTGGAGCTTCAGATTCAAACGACGGCTGCACAATAAGGGCCGAAGATCAGACTGCGATTCGTCGATGGTAACCCTCGGTTGCACCTGCAGATTTCTAAAAAAGATGATTTCTTGTTTGTTTTAGATACTGGGTGTTACATTATCTCCCCCTTGGGAACATTCGTCCTCGAATGAAGACTAAAATAGCTGAAATAGAGGGAGAGAGATGCAATCCCTATTACTAAACAATGAGAACTGAGTTTCTGACTATATATATGAGTTTTGAGAACATGAAAATACTCTAAAAATGCAAGAACAAACTAAAGGAACATGATTCTAAGACTTAATTCATGCACGAATGACATAAAAATTGAAGAGGAAATATTACCTCAAGCTGGAGTAGAATCGGAAGGAAAGAGGTTAGGATACTTGGCTTTCATGGCTGCTTCTGCTTCCCAAGTAATCTTGACTGAAGCAACTTCTTTGTTGTCAACCATCTAACTTGACGATCAAGAATCTCAAATTGCACATTCTCATAAGAAAGACTATCCTCTAATGGCACCACAAAAGCTTGATCACCCACACACTTCTTCAAGAGCGAGATGTGGAATATTGGATGCATTGCTGCTAAGTCTGCTGGTAACTCTAACTAATATGACACCTTTCCAATCCATTTCATGATCTTGTGAGGGCCTACATATTTAAAACTCAGTTTTCCTTTCTTGCCAAATATCATCACTGCTTTCATAGGTGTCACTCTTAGTAAAACCCATTCATCAACTAGGAACTCTAGTTCCTTTCTCCTTACACCTGCGTAAATTTTCAGACGACTTTGGGCTGCATTAAGCCTTTGTATAATGAGTTGAACTTTCTCCATATCATAAAGGACTGAACCTGGACCTATCAAAGCTACTTTACCTACTTCAAACCAACCAATAAGAGATCTACATACACCCCCATACAGAGACTCATAAGGGGCCATATGAATAATGGTATAGCAGCTAGTGTTGTAGGAAAACTCAATCATAGGGAGGTGATGATCCCAACTACCGTTGAAATCTATCACACAAGCTCTCAAAAAATCTTAAAGGGTATAAATTGTACACTCTGCCTGTACATCCGTCTACAGATAAAGTGTTGTGCTAAGGATAACTTGATTACCAATACCCTTCTAAAATGACTTTATGAAATAAGAATTAACTGAGGACATCTATTTAAGATGATAGACAAAGGAACCCCATGCAACTTCACAATTTCATTAATGTAAAGCTTGGCATAGTCCACTGCCAAATCTATAGTCTTGACCGTTAAAAAGCGAGAAGACTTTGTCATCATATAAACTGTCACCCAAATGGAGTCATGTTGCCTGCGAGTATGTGCTAACCCTGCGAATGAAATCCATATTGATAATTTCCTTCTTCTTAGTAGGAATGTCGATCTCTTGAGTCATACCCCCTGTTTTTTCATGTTCTATCTTGACTTGTTGGCAATTGGGGAACTTACTCCCCTCTTCATGCCATTCCACAAATAGACTTCCCGCAGATCGCGGTATATCTTAGTGGAACCTTGATTTATAGAAATATCTAGAGTAATGGGCTTCTACAAGGATAGCTTTCTCAACTCACCCACATAAGGAACACACAATCTACAACTTGTAGCGAAATACACCATCTCTCTCTTGGGAAAAACCTCCAATCTCTGATCGTGGACTGCACCCGTAAGATCAAACAAGATTGGATCACTGTCTTGTTTTTCATTAACCTCTACTACCAAAAAATATTCTGCCCCATTCTGAACTATTACACCATTGACTGATATGCTCATAAGGCGAACTCCTATGAGACCAAACCTGTTAGCATCCTTCACTATATCTTTTTTTTCTTTCTCAACATTGGCTACACTACCCATAGATAATATACCAAGAGCATCTGCTACTAATTTTGCCTTACCCGAATTATAATACACACTTATATCATAATCCTTAAGGAACTCAAGCCATCTCCTCTGACGAAGATTCAACTCTTTATGGGTGAACACATACCGAAGGCTCTTATGATCAATGAACACATCTACATGAACATCATTAAAGTAGTGTCTCCATATCTTGACTGCAAACACCACTGCTTCAAGATTGAGGTCAAGGGTTTTAATGTTTTTCTCATGAGTCTTAAGTTGTCTATAGGCATAAGTTATAAACTTATATCGTTGCATCAACATACAACCTAGTGAATAACATGCGTTCCTTGAGAGTCTGTAGAACAATTCTAATGACTCACATGTTTTTCCTCATTCCTAGTATAAATGCGGATATAATAAACGAAGACGATAACGAACAAGTCCAATTACTATTTGAACACTTACTTCAGAAAATCCATGAAAGTTTCAAGAGCATTGGTTAGTCCAAATGACATAACAAAAAAATCATAATGACCATACCGTGTTCTAAAGGCTGTTTTCAGAATGTCACTATTTCTAACTCTAAGCTGATGATAACCTGATTTGAGGTATATCTTAGAGAAACTACTAGCACCCTGAAGTTTGTCAAATAAATCATCAATCCTGGCGATGGAATGCTTATTCTTGAATGTGACCTTTTTCAACAGTCTATACTCAATGCACATTCTTAGAGAACCATTTTTCTTCTTTACCAGTAACACTAGTGCACCCCAAAGTGAAATACTAGGTATATTGAGACCCTTAGGTAGAATGTCTTTCATATGCTTTTAAATTCCTTATGTTTTGCTGGAGCCATTCTTTAAAAAGTTATCTAGAAAGATATCAATTCTGAAGTCGATTTCTCTTACTGGAAGGACTTTGGGAAGATCTTCTTGAAACACTTCTTGAAACTCAGAGACTATAGGAATTGACTTAAGAGTTGGGGTTTCAGAGCTACAATCTTTAACCTGAACTAGATCATAGAGATAACCCTTAAAGATCATCATTTTAGACTTAAAGAAAGAAATGAATCGACCATAGGAGCTAAGATACTAAACTTCCATTCTTAGATTTGTTCGTCTGGAAACTTAATACGAACAATCCTAGTTCTACAATCGACTGAGGCATAATAGGAATGTAACCGATCGATGCCAAGAATTACATCAAAGTCTACCATTTCTAACTCTACAAGATCTGTTGAGATGACTTTCTGAGAGACTATGATAGGATAATTTCGGTATACTTTTCTAGCTATGAGAAAGGTTCTAAGATATTTTGGGACTAACATTCCATTGAAATGCTATGTAAGGAGTTACCTATGAAAGAGTAGACCCTGGATCTAAGAACGCATAAACATCAAGGTCAAAGACTTGTAACTAACAAGTAACTACATCAAGAGAACCTTCCTGATCCTGGCGAGCCTGAAGAGCATACGACATGTTCCTGCACTGACAATAATATGTACTAGATTAGTTACCCTACTGAGTCGGGCGATTTGCTGGTGCTGATAGAGTTGTATACTAAGCTCTACCATTATCACCTCCTTGGCCCTGTCTAGAACGACAATCCCTCAACCTGTGATTAGACTAACTGCACCCAAAACTTCTTTCTTTTCTTGCAAAACACTCGCCCACATGGTTCTTACCATACTTAGTGCAAGTTGGGTAAGTCTTGGTGCCTGAAACACTTCCCTATGACTTAGAAACTTGTGCCCTAGCCTTCTTGCCATATTTGTTCTTGGAGTATGAAACACTAGCTAACGAAGGGGTTGGGGCTGAAAAATTCTGCTAACTCTTAGAGCGATTTCCACCATCCAATTATTACTGAAAATAGTCATATCTCTTATAGTCCTAGCCTTCTTATTCTCCTTGGCCTGTTCCCTAAGCATATCACCTTCAACCTTCTAAGCATGAGTAATAAGCCTATAGATGTTCATATCTCCCAGTAACATATCATTTATGCATTGAGTTTTCACCTAATCTAAAACTCCATACAAAAACTTATTCATATGAACCCTAGAGTTAGCAACCATGTGAACAGTATACCTGCAGAGTAGGTTAAACTTCATCCCATACTATTTCACTGTCATGTTTCCCTGCCTTAAGATCATGAAAACATGAGTCATTGATTCTATCAACTCTATTGGGAAAGACTTGTCCAGAAAGGTCTCATTAAAGAAATCCGAAATAATAGGTCTTGCTTCCGTACCCCTATTCTCCTTCCCTTGAGTGTACCAAATATGAGCAACACCTTCAACTAGTATGTTGCCAACTCAACCAGATCATTTCCAGTGACTTGCATTACCTCAAGGCTCTTCTTGATCTCATCAAAGAATTTTTGAGGATCCTCATTAGTTTGTGATCCTAAGAACTCAGGTGGATTGATGCTAAAAAAATCACGGACCCTTGCTACTGCTCGTTCCCCATTTTCATTCATAGGAGCATGAACACGATTGTTTTGGTTTGTCATACTCTGAGCCAACATCTGTATGGCATTCTTGAACTCAGATTGGAGACTTCCTAATCAGGGACTATAGGAGCTACATTTTCATTCCTCGTAGCTACATTCCTGGAGTTATCTCTATGAGAAGGCATGATATGAAACGTAGAACGTCGAGTGAAAATTGAAGTAGATCATACCTTACAAACGATAACAGTAACATACATGTAAAGGACTCTACTTAGTGTAGCTTTTAAGACATCCTGGACTCTTAAACCTATTGCTCTGATACCAAGTTTGTCACACCTTGAGCTATCCTTGAGGCGCAGACAGGGGACCTAGGAGCAGAAGTGATCCCAAGCTAACGCTGCTAGTAGGATCATTAGCATACTAAAGATAATAAACTAATGCGGAAGCTAAATCATGTACAAAATCAAAAAGATAGGAAATACCTATGCATTAAAACTGAGATATATGGAGACTGATGAGTTCAATCCAACGAAAATATTATCTAAATACTGAGCTGAAAGCTAAATATATATAAAAATAACCTCTAAGATGACTAGAAATACTTGGACATGCCCCATCTAAGTATAGAAAGAACTAAAACTAAACGATAAATGCTGAAAAAGAAACTCATGACTATTGTCCTCGGAGAATGAGGACTCGCCACTAAATCTGGTGAAATAGAGATCGAGAAACTGTCTAAGCTTGATCAGGATGCTGAGAACTTGAACCTACTTCATGAGAAGATGTAGCGTATGTATGCGGTAGTACTTGGAATGTACTGAGCATGTAGGATAGAATAAAGCTGAAATAAAATATAATTGAAAAAAGCACAAAAGCAAGAATGATGATCTGAACGTTTATATATAGATTCTGAGGTAACTGGATGAAATAACAAAATTAATTACATGTTGAGACAAAATAATAACTGAACTGCAAATATGGTCAATTCATTAGAGTCAGACTGACTGTGGGAGTTACTTATAACCGATAATAAAACCACATGAGCTAAATGTGGAGTCTGACGTATACGCCCAATTGAGAGGACTCAGTATACCCTGCTAGAGGTATCAAGGCATGCTGGCGTGATTACTAAATTTCTTGCCCACAAAGGGGACTTACAAACTTTTTGGCTAGTAGTTCGGAGACCAATTAGGTACGCTAAACTCTAGTCCAACTCGATATTCTGCTGCTCCCAATGATTATGTAATTAACTAATTATGACAAAGTTTCTGTAAGTACTAGATAGTTTAAAACCGAATGTGCAAACTTAGAATGCAATAATTAATCTGGTAATTATGCATTTATAAATGAGCATATATATCTGAAGTAATTGATATTTCTAACCTAGCATATGTAATTTAAGAACTAATGAAATACATAGCTATGGTTCTGAAAATTTATGCGATAAACTGAATAAATAATGTGGAAATCAAATTTGGAACATATAACTAATTATTTCATGAAGTTCTGTTGAAGTTCTAGAAGCTGTAGGTCTAACCATGATATGGGAATAAAAAATCTGACTTAATACTAGAGAGGCAACGGGTGAAAGGAACCCATTAGTGAAATTCCACATGCTTGTTGGTATAATTCACGATGAAATATTTATATTTTGGGGCTGGAACTGCTTGAACCTTGTTGTGTGCTCGAACTAGGGTTCTTGACCTTTTTCCCCTTTCTTGCTTCTAATTTTCTATGTTTTGATTTATGATTTTGTCTTAGGTAAATTTTAATTATGTTTCTAGTCTTAAAATGACTAAAACATGATGATTTAGGGTCAAAATGATGTATCTTAGGGTATAAAAGAAGTAGGAAAAGACAAAAAGACCCCTGAGTTAATTGTCGCAGTCCAAATGACAAACTTGAATGACGGGCCGTCGTTATTTGAAGGTTCATCGTTTGGGTCTGTAGGTTTGGTCTATTTGACTAGCCTTTTATTAAACGGCATAATTCAATTATCTATCATTTTATAAGTCATGGAACACCTAAATAATTTTGTTCAAAGTGTTATGATCAATTAAAGTTGACCCAACTACATTTTCCCCCTAACTATCTCCTAATATTTACCTATGGTCAAATCTACGATCCATATGTCCATCTACGGATCATACTGGTCAATCGTGGTTGTTGTCAGAGTTTGGGTAGATGGGGTCTTGATCTACAGATACATACTACGACTATATTTTGACCTACAAGTAGTATGTCCATCCGTCGTTCGATGCTTATTCAAATTTTATGGGTTAAGTTTTCTTATGGATTTAGACTCAACGATGGATGCATAGTACGGGACGTAGATCAGACAACGGTCCATCGATGGTAACTTTCGGTTGCACCTGCTGATTTCTAAAAAGTTGATTTCTAGTTGGTTTTAGATATGGGGTGTTACATACATAGTTTCCTTATATTTATTTTAAAATAAATGAAACCCAAATCTCCTCATCCTCATACTCATTTACTCATGTCTTTGAAGAAATTATTAATAATTGTAAAAGACATTGAAAAATAGGGTTCATGCCAAATTATAGACGTGAATGACTCAATTCAAGGGTTTAAATAACAATATATAGAACTCAATACTATAAATTCAATGATTCCATTACTAAACAACTCAATGATACTTGTCATTTCAGAAATGCTCGACTCGTAGGGTTCATTGAATATTATAGGCATGACCAACTCACCTCAAGGACCTCCATGTATAAGATATGGCAATACATATATATGAAATATAGTATCAAAAAAATTAGGAATTTAATACTCAAGAATTTCACATTCGAAGATACTGCTTCTCTCAAGTATACTCAATTTATTAAGTTCATGCGGAATTTATGGGCATGAACGACCTGACTCAAGGATATCAATGATAATGTAGGCTCATTAATAAACTCGTATTATTCTCATATTAATTACTCAAGTCTTAAAAAAATTATAAGTAATGGTAGAAGACTACTTGAAAAGACTAAAAGAGACTTTCTCAGACATTACCCTTAACTCTACCTCAAATTTGAATTATTAACTAAGGATTAAGATGATGATACATAACATTTTTCAATGATTAGATGTACTATGGATAGTTTTAATCATGAATAAACAAACAATAAATTTTTAATGAACTTAGACGGAGCAAACAAAAAATGAAAATTGTGGGGGCAACTGACCTTGACGCATTCCTGGTGTGGGGCGCCAACCCCTAAGCTTTAGAGGTGTCATCTTGGTGCATTGCAAGCGCAACGCTCTATTCTTACAGTTAATTCATGACACATCGCGCCACCCCTCGATTTAAACAATATAACATATATTTCTTCTCATTTTAGACCCAGTACACACAGTGTTGATTGTTTTTCTCAAAATATCCTTAGATTCGTAAACCTAACACAACTGACAAATGCATGTTTGGTTTAGTGGGATGTGGGGAAATTTTTTTTGTCTCATTGAACTCTTCTTTGTTTCCCTAAAAAAGAATTATTTACATTGTGTTTTATTGTTGACCAAACAATTAATATGATAGAGAAATTCAATTGGAAGGAAAATTTCCAACTCAACTTGATGCTAGGAAGTTTTAGTGACCTTAACATCTATGAAAAATTAGAATCACTCAAAACAATAGTATTCAACATGAAGAATGAATCGAGTCTTAGCTCAAAAATGTTTGGGTGTTACAATACAACTCAAGAACGATGTTGTGGTGGACATAGTTATCTTCTCTATGATGTTTTATGAAAACAAAGGACGATGACTAGGCATGGACTAAGAATAGAAATACCATGCCTAGGGTAATATGACTGCTAGTTATTAAGCTTAGAAACACTCCTCATCTATGCTCTTCTTTCCTCATCACCATACCCAATTGGATGCAACTTATAGCTCCCACAAGAGAATGTGACGACACACTCTTACTATATTAAAACTTAACCTAACTCCTAAGGTTTGAGTTTTATACCTCTCTATAACAAATTTCATCACAAAAGTATTACTCTTTAAAACCACATTTAATGAACATTGTCTTATATCAATAACAACATATTTTTTAACAACATCACATTAAAGATTAGTAGTTTAACGATTTCATAGACTCATGCTAACCAGCTCTTTATGAAATTCCTATTCTGTAACCATCTCTGCCATACCAGCTAGATTTCCCCCCATTACTATGGGAAACTATCTAAGGGTTATAATTTAACTATTTCCCACTGTAAAACCTCATCCTCCACTTCCTCTATTATTATAATTTTCGATGGAATTAAGACACACCATCGTCATCAAGATAAGATCAGTAACCTTCTCCATTGAACATCACTCCTTTACTAAAAGTACGTTTCAAAATATATCCCTCATACTCATTTGAATACATTATTATATATTCTCAACACTTGACTTGATTTATCATATTATGAACTCCCCGTTAAGTCTAAAGCTAAAACTTGAAAGTTATGGACCTAGTACATCATCTCTGAACTGGTCTATATCTCTTTTTACTTTAATACTAGGGAAAATTTTATATCATGAATATCGAATTGTACTTAAGAAGATACTAAAAAAATTTCCTAAGATGTTTTTGTTGACTTCTTATTGGCTACTAAGTGTGCTTCTTCTAACTCTTAGTAAAATGTAACTTTCACCAACATATCCCATATTGGGAAACTCAATTATACAATCTAGGCATAAATAAGAAAAAATTCATAACCTGAATTAAGACCTGTTCTAATTACATACCACCTCGATACACCTCTTAATGCTCATGTTACTCTTGTGATCTAGCCACCCTTCGCTGCACTTATCTTAAGGTTAGGGTCTCTCCCTCGTGTCACTCATATTTATTGCAGCTAACATCTTACTTCCCTCATGTACTCTATTTTTTGTCAACATTCTATTTAAGTGTGTATTTAAAAAGTATCTCAGCATGTTTTTTGTAATATTTATTGATGACATATGTATATATTCAAAAGAATGAAGAGGCCAATGCTACTCATCTCATAATAGTCTCTAAACTATCAATGACAGAGATTTAGACTTGAGTCCACGACATACTTGGACCACATTTTATCTAGTGAAGGGATTTGAGTAAAAACTAAGAAAATTGAAGCAATGTAGAATTATCCTAGACCCACCTTCCTAACTGATATAAAGAGTTTCTTGGGATTGATTAGTTAATATAAAAACTGTTAGGGTTTTTCATCTATTTCATCCACGTTAACTAAGTTGACTTAGAAAATAGCTACATTCAAATATTATGAAGCCGTGTCAAAAGCTTTTAGGAATTGAAAACATTGTTAACCACTATTTTAATTTTGACCCTGCTAGAGGACACATAGGGTTTTGTTAGTTATTGCGATGGGTCCCTAGTTAGACTTGGTTGTGTATTGGGGCAGAATGGTATTTTATAGTCAATGGCTCCAGACCACTTATGATTCTGAAGAATAAGTTTCCGACTTGGGATCTCGTGTTTGGAACAATACTTTTCTCTCAAGATGTAGCATTACTATCTCTATGGTGTTCATGTGGATGAGCTGATCGACTACAAATGTCTCTAATATGTCAGAACGAGCTAAAGCTTTGACAAAGGAAATGGATGGAACTACTCAAATATAATCATATGAGCATTCTATGCAATCTAGGTAAGGATAATGTTGTTGCTGATTCCTTAAGCAGGTTGTCCATGAGGAGTTCTTCTCCTGTCAGCGAAGGTAGAAACAATTGGCCTAGGAAGTTCACAGACATGCACATCTAGGTGTCTATTAATTATATCCTAGTAAAAACAAAGTGGTCATGATGCAAGGTTTGAATTTTCAATATATTTTGAAGTGAAGGAAAAGTAGGACAAGGAACCCATTTTACTTAAGTTGAAGGTAAGTAGGCATAAGCCGAATGTGATGGTCTTTTCACAAAGGGAGTGGTGTGCTAAGGTATCAAGGTAATTTGTGGTATCTAAGTGTGGATGAAATCCTAGAGAGAATCATAAAATAATCCTTTAGTTTTCGATATTCGATTCATCCTTATGCAAAAAAGATGTACCGTGACTTGAGGGAAATCTATCGGTGGAGTGGCATGAAGTGGTGCATTGCCTAGTTTGTTCCTAATTGCCCAAATTTCAAGAAAGTCAAGGATGAAAAAAATCAAAGGCCATGTGATGTAGCTCAAAATATACACCTTCCAGAATAGAAGTGGGAGATTATTAATAAAGACCTCTTCAAGAATAGAAAAGTGGGAAATAATTAATACGGATTTCAATACTGGTCAAGTAGAACGCAAAATGCACACCTAAGAGGAAATGTTGAGGGTATGTGTTTTTAAATTCAAATATAATTGGGATGACCACTCACCTCTTACTGAGTTTACATACATTATTATTTACCATTCCAACATTTAGATGGCTCTGTATGAGGCTCTGTATGAGCGGAGGTGTAGATTTTATATTAGGTGGTTTTAGGTTGGTGAAACAGCGTTAATAGGACAATATATGGTTCATTAAGTGATAGTGTAACAACCCTAAAAATGAATAAGATAAGAAATGCTTAATGTGTCATGAAAGCCTATGATTAGACCAGGGTTTATACAAATTTATGCGCGTAGAACCAGACCTTAGAACCCTTATTAAAGCCAAGTCAACTTACTTGGCGAGTTAGTTGAGCTTTGAAAGGCTGGTTCCAACCATAGAGGGCTCTCGAATACGAAGATTTACTCGAAGGAGTCTTTACCGGACTTAAAAAGAAGAAATCTTAGGTTTGAATGGTCTAGGGATAAAATGGTATTCCTTGCTAAGGGTAGTATCGTAATACCCTAGATATGTAATTAATTAATTAATAAAGTGGAGGGACATTTTTGGGAGATAGGGACGAAATTGAGCCCTTGATATGAAGTCTTGCTCTACCCATGTTCGAACCTATGTAGGAGCAATGATTTAATGTGATTTTTTTTAATGGGTGAATTAATTTAATAAATTTATAATTAATGGCTTATTTAAGAAAAAGGAAACAAATTAGATTTTTGTTATTATTATTTATTTATTAATTGATATTTTTTGAAAATGACTAAGTCTTGCCAATTATCCTACTTTTAAGGGACACTATCTCACACAAACTCTCTCTCTCTCTCTGTCACGCCTAAATCTCTATCTCTCTTGTTCATTCTGTTTTTCCTGGCTGCAAAAACAAAAGATAAAAATATTATAAAGCAATCAAAGTTCTATACACTCAAAGAACTTACCAAAATAAATATACAAGCAAGCAAGCAAACTTAACAAACAAAAACTTTATATCATCTTCTCGAGGGGATTGTGTTAAAGGTTTAGGGGAGGATTTGGGCAGCACTTTGAAGTTGTGTAAATCTACAACAAGTAATGGGTTTTCTCTCTTTGATTCCTTTCCCCAATAGAAACTTCTTTCTACAAAATTCAAACGTATGAAACTAGGGTTGTCCCCTTGAATGTTGAACTACTTGTCCCTAGTCTCCTTCCGATTTCAATACAAATTAGGTTGAAATCATGTTGTTGGTATGGTTGCTGGTAGCTAAGTGTGAAATATAATATTATTTGTGATTTTGTGTTTGGAAATAGCAAGAATGTTCAATGATGTCAACCGAAAATGATGTGGTGCAATATTTAAATTTTTGTTCTTGTTGTTATCCGTTTTGAAGTCTTAAAATGGTTAGTTTTATGGCTGAAATTAACGTGCATAAAATGTGTAATTCGTGATGTTCATATGAGTTGTATGTGTTTGACTAATTTTAAGGGGAAAGTTGCAGATAAAACAACAATGCATCTACACCTAAGAATGTGTTAAACAAATACATGAAAAACCCGCCAAAAAAGTGTTAAATTATCCATGACTTTTCCAAAGTTTTAAAGTGGAAATATTAGTGAAAATAAGGTAAGTAAATGACTAGCTTTCGAGAAAAAACAATAAGTTTCGTTTAGGCTAAACTATAGAGCAGTAATTTGGAAATTTAATTGGTTTTAAAAAGGATGAGGCCACAAGGATTCGAACATGTGACCTCACCCGTGTGACACCTTAAATTCGCAAGAAAGGAAAAGGGGTAAGGGGGATTCCAAATGGGATGTACTGGATGAGAAGGGAGAGAGCAAAAATTTAAATAAATAAAATGAGAGGCGTGAGAATCGAACCCACGACCTCCAGGCAGCTAATGAAGGGAAAGAAAAATAAAAGAAATGAAGTGTGAGGCGTGGGAATCGAAGCCACGACCTCAAAGATGGAAAGGAGAAAGGGCGAATTAAATAAGAAAATAAAGTGAGGATGTGGCACAACCAATGCGTATCCAAAGCAACCTTTAACTAAAATAAAATAAGGAGGTTGTGGGGATTCGAACCTAGAACCTCACAGCCTCTAGTGAAATAAAGAATAATTAAAGAGAGGTTGTGGGGGTTCAATTCCACTACCTCATGGTCCATACAAATTGGAAAAGAAGAATTAAATGAATAAAATAAAAGGGGTTGTGGGGGTTCGATCCCACGACCCTTAGGCAAAATAAGAGGAGAATTCAAGGAGAAAAACTAAAGAGAGAATGTTGATTTTGGGGCTCGATCTAGAGTCCCGATTTCATGAAGACTAAAAATAAAGTCGAGGAGAAATGTATGTATTATCGAAGGGGTTCAAACTTGCGTTCTCTTGCCCAAATTTCCATATTGATACATAAGTCATACGTGAATAAAATGTTCAAGAATCATGCCACCTACTCAGATCAAAATTGAGATCTTGGCGTGCACACAAGATACATAAGTCTTGTACTACATAATCTTAGAAAGATATGAGTCACTTAACTAACTATTAATGAAGCCTCATGTCTTGTATGTATAGACCTATAAGTCTAGCATACGTTTAAAAATAAGTGAACCTAAGATGTATGTAATGAAATGAAGTAACCCTAGAAGGGTTTAGTACGAGTGTAAAACACACTAAACTGCCAAGTACATTGGCATTTTGATGAAATGAACAATGAAATGATGAAATTAACAATGAAATGATGAAACTTTAGAAGGGTTAAGTAAGAGTTTGAAACACACTAAATTGCTAAGTACATTGGCATATGATGAAATGAATATTCACGAAAAAAAAGGGTGAGTAGTTATTAAAAGAAAATGTGATAATGTTAATGAATGTGGTGACAACATAATATGAGTCTAATGTTTAATTGAGAGTAATTCCAAATGAGCCTATGTAAATGTTACCAAAACTACTCACCTATGAGAGTGTATAGTTAATGAAGAGACCTGTCTCTATGAACACTCTAATGAGAGTATTGAGATTAACAAACTTAATACTAATCATGAGATGACAAATCATCTATTGAGTTATGATGTCCTTATACTATAAGCCAACTTCCATGATGTATGAGTTGAATGAAATGGAACTTTATACTGAGCACCGATATACTAGCTATGAGCGGTGATGCCTTCTTTCGCGAAGGGCGGACGTTCACGTAACTCTCATAAGATGAGACTATAAGGAATGCTGTGTACGGGTCTCTTTATATCTCCTAGTCTTCGAACATATACTGCCAATATAGGGATCCAGTAGGATTAATACCCATGTACGCTATCATGTTTTTGGTAACTTTTGCAGGTGATTCCACCTCTTTTCGGAGTGGGGGCAACACTGGATTTCATGATGCTCACATGATCTATGTCGGTTGAAGTTAAAGTTCACAATGAATTAATGAGTCCATCCTCAATGATGTACACAATGAAATGAATGATACCAAAGGTGTTAGGATAGGATAATCAAGATGTGAGCTAGACTGAAGTAATGATACTAGGTTATTCTTGATCATTGCACAGTAAACCGATGAGTGTCTTAAATTACATCCTAGGTATAGCAGGTGTTTACAGTACCCTTATGAATGAATGAATGAAGTACTTATGAATGAATGAAGAATACTCTGTGTTTGCTAAAAAAGGTTCCCTAGTTGAGGTCCCATATGTTTAGCCCTCATTTTGGGAAGTCCTAACGTCAAGTCCATTATCCTAAGGTCTCATGGCATGTGAAAGAATTATATGAACTAAGTGATATTATATGTGAAGTATGTTATGTGCTATTTGCAAAATCATAAGTTTGATGATGCATGTTACACTCATGGCATGACTTTCCTAATCCAAAATTGGCAGGTCCATAACATTCCTAATCAAAATTTGGCAAGTCAACTTACTTGACTTTCCATAAATCATGTTGTTAGGAAATACCTATTCTTTCTCATGCATTTCCTTGGTGTGTGCTTGAATATACCAATACTTAGTACAAGTGTGTACTAAATCCATACAAATATCTACTTTTAGGTGCAATCATAGGTGGATGTTAAATCTTACGGTACAATGTTGCTGCTATTCGGATGTAGAGATTTCATCCGGACTTGGTAAGCCCTCATGTTTTTGAGGCTGTCTACTGTTATTATCTAGCTTCGATGTAGGCATTAGCTACTGGAGCATGTTCCATTAGTATTTCATTTAGCTTTAATTTCAGACTTTGTATTGGTGCCATTTTGGCAAGAATACACTTTATGCAGTATTAAACTATTTCTTTCATTTGATGAGCTTAATGTTCGATGGTTGATCGTGAACTTTTATAAGTTGAAGTATAATGTCTTATACCAATGTTAAATAATAAAAAGTTTAAATTTTTTGCAAAAATTAACCTTGATGAAGTGGAGATGACGTATGTAGGCTTGTATGCGACCTCTGAGAGGTCAACGACGCCGGTCTCGTCTGGGGTGTAGATTCCAGTCGTGACACATGGATAAGGTGATGACCATTTAGGAGAAGTTAAAATTTTTGTACAGTCATGATAAATCTTATTCTGATGTTAGAACGAAAGATTTTGAGGTTGAGGTTTATGATAAGATATATCTATTTCACCCATGCATGGTTCTATGAGATTGCGTAAGAAAGGAAAGCTCGATCCCCGATAGATTTGTCCTTACCGAATTTCCAAGAGGGTTGGTCATGTAGCTTATGAGTTTGATCTACCACTAGAACTAGAATCAGTTCATCTAATATTTAATATTTCTATGCCAAAGAAGTTCTTGGGTGATCATACACTTATTGTCCCTACTGAAAGTATTGGAGTGAATAACAACTGGTCCAATAAGGAGATTCCAGTTTAGATCCTTGATTGTCAGGTTCGTAGGTTTATAACTAAAGGATGCATTAGTTAAAGTCTTCTTGAGGAACCAATTAGTTGAGGAAGCTACTTGGGAGTCCAAGGAAGATATGAAGAAGACATAGCATCACCTCTTTTCCTCTAAATCAATTCCAGACCAAGGTACTAACAATTTTTTTAATACTTTTTAAGTTGATATATTGAGTTTATGCTATGTCAATTTTTTGTACTTTGTGTTGGATTGTTAGACACTTTTCTGCACCTTTTTATGCTTAGTTTTATCTCATTCAAGGTATAACTTTCCAAAGGGGTGAGGTATTGAAACACCTGGGAAACTGAAATTTGGAATGTAAAAGGGAAAATGCCTCAGTTGAGTACAAATGAGCAAGTACGAAAGGTTTTACGGTCTGTACAGGCTGTCTAAGACTGTACAACGAACCATGCATAAGGGCAAACATTGATAGCCTCTTTAGGAAAAGTTTCATGAGCCAGATGATGACCACCACCCATCACCTCACTCGTAAAGTTAAGCCCAACACTCTTGAAGGTTCACAGACACTTGGACGGTCTATAAAGCTTCACATGGAGCGTGAAGTCATTCGTGAGGGTACCCATATGTTTTTTGTCAACTTCAGATTATCATATCTCTGAGCACATAATAAATCATATGCCCCTTTAACTATCAAATTAAATGTATTTGCAACTTCTTTCGAACACCACAAAGTTGTCTTAGTTCGTGTTTGGAGTAAAAATTGTTATGCCAATTTTAGTGAATCAATATCATACATGTGAGGTTTCATGGACCATGAACCTTAAATGGTTAATGAAACCTTCTTTTAAAGCACTTCATCAATATTCAAGTGTGGGATGCTTTTGTCTTTCTCATATGTCTTTTTTAACCTTATTGTAAGTCCTTTTTGAGTGCTTATTTAGTATATCAATCAACTAACTAGTTTCCTTCAATAAAACAGTAAGTATTTAAGAATTCTCTTAAAACTCACACAGGGTTCCTCTTCCCCAACAAGAACTCTAAAACCTTCAACAGGAAAATCCAAGATACATAGAAAATCCTCCCACCCAAGTTTTCCCATGTTCTTCCGCTCTATTATTCTTCCTCAAGGTAGAGATAAATCAAGCCTCCACAAAAATTTTCATTTTAAAATCTTCATATTAACATATATAAGGCTATCATAATATTAGACTAGTTCATTGTTATGTCCTACATCAACTTTTTAATCATCAAAAAAGTAATTTAAGGTTTTGTCCTTACATTTGAGTTTTTTTTTAGATAATGTTATATTAAGTTCTTAGTTCTTAAGTTGTTGATTTTTTATTTACTATGTCTAATCATTTATTGTTGTAAATTCTGTAGAGTGATCATTGAGTTTATCGTTCATGTATATACTGTAGCATGAATCAAATTAATTGAGTTTTCTTGAGATGAATAGTATCGTTGTTTTTTGAGTATTGAGTTTTCAATCACTACACCATTTTCGGCCTACAGCAACACCACGTAAGTGTAGCCTAAACTAGCAAAAAGTGTGGCCTTTGATAAAAGGCTACACTTTTGGACATTCAGCAACACTTTTTAGGGGCTGCCCAAAAGAAGCGTAACCTTTGACATTAGGCAACACTTTTTAAATGTTACCATCTTTGGCTACACTTATAAAGCGTAGCCAAATAGGTATAAGGGCACGCTTTGAAGACGTGCATTAGCAACACCTATTTTTTGTTAGACTACACTTAAAAGTGTTGCCTTTTAAGATTTATTGGTCACATTTAAAAAGTGTTGCCTTTTATTGGTCATTTATTGCAACATTTATAAAGTGTAACTTTATATCTCATCTATTGCAACACTTATATGGTGTTACTTTATATGTCACCTATAGCAACACTTATAAATTGTTACTTTATATCTCATCTAGAGCAACACTTATAAAGTGTAACTTCAACATTTATAAGCCTACATGTAGCACAAATATATATAATATATTTACATACATACAAGTGACTTAAAACACAAAATGAACTAATTAATCATTAAATTGAAGCTATATATTTCAAATAAACATCGAGAAATATTTCATGTACAACCAAAACATAGAAAGTGAATGCTTAAAGATCTCTAATATCAACAAGTTTCAAAAACCCAAAAGTGTCATTCAAACGTATATGACAACAATACAAAATTTTCTACATCTTTTGCAACAATAGATCGAGTTTACTTCTTGCCAAATTCAAATTCAATTACCTGCATTTTCCTGCACATTTAAAATAAAATTATAAGTTTGTGAATTAATTGATGGAAGTTCATAATCAGACAGAATTCACTGTAAGACAACCAATCCAAATCTAAGTACAATTTCAATGTAAAAATTACACATTATAAAGAGTAGAACATTTGTGCAGTCTTCTGTTGTTGGTTCTCAATTTTAATGCAATACATAATTCAGAATATTACCTTGAGTAGTGATTCCTATTGTGTCACCATGGAAAATTTCAAAACAAATCCCATGTCATGAAGTTTATTTGCAACAAATGTCTCTTTTGAAGGTGAAATCAGTCCATCAACTGGGCACCCAATAGAACAGGATACATATCTGCCAAGAAATACTCTAAAGCTGATGACAAAGAGCGCCTTTTTTCTACTTCGATAAAAGCCTCACCTTCAGGAATTCCACAATCTTCGCTGCTATGTTCTGTTGCTCATGGGTACTTTGCTTTCCATGCCAAATGAATACTAAAGAGCTAGATTGCAGAAGAAAACACTAGTAAGTGTTTAGTGAAGATGTAACCTGTTAATTTAGAAATCGAGGTTGTAAAATTCTATTTTTGAAACTTTACAACAAAGTTCATAGTAGCTTTGGACATAATGAAAACAGCAACTTATACTTTAGCGTGACAGTATGGAGAAATAGAAACTATACATATGTACAAAGTTTAACATAAATTTTCAATTAGACTATCATTTAGACAACTTCAATATATATTGAAAAGAATCCTAAGTTACATCCCTGACAGATGTTTACGTAATCCATAAGAACAACTCTCTGAGACTCTTTAAACATAGAACAGAAGCTACCTATCTATCTAGACATAGTCTGAGAACATGTTCAAGTGACGACTAGAAGGATCTCATAACGTATCTTTTGCAGCATGACTAAATTGGAAAGATAGTGTAGAATAAAAAAAAAGATTATCAGGCACAGACAACTAAATATCCAAAGAGGGGAAAACATAAAGGGTCGATAAGCATGCATACAACATCGACTTGAACTGCTTTGTTGTTATGTCTAGAAGTTCCAGATATTCTAAAAAGGCCAACAGTATCAGAAGCATAGGTTTCATCATGCAAGCCATTTATGATTTTTATAGCCAGGGGCTTAATCCACCCTGAAAAAAAGAAAGAAACTTGTCTTGGTTATTCTATACGTTAAATGACAAAAATAGCCTCTATGTGACATATCGAGAGATACCTTAAGGACCAGCATGGGCTGGAATATTGCAACAAATTGTAGTGGTTCTTTGCCTTGGTATACCCTACCCTGGATAACGTAGATGTCACAATTAAGCTTCATTTTGTGTTTATGACAGAAAAACAGTCATCGAAAAAAAGTAATACCATCACAGGTCTCCCTTTAAGTGAATTGCACATTGTGCTAGACAGTTGTGCAGCCATTTCACGATCGTCCTGAATCCAGAATAATGATTCAATTAAGAAAATTCTTTTAAGACGCATTTGACCCTTATATGCAAGGACATTCGTACCTCGATGCTATCCTCTCCAATCCACCAACATAAGTAATAATCTTCTTCTCGTTCGTGAGAATGGTATGTGTAGAGAACTATGTAGAAATCTCCACCGTAGAATTTACCAATGTCTTCTTTGGGTATCTGAGTCTTTGCACTGCCATCGATACGCCAAACCTGACAAATTTTACATTTTAAGTGAAGACTGAGCTGGCCAAATTATGACATGGAAAACATTCTGATGATCAGATTCAGACCTCTATCTTTCCACCTTCTTCAAGCAAAGGAGGGACTTCTTCATCGACAGAAGTACTTTTGCTAGCAGCTTTGACAGCAGCACCTTGTTGCTTCACCAACGCTGAAAGGGCTCAACATGCACAAAGTTAAAACTAACTCAAACCAGAAACACACAAAATCTTCACTCTCATAATAACTCTACCTGCTACTTTTCCTCGTCCGTCCTCAGGGGCAGGTGTTGATCCTGATGGCCAAGAGTCAAAATTGGACTTAAAGGAATGCGTCTCATAGCCTTGAATAATCCGGATAATACGTGTTGACTTGGGTCTATTTTGATTGGAAAGATATTCCCGAAAATTATTGATTCATTCAAAAATGAGAAACTATACCACACAAGAACATGGATGATCTACCTCTGCTGTTTGAATGGTACTTTTCCTCACCTCGAGCTGAGTATGACGGACTACCCATGTGAAAACCTCGGAACCACAGTCCAAAATATAGCATTTATCATTTTCCAAGATGGATTTTGTAAGTCCACCATCCAACTGATTTACCTGACCATCAGTAATGCTGCAAAAGAGGACATAATTCACCTTTAGCACCCACCAACAACAGCAAAAGGTTGATATACAAAATTCAGTTACAAGTAACAACCCCGAGGGCCATCCATTGAAAGACGTTATGTCCTGCAATACATGGTCTCTCAAGGATATCAAGAAAACTTTGATATAGAGTATCATAAACACGAGAAACTGCTTGACACTGGTGGTTACTGGTAAACGATTCAACATTACCTATAAAGTTGAGCAGTAGTTCTCTCAGGAACGATATCATCATCGGTAGCAACCTTTTTGCTAATTGGAGCAAAGCCACCAAACAGAACACAAAATGATCAAGAATCTGACTCAGCTTGTAAATTTCAATCATCTGAGTTATGCAATAGGGAAAGAGTTGTAAAATTCTAGAGGAAGAATTAATTCCATAAATATCGCATGTCTCATAGTAGTTACATAGCAATTCTGTTCAACGCATTAGCAGTTATAATGCAACAGAAACCATTAACCTAAACAGTCGTTGTGGAGGAATTATACGAGCAACAAATACTTGTAAGCAGTATGCAGTGATAGTACAAACCAAGAGAATGTAAAAACTAAAGAGGGGGAGCAGACCCTCTCGCGAACATCTCAGGTGTTCAAACAATTGTTCAATGGGGATTTTCTCCAGATCAAGAGTATCATTTTTATCTCTTTGAGGCTTATAGCTTTCACCATCTTCGTAAACCAGCAGCAACAAGTCAAAAATTACGCAGAAAAAGGACTGATAATCAGTTAACCTGACTACCACTATCTAAAAATTTTTTATAAATTAATCATAGAATAAAACACATTAGCAAAGAAAGGTATGTTTAGAAGTTCTCTTCAATTCTCCCAAGGTTTACCCATGTTTACAATAATGTCTTCATTTACTTGTATCTCTAAAGAATTTTTTTTTTAAGCTCAATATTCCTAGGGCTAATTTTGACGATCAACTTATTTTCAATTTCTTCCACTAGATTGAAATTTCAGCAATAACAATCCCAAACTAATAAACTACTTCTAAACACAAAACAAAAATTTAATTAATTGGCTATTTTTAGTACTACATGATTACAAGAGAGTGAAAAGAAAGTTTAGATGTATGAAATTGATACTTACACTTGATGAAATTGGTTTTAAGCTTCAAATCTTCGATCTTCAGTTCCTCGATCGATCCCTAGTTCGTTAGCATTAGCTCAACTCAACTCAGCTATTCCGATTTTGGAGATGAGAATCAACTCATCTCTTTTGATTTTCAGCTCTTCTCTTCAGTCTTCAACTTCCTATGTTTCGATCTACAACTTCTACTTTTTGATTTGAAGTTTTGGACAAGAGAAATTTGTGCTTTTTAGTATAGGAGAGAACGTGCATTGGGTTCTACTCTTAAGAGTTTTGTTCTAAGGCCCAATTTTTTTTCAATTCCCAGATAAAAAGGTTTTTAATAATGTTTTATAATTTTTTTTAGCAAAAAATAATGGGACGGGGGTTGAAAATGTTGGAGGGAATCTAATATTTTAGTGAAAAAGTTTAGGCCACACTTCTAAAGTGTTGTTTTTAAAATTATAAAGATAGGACCCTTTAAAAGTGTGGCCATAAATATACATAATTGTTGCCATTTATTTCATACTATGACAACGCTTATAAAGTCTAGTCTACATCATTAAAGGGTACACTTTTTAAGCGTTGCCAATATTATCGTTGTGAAAAGTTAAAAAATTAGGCTACATTCAGAAAGTGTTCTAAAAAATATATTAGGCAACACTTTTCAAGCATTGCTCACATTTAGTGTAGTCGTAGCCCTAAAATGGTGTAGTGAATATTCATATTGAAATCCTTGCGTTGATGCATTCATGTCTATATTACAACTAAATTTTGAGAATCTTTTAAAGCTAACATTTGTGTGTTTGAGGATGCGAAGAGGTGTTTGAGAAAGATCATAAGGAAACCAAGTTCATCCCATATGTTTCATTTTTACATGAAGAAAAAAGATTTTTTTTTTTAAAAAAAAAGTAAATTTTTTTAAGAAAGATTGAGTATATAATAGTTACCTCTAACACAGGCCCCTTTTGAGTAACTATCTCTACCCAAATGTACTTTTACATAGAGATAACAAAAACCTCATTTTCTCAATTAGAATTTAGTTCCAAATATATGTTAGAGCAATTAACTCTTTTAAGAATATAGTTTGAGTAGTTATCTCAAACAAAAGGAAGAATATGTTTATAACACCTCAGACTACGATCATCTTTTAGTTTTGGGTAAAATTACAACGATCATATCTTTGAGAACATAAAGAATTAGGTTTCCCATGAGGTATCAAATCAACAGTCTTTGAGGCGTCTTTCCAACGCCGCAAAGTTTGCGAATTTTTTAGCTTGAAGTAAAAAGTTATGGCCATGAGAATGAAGCCTCTGTAATGTCGATTTTTCATCCGTTTAAAGAAAAGGTATTTTTGTCTTTTCCTAACACTTCTAGGATTAAAAAAATTTCTCACCCAAATAAGAGTCTAATCTGATTTCTACTACTTTTTCATGTTCCTAAATACTTAGAGTTTGATAGAAGGGTGTGGAGAGTAGAAAAGGGATAAGATCCATCAAGAATTTGGAGAATTTAACCAAGAACATCATTCTTTCTAGGTATGTAAGCTTCTCACTGTGTTGGGATTGTTCTACCACACGACATACTTCTAATTTTTTTCATGAAATCTCTTATTGATAGATTTTTGACATTGTTATTTAATTTTGATTCATTCCAAAACAGTGGAGGCTTTGAGTTCTTGAGTTTATTCAAATTTAGTATGAGTTAGGTTTTAGATAGACATTGATGAATTCGTTTAAGGCTTGTAAATAAAAAATGATTTAGAATAAATCACTCAATTCTAGATGAGTTAGGACCCACAAATTAGATAAAAAATTCATTGGATTTCTGGGCACGGATGTAAAGCGGCGCGCCACCACTACGCCAGGAGTACTTGTCAGTAGTTTTTGCATGGTGTGGTATTTTAGTAGTGCACCCAAAACTTCTCTAGCAATTTTGGGGCTGGCGCCCTACGCCACTCAGTTCTCCACGGTCAGAAGGTCCTTTTTCTTTTACATCCTTCTTTTCGGGTGTCTTCATTTGATTCATATGTATGTTATTTTCTTGATTTTAACTTTTAAAATCTTCATTAATCCTTGATAGATCCTACATATCCTAATAACATTTATTTATTCAAATTTCAAATAAAAGAAAAGTTAAAGAGGAAAATCCAAGAGGTCCGTTTTAGTCATATTAAGAATTCTTTTGCAATAGCTTATAAATTTGAACTAAATCTTGAGTAAAATGAGAACGATAATGAGGAGAGTTTTATTTCATTTTATAAAATGAGTTAGGGAACTAACAATTTCCAAGTGTAACACTTTAACATTTGAAAGAGTGAATTATTGATTTCTAAATGAGTTTATGAGGAGTTTTTGAGTATTACCTTTTCTAAAATGATCTTTTGAGTAACTACCTCAAATTGATGAAGATTTATGTTTTATAAATTTGAGCATTCATATTTATTTTGGGATAATATTAAGCACCGATATGGGGACGAGATCAGACGACTCAAATTCCTCATAAAAAAATTTATGCTAACATGGGTAAATGGTCATAATTTAAAAAAAAATCATATGTTCCATACGACAAAGCTTAGCGGATCCACTTAGTTGAGGTATTATATATCGCAAAAAGGAATAGGATAGTTGTTATAGTATGGGCGAGACGTTGTGATAATATGGGCGAGACGTTGTATTAGAACTTATCTCATAGTGATGGTTGTCGATTAGAGAATCTCTCAAATAAGAACAAAGAGTATACTATTGTATTTTTATACATTTTAAGTTGAAGTGTACTATTTTACAAGCATTGTATGTTGCATCTCTAATTGTTGCTTTCATATTTTAGTTGATTTGAGATGAGTATTGTCTTCCCTCGTTATCAGTTCAGCTGTATCCTTTCAGTTTTTCCCTTGCACCAACATCTTTTTATGATGCAGATACAAGTATTAAGGTTCATCAACTAGCGCTTCGTTGATACTATTTGTACTTTAGCTAGTGTATCATGAGCCTCCTTGCATTTTGGAGATCTTCACATAGTTATTTATATATTTTTAAGTTGTCGAGGGTCTTGTCCGGACATGAATTAAAATCCTTAGAGGATTCATAGACATTAGTAGTTTGTTTTTTTTCACTATTCTCTTGTTGATATATTAAGTCATAGAGTCAATTATTTATGTTTAAACAAGCATATCGAGATATTATTGAGTTTATATATTGTTGATTTGAGTTGATTTTTGATTTTGAAGTTCCTATTTTTCTTGAGTCAATCTTCAACTATGTAGTCAGTCATGCCAAGGATTCACCGGAAGGTTCTAGAGTACCGGCCATGTCCAGTGTGTATGCTCGGTGCGTGAAATTTTTTTTATACATTTGATCAACAATATATATTATTAGGAGTAGTATTTGGCATAAACATGAGAGAGAGTTAAGATAATTCACATCCCCCATAAACCATCTTGCATACATGGGTAGAAGATCATACTTTTTAGATAAATCTGTATGCTTTGAGGATCCTCTTAGTTGAGAGGTTCTATATTTCAGCAAAATATAGAACAACTCCAGTAGGGTGGACAAGATTTTGTATCATCACTAAGTTCGTAGTGATAGTTGTCGATTAACTCATTTCTTTCTTTACAGTCACCTTGAGTATATTTTATGTACTACAATCCTTTCATTCAATTATTTCACTTAGGCTATATTACATATCTGTATACTCAATGTACTGAAGTCATTAGACTTGTATCTCTTAATGATGCAGATAGAGGTATTTTGAATCATCAAAAGATACTGCATTGAGATCACTATATACTTCTTCTAGCTCTTGGTGAGCCTCCTTGCATTTCAGAGAACTTCAGATATACCTTCTAGCTATTAAGATTTTGTGGGTCTTGTCCCGATAATCTTCTTTAATAGTAGAGGCTTTATCGATAATTAGAGTTGAGGAGTCTTTCAATATTTATATTTCCTTGAGATGTTTTTGCAAACTATTATACTTATATTAAAGAGTATTTTAAGAAAGTTTGAGTTGATTATTTACTTTAAGTTTAATAATATTCATAAAATTTTGTTTGAAGCCTTTTATCGCTTGAGTAAGTCTTCTGCTTAGTATCAGCCAAGCCAAGGGTTCGTTTGGAAACCAGCAATGATTCTCCCAGTTCGGCCACATGCAAGGTGTTGGTTCAGAATATAACAATTTGAATAAGACTTTGTGTTGTGTATCTTTTAAAAACGAAGATAGATGGGGTTGAGGAGGTTCATTCAAATATCTCTTCACAAAAATTATTTATTTTATTAAAATTAAATTTGACTTGGTTTCCTTTTTTTACTACCATCGTAAAGAAGTAGAGAAATACATTCTGGCTTTCACCATATTATTATTTTTGCATAAAATTTAAAAGACCTAAATTTTGTGCATTTACTGTTGCGGTTCTTTATAAATATCTATAACTAGTTCACTATAAGAAACTAATGTACCACAACGCTATATAAAGAAACATTGTACTATGCCTCTTCAATATCACAAATTAATTAACGATAATTTAATTTAACGTCAAACTTTTAATATCAAAAATTTAGGTTTATATTGTTAAAAATATCAAAAGTTTAGGTTTTTATATAATTGTTGTGTTCTGTCTTCTTTCACAAATTAGATTTGACAAATTTAATCATCACATATACGATGTAAGAAAAACATTTTGCAGTTATTATAACACCTCATAAATCAAAATTGGACTTACAACAGAAAATAATGGAAAATTGGTGCACAACGGCAGTGTTCACTGACGTGAAAGGAACACCGATCTGTCAGCCTAGTAGTGGCTCATTCCCCATCATAAGTGGTAGACAACGGGGAGGGGGAGGTCCGTAAGAAAGGGACAACTAACAAAAGCTAGACATCAGACAATGGAGTCCACCACAAGTCGTGGTCTTGATGATAGCCCTTTAAAAGGTTCGTGAACCCTAGCTAGTAGACCCCAGCCCAACTACAAATCAACATTGGCCTATACGATTTGTGGTCCTTCACACGGGTCGTGGTAGGTCTCGTAAAGGCCCCCCAAAAACTAGTAGACACTGAATAGAACCACGACCAACTTGATAGGCCATAGTCCCTTTTTATGGACCATCCGTGGCTACGTGGAAGGGCCTCAACAACTTTTAAGTTAGGGTCATTTTGGTCTTTTCCTCCATGTGTTGAAAACCTTAAATACATCATTTAACCCATAAAATATGTCGTTTAACTAGGTTTATTCCTATAATTCAAATCAGAACCTACCATAGTCAATTCATTCACCTAAATTCATCACATTAAGAGCAAACAAAGAGAATAGTCAATAGTTCGCCCTTAAGAACACATAGGAGGTTTTCTGGTGTTCCAGCCTCAAAATTGAATGATTATTTCTCCATTGATTTCCTTACCATGTAGGTGGGATCTCACTAGTAAGTTTCATTTATCGACTAGGTCACTAGAATTCAATCAGATTCTTCATCCTTGATATCGTGCTTAGAACAAGGATTTTGAAAAACTTGAACAATTTTTCTGATATAATTGTTATAGTGTTCCTAATTAAATTATTATGTTGTTTGTGAAATTTTTATTTATTTCTTTGCATAAAATTTAGAACCTTGGTTGTGTAAATTTTCTTAGTTCATGAATTACATTTTTTAGGTCAGCTAAACAAATAAGCATGCCTCAGATTTCTAATGTTCATTTTCATTACATAAGTGTCACATTCTTTGTTTGCATGGCTAAATATTAAGCCTATCCTGTAATTTAGTATGTTGTGTCATACACATTTATAGTTGGGAGTAGTCTTAGTACCGAGTTGGATTAGGGTTTGGTGTACCCTTTTAGTCCTAAAACTATGCTCATCCGTATGAGCATTAGTCCTTTTATTGGGAATCAATTTTTTGATAATGCAGTCATGGATTTATGCTCCTGGCAAGGTATACTCGGTCATCCCGGCTGGGAATATACATCGCACTCTATATTTAGATCAAGTGGATTTATGTTAATTAATAATAGCTCGCATAGTTAGACTCTACTACATTTGACTAGGTTTTTAGTCATTTTTCAGTGTTCAATTTCAGCATGTAAAGATAATAATTAGTACTTGGTCATTACATTCAGTTCAGTTCACTTCAATATATTGCAGTATATACATTACTTTCAGATTATGGCATTTCTCGGTTATGCTTTTTTGACTTACATATTTGTTAAGTTATATTCTATATCATGCATGCTTAGTACATTCCAACTATTGATGCATACTGTATGTTATGTCCTTTCATAGTGTATGTTCAGGTCCTCAATATTCACATCACATGCATATAGGTTTCGGATCCATACATAGTATCATAAGTGGTGCCCTCATTCTTTGAGGACAATAGACATGTTTTCCATTTTAGACTTTTATTTCAATTTCAGAATTTTTAGGTTTAGCTGGGGACGTGTACCAGCAAATATTGTGAGATGAGGATTTTTCAGACAGTTTTAAATTCAACTTTAGCACTTGATTTATTGTTCAGTATTATAAACTAATAGAATTTTATTATATATATTCATATAACTAAAATGTATTCCCCATTTTTCATTCATCTCATAATTTAAGCTTCCACATATTATCTTTTGTTAAGTTTTTTTAGTATGTCTATAATGTGAAAGTTCAAGATTATTTTGGTGTCACTCGTAATCCCGGGTCCCGTTTAAACACAAGGGGGTAGCCTCAAAGCGTGAAAAAATTGGTATCAGAACATTAGGTTTAAGAGTCCTAGGATGTATGATAGTCACACTATGTATAGTATCTTTCATGGGGTGAAGTGCATTACATATAATTAGAGCGAGGCTACAAGTATTGTAAGAAAACTTCACTCTTGTTATTACTTTTGTAGTGTGTGAGATGTGCTCCAATTTTATCGTTCTATTTCGTCGTCATGCACTTTAGATTCTGCTTCCTCCTAGAGCTTACCCACACAATTTTGTTGATAATGTTAAGAAAATCTTTGGAGTGATTCAAGTGTTTTGTAGTAATAACGTGGAGTTGACATCATGCCAGGTTAAGGATATAGCACACATATGGTTCACTCAGAGGAAATACAATATGGGCCATTTTTTCTTACTCTATGCATAACAATAAACTTTGGTGTCAGTTCAACAATCGTTGACCTTTATAAGTCTTTACTCCATTTGGTGCCCCTTTTATAGCTAGACATATATATAAAAAATTGTACTGTCACAGTCTCGCAAAAAGTCACCTCATCAGATCTTTGGAGATAGAAATTATAGATTTTAATAGCACTCTAGGCATGGATTGGTTACATTCCTAATAAGCCTCAATCAATTGTAAAACTAGGATCATTCGATTTTTGTTTCTAGCAAGTCAGTCTTAGTATAACACACGTTAAGGAAGTATAGAAGGAATCCGAAAAACATGTCATCAACATACTTGCTTAGGAGTTAATATTATCGATATACAAGATGGGTGTTTAATAATATAGAATAGATCAGAATCCTCATTGGTAATAAAAGTTAAGGAAAAACAAGATAATGAATGTGTACAACTGGAAGTTCATCAGCAAAAAAAATATTGGTTTTCTCCAAAGAGAGAGGTAGTTGTGTAAGTGTTCCCATTATCAAGTAAAAAGTTGAGATCATTTTAGTGAAGCCCTGTCAGGCAGACTTTACCAAAAACCCCTACCTACTATTGGTAAGTAAACCCACTTATTGTAGGTCCCTCCGTAGGTGGACTTCGTTTGAATTAAGTCAAGGTCATTTTGGTCCTTCCCCTATGAGTTGGGCCTTAAACTACGTCGTTTGATCCCTAGACTAAGTAGTCTTTGTCATTTTAAGCCTAGTAACTTAGTAAAATATTTCCCTAAGCGATTCATTCATTAAAAATTCATCAAACATAGAAAAAAGAGAGGAGAAAATAGGCGACCAAAACCCTTCCAAGAACGCAACACATTCTCTTTAATTCATTTCTCAAAATTTAAGGATTTCTCCGTATATTTCGTCACTAGGTATGTGGGATTTCTGTACTGCATTCCTTTCACCTCTTAGGTCTTTAAAATTCATTCAGATTCTTGATTCATGTATCTTGCTTAAACCTAGAGTTTGTAAAAACTCAGATATTTGTTGTGATTTCGTTATGTATTCCTAATTACATTATATGTTTTTGTGGAATCATTGATTTCTTCTTTGCATGAACCTCAGAATCCTAGTTGTTTTGATTCTTTTAGCTCATGAATGAGAAATTCTAGGTCAGTTAAATAATTATGCATGCATCGGTTTTCGTATGTTACATTGTCATTCTATCTTTGTTATATTCTCAAATTTTGATGTTAGTATTTTGAGCTACTATGCATTTTAGTTGTGTGTGTTCGATATACATATTCAGTTTGGAGTACGCTAACAATCGAGTGGACTAGGTTTCAGTGTACCCTCACAGTCCCAGAACAACGTACCCCCGTGGGCTAAATCCCCTCTATGGGCATTAATTTTAGTGATCACACCATACACACCTTTATACCCTTGGCAAGGTATATCGATTCCTTCAATGTGGTCTATGGATCTGACATCACGGATAGCTCATGTGGTGGTTATGTCTGTTACTACTAACTCCCATAGTCAGACCTTAATGTATTTTGACAAGGCTTTCAGTTATACTTCAACATTCTGTCTCATTATGTTCCTCTTGCAATAATTCATGAGTAATCCTTATTGAATGATTTTTCCTGATTTACTATCAAAACTACTAAAATCAAAATTTTGAAAAAACACACATAAAAAGTAACGAAGGGAATGATTACCTTTTCCTAGTTTGAATCAGGAAACTCCATGGAAAACATGAAATTACGATAATTTTTTGCCCCTATATCAACTTGTTGTAAATCAATCCATTCTTTTGGTGCTGTAGTTGTTTGTTGGATAAGTTGAGTTGGATGAATGGGATGTAACTACAATCATTGGTTACCACTTCGGTTCATGATTTAAACCTCATCATCTGGTTTTTCCTGATGAACTGTTGGAAAATCTAAAGAGAAAATTATGATAAACTATTTAAATTTGTCATTTCACGAGCAAGAAGTTTATCAAAAGAATTCCAATTATCATTTAATGAAGTCTCCAAGTATAACATAGGAACTACAACATTGTTAGGTTTATTAATATGACAACTTCTTCCAACCGCACCGATAACCCAAACATAATCACCCATTTTAAATCTATATAAAATGATATCTACTTAAATGTACAAAAATGTTCTTATAAGAGAAACTAATTATGTTTTCTGCTAAACTAGAGAGACAAAATATGATCCAAAGAGGAGGTTTTCTAATGGAGGAAGTAGAATATCAAAGAAACATTTAATGGGAATGACCTTATAAATCAAAGGTTGCAATGATGAAAAGTGAACCAATTTCGAAAATATACCGAGAAAATTAAGGGCTATCTACCTACCCTTGCGCATCAACATTTACTTTAATCTAATGCAAAATAAATATTTTTTTCTATTTTAGAGTGAGTGCAATTAGCAACAAAAGAGAAGTATAAGATTATAATGTGTACCTTTTGATAATCATCATATATCTCATATTATATTGTAATGACTTGAGAAACTCGCTAGTCATTACATGGTGTATTTGATCTCCAAGAGATCTTATACATGCCATTAGCATTCATTGATCACATAGGCATTAGAAAAAATATATGAATTTAAAACATTCTTTAAAACATAACTCAAGAAGTATTTCATAAAAGCGGAAGGCTTTCTAACATTATTGTCTCAAACAATTTATGAATGACATGAATAAAAGTTTTGGACGAAGCACTCATAAAGTCTAACACATAAAAGGTAATTTCATAAAGGTAAATACATATTTTCATCTTTGGATAATTTTTAGAAAACATCCTGTTTGGATCATTTTCATTGATTCATGGATAATATCCATTTTACTTTATTCCATTTGCTTTTGATTTTTAGACATTATGTGGGCTGCGTCCCATCAATTTTATTCATGTCATTAATAGATGGTTTGAGACTAATGTTAGAATAACTTCCACTTTTATCCAATACTATTCGAGTTATGTTTTAAAGAAACTTTTTAAATTCTTCCATATTGTCTAATGATTATGTGATGAATGAATGCTAAGGGCTTGTATAACATCTCTTCGAGATTGAATATTCCATGTTACTATTAGGGGGTGCTCTCTCTGTCGAAACAGGGCAAAACGTCGCGGTGACTCAAAATAAATAAAACTTTAAGTTAGAAAATTTTAAAACGAGTAAAAGGATATGAAAAGGGAAAAGGGAGTTCAAAGGGATTAAATGGAGTCGCCGCCTAATTTTTAGCAAAACTAGGAAATCAATTATTAATTAAATTGAAAGAAATGTCTAAGAAACCAATTTGATTCTAGGTAAGGGGTTCAAGTTATTCCGAAGGGAAGGGGTTAGGCACCCTTCGAAATCCACAATTGTGGTTCCCGACTGAATTTATTTTTTTTCAAATTTAGGAAGAGAATAAAATAATGTACAAATATAATAAACATGCAATATACACAATAAAATAATTATTGGCATAAAGTTTGCCTAACGTCAATATTCACATAATAAGGACATAAAAATATAATTCGAGCTTTTTCGAATGGCTTCAAGGAAGCAACTTTTGGGTACTTGTAAGCACACTCAATAAAAGTGTTAGTAAAGAATAAATATGATTAAAATTGAATAAACCTAATAACAATTTTAAAATAAAAATCAGTCTTATGGCCATGGGAGGCTTTGAAATCGATGGTAATTTCTTCATTGGCCAATTCCAACAACTAAACTTATATATAGACTTAAATTATATTTCCGTCTTTTAATATTGGGAAGGCCTCAAAAACCGACGGAGAGTTTTTTTTTTTATTTGCCAATTTCAAAATATAAAATATATAAACTTAAATTAAAATTTCGACTTCAATGGCCATTTTATCAATTCAACAAACAAATTATATGAATATAAACAAAAAAATTTCCGTCTTTTAAAATGGAAAAGGCCTCTAAACCCGACCGATAGATTTTTCATTGGCCATTTTAACAACTTTAACAAACAATTTATATAAACTTAATGAAAATTTCTGTCTTTTAAAATGGAAAAGGTTTCTAAACCCGACGGATAAATTTTCATTGACCGATTTCACAAATAAAAATTTTCATCATGAAATCAATATCGAAGTAACAAAAAATAGATCAAAAAAAATCTTAAACATAACAAGATAATAACAATAGTAATTTAAGTAATAACAAGGAGTTGTTGAAACTTCTTAGAACAATAATAGGAATAGACAAATACTATCCTATACCGAGAAAGATAAAAAAATAATAATAAAAGAATTTCAAGAACAAAAACAAAACTAAAAAGAATAATAATAACACTAATATATTTAAGAAGAGATACTGATAATATAATAATATGACAATAATAATATACTAAAGAAAACAAAAGCATAACAATAATAATAAAATAATAAATCAGCAACTTCAAAAAATAATGCATCTAGTTGCAAATGAAAATAATAATCAATAATAAAACTAATCAAAAACAAAACTAAATCAGTAACATAAATGGAAATAAACACCTCATGAACAATTACATAAAAAATGCATTTAAACAAAAATACTAACACAACAATGAACAAAATTTGACACAAAAATGTAACAGATTAAGCAAACAAAAATTCGAAAGAACTATAATAATGATAGACAATAAGTGACACTAAGAAAAATTTAATAAAATTAAAGTAAGAGATTTGAGTTTTACCATTGTTGCAAATGAAGTTTACGATTGGAGTTTTGATTGTTGTCTATCGGAGTTGGAACTCATCGTTAACTTGATAGCTCCATCAATGGAATAATCTGTTCATAATTTACTCTTATCCCATCAATCAACAATCAATCCTGAGGAATCTCCTCATCTACATCAATAATCTCTTGCTACAAATCCTTAGGATCCTTTCCATCTACCGAACAACCAACGGATACACAAATTCCCAAGATCTCCTTAACGGTTTCACTCAAACCCTTCGCCATAGATCTAGGCTACATCACCTTAGCAATTTCAATGACGACATCAAGTGAGATGTTACTGTTATGCTTGATGTTCTTCGTCTTCTTCCTGTCACATTTCGGCTCCTTCAACGCCTTGATGACAAGTGCGGCGGCAGAGGGAACAATTGATACCTTAGAGAGAAACGCACAAACACCAGAAATAACAGTTACAGAGGCCAATGGCGGCTCAGGGTGGTGGCCCCACCTTGAAGGAAATGAACGGCGTATTCATCAGAGATATTAAGAAGGGTTCCTAGATCTGATTCTTCTTTTTGAATAATGGAAACGAATTCTTTTTACGGTGGCTCATTTCCATAACAGACATGCCGTAACCCCGCCAGTTAACGAGGTCGGCTTGGGTTTTATGGAAGAAATTTTCCGGGAGAGTGGCGCCGGGGGAAGAAAAGAGGGATGCCGAGGAAGAGTGAGAGGAAGGGGAGAGAGAAGGGAGAAAGGCGGCTGGAGAGGAAGAGGCGGCTGGGAGGAAGAGAGGAGAGGGTAGGCGTCGGTTGGGGGTGTTTGGAGGAGGCTGCTTATTTTTGAGAGGGAGAGGAAAAGGGAGTGGTCTTTTTTGGTTCTCTCCTTCTCTTCAAAAATTTCATCCTCTATCCTCAAAATTTTATCCACACAAAAAAATTATGGGCCTAAGTTATGGGTTTAGTATTGTGGCCCAAAATTATTGCAATAGAATTCGTAAATTATTTTTTGTATTTGACTATATTTTAGACTGTGCTAAATTCACATAAATATTAACAAATGTATCAAATAAAAAATAAAATTTTAAATTAATATAATAAACGTAAATAATGACATGTGAAATGCAATTTTAAAAAAATAACTAACAAAAATCTTAAATTTTGATAAAATGAAGATAGTTATCGATAAACTTCCTTAAACTATATTTAAAAAATTATTTTAAGCTTTTAAATAAATAAAAATTCAAAATTACGATTTTAAAAAATGTTAGGCTAAAATTGAGTGTCAACAGCTGTCCCTTTCGTTATGTATAATTTATCAAAGAAATCGTGGACAACGAAAATTGACGAACCCAATTTTTTACCAAACACATGACCTTTGTAGAGAAGTGTGGTTGCATGTGGTGGAATTCAATCCCAGACTTGTCTCCAAAAGGTTCTATGATGTGTTGCATCCTTGTTGAAGTAGTTTGCACAAGTTTTTTTTTTAAAAAAAAATCATCCTTTTGAATGCTCTCGACAAAGACTGAGATAAAACTCGTCAGCTTAAAAATGCAATTTAAATGGGAGACAATGTCTTTCACTGTGTCGACACATAATTTCTCTCTTCGACATTTAACGTCAGTTGACGTTGAGGGATAAATATTTCATTTGCACGATTTTTTTCTGCCAGTGCATAATTGCTTGCAGGGCATGAATATCTTCCCGCGATTCGTAAATTTTGCGAGGGAAGGAATCTTTTCGCGATGCATAAATTTCGAAGGTATGAAATCTTCTTGCAATATGTACTTTTGCGAGAAATTGAATCTTCTCGCGATGCAAAATTTTTTTCGATGGATGAAATCTTCTCGCGACGCACAAATATTAACTCACGATGCATGAATATTAACTAGTGATGCATGAATTAACTCGCGATGCATGAATATCAATCTGCGATGCATGAATATTAACTAGCAATGCAAGAATATTAACTCCCGATGCATGAATATTAATTAGCGATGCATGATCTTTTGCTATGCATGAGTATTGACTCGCGATGCATGAATTAACTCAAGATGCATGAATTAACTAGTGATGCATGAATTAACTAGTGATGGATTAATTTACATACGATGAATGAATTTTCTGCGAGGTTTGAATATCTTCTCACAATGCATAAATATCTGCGAGGAATGAATATCTTCTCAAGGTGCATGATTATTGACTCTCGATGCATGAATTTATGCAGGGCATGAATATCTTCCCGCAAGGTAAGAAATCTTTTTGCGATGCATACATTTCTGCATAGTATGAAATCTTCTCGCAATGCATGAATTTTCTACGAGGTATGAAATCTTCTCGCGATACAGGAATATTAACTCGCAATGCATGAATATTAATCCGCAATGCATGAATATTAACTAGTGATGCATGAATATTAACTCGCAATGCATAAATATTAATCCGCGATGCATGAATATTAAATTAATCCACGATGCATGAATATTAACTCGCAATGCATGAATTGACCTCGATGCATGAATATTAACAAGTGATGCATGAATATTAACTAGTGATGCATGAATTAACTCACGATGCATGAATATTAACTAGTGATGAATGAATTGACTCTCGATGCATGAATATTAACTAGTGATACGTGAATTAACTCGCGATTCCTGAATATTAACTAGTGATGCATGATCTTTTTAGTTGCTATCAAGCTTCTCGCATCACTTATCAGAATTTTGAGGTCTTCCTCAAAATTATGTCCCAGTTAGAATTTTAGCAAATCTCAAAATGATCTTCAATATTGACTTGTTGGTTATCTCTGTTGTGAATTTTGGAAATATTTTCAAAAATTCTTTCCCAGTTTTTATTGTAAGGAGAAGTAATAATCACACTAGGTATATGACCGAGCCGTCGTGGCGCCTACATATCCTATCGAGACAGAAATCATGTCAAATAATGTTCCAATCTTGTGGATGATGAGTGCTACAAAGAATCTGAAAGATTATCAGTAGAAAATGCAATATGAACATGATGAAATATGAAAATGTTCTTCCTTTCTATATTCAAAGCCTAACAACAAGATATATCACATTTTTGGGATGGACAATCCAATGAAGTAAAATAGGCGTCTCACACATATAAGACTAACTTAATAACACTTTTTGTAATGAACCACTCAAAAGACAAAAAAAAAATCAAAATAAATGTGATGAGATAGTCAAATATTCACCTCAATTGTTACCAACAATTAGGATTGCAGGTAAAACATTTTTTAAAAAGATTGAATAAAGGTAATTCCTACAACTTCACGTGGTACCTAAAATATACTTAAGGATCAACAAAATGTGTTCATCTTCTTTCAAACAAAGGTTTTGAACTGTATCAATCCTCATGTTTCAAGTGCGCTCACGACAAAGGCTAGTCCTATTTCACACATATTTGAAACATTTGATTATAGGACATTTTTCAAAGTGCACTCACGCTCAGAAGAATGTTCAATGCACACAACTTTGATACCATAAGCTTGACCCTTATGTAAATCTCCACTAATGTGGGAACATTTGGAATGAGATCATGAAGGGCTTGGCATTGGCTTGTAACGTAGGCTTACAGATGGATAGGATATTTATTTGAGATAAAAGTGACTTAATTTCTCCTTGAGCGTTACACAGAATTTGTGCTCTTAATAATTGGTACGCCTTTGACGTCAGATACTCTTCATTGTTCTCTCACCTTTCATCTTCTTTTGAATTCTCCTTTTTAACGCTTTTCTTTTTCTTTTTTTTTGAGCTCTTTTTTATCTTTTCTCTTCTTCTCTTTTTTTTTCTTCTGTTAAGTCCTTATTCGTTGGATCTTTTCTTTTATTCACTTCTTTATTATAATAATTTTTCCTTTTTTTTGTTGGAGTATTTTCCTTCCCACCTTTCACTGACCCTGTAAGGGTATTTTTTACCCTTCTTTATTTCTTCCACTTTCCTTTCTTCCTTTCTCTGTTTTCTCTAGAGGTCTTTGTTTCTTTTATTTTGGGACACTCAATATCTGTGCTTTTGGAAATTTCATACATGAATTTCCTCTTATAATTTTCACATTCTTGGTGCATTCAAGTAGGTTGGGCCAAGAGAGGATAGTGCTTGTAAGCACTCAAAAGGGGTAGTGGTTAAGATGTTGTTGTCGATATAAAGGTTTCAGGCTCAAAATGGGAAAACAAGGGATTAATGTAATCTGGTAGGCTTTGCAAGGCATAATCGGATCAGAAAAGGCCTACAATCATTTCTCAAACAAAACATTACTCATGATTTCGCTTGGAAAAACATTCAAGTCAAGTTCTAGATCAACAGTGTAATACAATTGAACTTTGATCAAAATCTCACCACACAATGCACATGAAGCATAAGGTTAGTTTTATTCTTATCTTCATTGCATGCAAGAAAATTTTCAAGCATCACAAAAGTACAGATAACAGGTACCACGAGAATCTATAGCTTACCGCAAAGTCAGTCTTTTTCATCATATCAACTATATTTACATGCTCTTAACTACATAGGTCCCGACTTAGTTGAAGACATGACTCTTACATTATGTAAAAATTTTTAATTTTTATTTTTTAGAATGATTACCGAACACGCGAAGGGTTGCTTACGTATCTCAATAAGATGAGAATCAGGTACGCGTAGTTCGTGCTGATATGACTTGGAAAATATGCACAAATTTTTTAATAATTTTTTTAGAAGATAATACCGAACCCAAGAAGGGTTACCTACGTATCTCATTAAGATGAGAATCAGGTGTGCGTAGTTCATGTAGATATGACTTGGAAAATATGTACAAACTATTTTAAATAATTTTTTTTTATTTTTGGAGAAGATCCTACCGAACCCAAGAAGGGTTGCCTACGTATGTCATTAAAATGAGAATCAGGTACGCGTTGTATGTCCAAATATGACTTGGAAAATATGCACAAACTATTTCATAATTTTTTTTAAATTTTTTTTAGAAGATTATACCGAACCAAAAAAGGGTTGCCTACGTATGTCACCGAAATGAGAATTAGGTACACGTAGTTTCGTGCAGATAAGGCATATAATAATTTAAAGATTTAGACAGCTCAACGAAATTCCTAGGTCTAGCCCACTAAAAATTCCTAGTCATGAAGTTTTTTTTTTACCCTTTTTATTTTTTTCTTACCAATATGTTTTATAGCCTCTTAGTCGTCAATATTTATATTGTCTGTTGAATTTACCCTACGAATTTCTACCGCAATGACTTGTTGTACTCTTTTCAAATGTTTTCTTGGATCCTTGTCTCTTCCCAATTTTCACGAGATCCATACATCATTACGAGAATCCCTGACTGATGTCGGGGATGGTATCCCTACAAAAAATGAGAAATATGTGAGAACAGGACCATCATGCAAAATAATAATAAACATAAGTGGATGCGACCTCATAGTCAATACACCCTTGATTTATCGGTTTGACTTGATATAATTGAAAAATGCAAAGAATCTAATTTAACTAATCCTCTTGTCTTTTGCGAATTCGGACAAATAATGTTTTTTGAATTTGTACATATATCAATTTTTTACTGTGAAGAAAAATAACTCAAAATGTAACAGTTGTTAGTGTATGTACATAATGGACAATGGAAAATATCACACAAATAATGAATAAAACATATAAATATTTGTTTAATTAAAGACAAACTGAAATATATCATAGAGCATACAAACAATTATTGCGCGTCCTATACAAATATGTGACCCTTTTATGCCTAGGGTAGGTGTATCGATTCGAAGGATGTACTGCGCCCTTTGACAACTTTTCATTATCCCCCAAAACACTTAGTACAATTTTATGAAAAAATGAAATATAATTATGAAGTTAGGGTAAAAAGGAAGAAGTAAAAAAATACAAATATTAAATCCCACGTACGGGTACCATCCTATTCTAAGACTTTGCCAAAGGGTCTTCCTCTTGAAATTCTTGTCATCTCCGATTGTCAACACTTTTGAATGGAATGATAGTTTCTAAAAACTCAAGTTTGACAAAAATAAACTATTAAAATAACCTTCTAATTCATATGGACAGTGGTTTGTCAAATGACGTATACATCCTTCATATGACACACAATTATGATCGTCCTTTTAGGCTGGAAGCCATTATGGACTCAAGGTTATCTTTCTAATAAACTCAACATGCCTTGGGTGTTGGTCATCTAAGGTTGATGATTAAATTAAGATTTGGTTCGGCTCTACGCTAGTTTACTAGGAGTGGGTTGTATTTAGAGTGGAAAAGGTAACCCAAGCGGACTACTTGGGCTTGGACAATTAACGATTGTTGACTATCAAGTAGCCAACTACACTAGTTAGGGTGACTCGAGAAAATTTTTGTCTTATGAACGACTGCGAACCCACATAATCGTCCTTTAATGGAAATGAAATAATTGTCATTTGACAAAAAATATTATGCCATGAATGTAATGATAATACACACACAACAAGATAAATAATTAATAAATACAATATACAAATATTCAGCGAAATATAAAAATACAAGGTATAACATAATAATAAAGCAAACATTTCCTCAATTTGAAAAAATAAATAAATTCATATTGGTTAAAACCTCTAAAACTCCCAGCGGAGTCGCCATCTGTTTACATCCCTACTCTGTCAAAATAAGGTGAAACGTCGCGGTGACTCAAAATAAATAACACTTTAAGTTAGAAAAATTTTAAAACGAGTAAAATGATATTAAAAGGGAAAAGGGAGTTCAAAGGATTAAATGGAGTCTCCACCTAATTTTTGGAAAAACTAGGAAACCAATTACTAATTAACTTGAAAGAAATGTCTACGAAACGAATTTGATTCTAGGTAACGGGTTCAAGTTATTCCGAAGGGAAGGGGTTAGGCACCCTTCAAAATCGACAATTGTGGTTCTCAACTGAATTCATTTTTTTTAAATTGAGGAGGAGAATAAAATAATGTACAAATATAATAAAATGCAATATACACAATAAAATAAAATAAAATAATTATAGGTCTAAAGTTTGCCTAACGTCAATATTCACATAAAAATGAAAAAAATATAATTCGAGGTTTTACGAGTAACTTCAAGGAAACAAGTTTTGGGTACCTGTAAGCACACAATGAAAGTGTTAGTAAAGAATAAATATGATTAAAATTTTATAAACCTAATAAAAATTTTAAAATAAAAATCAGTCTTATGAACATGGGAGGCCTAGGAAATCGATGGTAATTTCTTTATCGGCCAATTCAAACAACTAAAATTATATATAAATTTAAATTAGATTTCAGTCTTTTAATATTGGGAAGGCCTCCAACACCGACGGAGAGTTTTTTTTTTTCATTGGTCAATTTCAACATAAAAAATATATAATCTTAAATTAAAATTCCGTCTTTTTAAAATTGGGAGGCCACTAAACCCGACGGATAAATTTTTCATTGGTCATTTTAACAATTACAACAAACAAATTATACGAATATAAACTAAAATATTTCCGTCTTTTAAAATGGAAAAGGCTTCTAAACCCGACGGATAGATTTTTCATTGGCCATTTTAACAAATTTAACAAATAATTTATATTAGATTTAACTAAAAATTTCCGTCTTTTCGATTGAAAAAGGCTTCTAAACCCGATGGATAGATTTTCATTGGCCAATTTCACAAATAAAAATTTTCAGCATGAATTCAATATCGAAGTAACAAAGAATAGAAAAAAAAAACTTAAACATAACAAGATAATAACAATACTAATTTAAATAATAACAAGGAACTGCTGAAACCTCTTAGAACAATAATACGAATAGACATATACTATCCTTTAACGAGAAAGTTAAAATAATAATAATAAAAAAATTTCAACAACAATAACACAACTAACAAGAATAATAATAAAACTAATAATCATAAGAAGAGATAATGATTATACAATAATATGACAATAATAATAAACTAAAGAAAACAAAAGCATAATAATAATAAAATAATAAATCACCAACTTCATGAAATGATGCATCTAGTTGCAAATGAATATAATAATAAATAATAAAACTAATCAAAAGTAAAACTAAAGTAGTAACATAAATGGAAAAAAACACCTCATGAACAAATACATAAAAAAAGAATTTTAATCAAAAATACTAACACAACAATGAAAAAAATTTGACAAAAAAATGTAACAGATTAAGCAAACAAAATTTCAAAAGAACAATAATTACGATAGAAAATAGGAGACACTAAGAAAAATTTAATAATATTAAAGTAAGATTTGAGTTTTACAATTGTTCCAAATGGAGTTAACAATTGGTGTTTTGATTGTTGTCCATTGGAGATGGAACTAATTGTAAAATAGATACCTCCATCAATGGAATAATCAGTTCATAATTCACTCTTATCCCATCAATCAGCAATCAATGCTGAGGAATCTTCACATCTTTATCAACAATCTCTTGCTGCAAATTCTTAGGATTCTTTCTATCTACCATACAACCAACGGATACACAAGTTCCTAAGATCTCCTTAACGGTTCCACTAAAATCCTTCGCCATAGATCTTGGCTGCATCACCTTAGCAATTTCAATGACGACATCAAGTGAGATATTACCGTTATGCTTGATGTTCTTCGTCTTTTTCCTGTCACGTTTAGGCTCCTTCAACGCCTTGATGACAAGTGCGGAGGAAGAGGGAACAACTGATACCTTAGAGAGAAACGCACAAACTGCAGAAATAGCAGCTACAGAGCCCAATAGCGGCTTAGGGTGGTAGCCCCATCTTGAAGGAAAAGAACGGCGTATTCATCAGAGATATTAAGAAGGGTTCTCAGATCTAATTCTGCTTTTTGAATAATGGAAAGGAATTCTTTTCCACGGTGGCTCATTTCCATAACAGACATGCTGGAACCCCGCCAGTTAACGAGGTCGGCTTGGGCTTTATGGAAGAAATTTTCCGTGAGAGTTGCGCCGGGGGAAGAGAAGAGGGATGCCGAGGAAGAGTGAGAGGAAGGGGAGAGAGAAGGGAGAAAGGTGGATGGAGAGGAAGAGGCGGCTGGGAGGAAGAGAGGAGAGGGGAGGCGTCGGTTGGGGTTTTTTGAAGGAGGCGGCTGATATTTGAGAGGGAGAGGAAAAGAGAGTGGACTTTTTAGGGTTCTCTCCTTTTTTTTCAAAGTTTTCATCCTCTATCCTCAAAATATTATCCACACCAAAAAATTATGGGCCTAAGATATGGGCTTAGTACTGTGGCCCAAAATTATTGCAATGGAATTCCGAATTTTTTTTTGTATTTGACTAAATTTTAGACTGTGCTAAATTTACATAAATATCAACAAATGTAACAAATGAAAAATGAAATTTTAAAATTATATAATGAACGTAACTAATGACATGTGAAATGCAATTTAAAAAAATTAACTAACAAAAATCATAAATTTTGATAAAATTAAGATAGTTATCGATAAACTTCCTTAAACTATATTAAAAAATTATTTTAACCTATTAAATAAATGAGACTTCAAAATTACGAATTCCAAAAATGTTAGGCCAAAATTGGGTGTCAACAACATGACTAATTTTAATAGTTTAACATAAATTTTCTCTTAAGATTTTCTAACAGATCACTTGGAAAAAAATAAATGATCAGGTCATAATCATGAACAAAAATTGTAAGCAACAGTTGTAATTACATCTCATTCAACCAGCTCAATTTATCCAGCAAATCTATTTTCCTCTATCACCAACAATAGTAGTGTGTGTTCTACATACAACTACATCACCAAAAGAATAGATTGATATACAACATCTTGATATAGGGGCTAACAATTATTATAATTTTACTTTTTCCATGGAGACTCCTTTAGTTCAAACTAGAACAAGGCAACCATTCACTTCTTCACTTTTTGTGTGTTTTTATTTAACATTTGGATTTTAGTACTTTTTGTATGCTATCAGGAAAAAACATTCAATAAGGATTACTAATGAATTATTGCACATGAAACAAAATTTTGATTTTAGTACTTTTGATTTGAAAGTGGAAAATCATAGTTCTTTGACACATATTACTCTAGTCACGTAACCAAGCGAAAAAGGGGATTCTCTTGAAGCATGGATTCTTCTGACCATGAATCCTCCCTTGCTTTGTTATGGGAGAGTGATTTATCTCTTGCTCTAGGGTCTAATATATGTGTCAAAGAGTGTATCCTCTTGCGGCGGATACGGGGGATGCCGTTAAGACTATTGATTCAATTCCTAGAAAGTCATCTCTCTCTCCTTCACATAAAACACAACGTATGATGATTCAAGTCATATAAAAACAACTAAACTTCATGATAAAAAGAATATGTATGGTGTAGATTCTAAATTCTAGGATTAGTATTTAAACATTGATGTAGCTTAAGAATGACTAATTAATATAAGATTGAATTGTAGTATAATCTCAATCTAATTAAATAAAGGATGACTATATAATCAAAACACCATCTCAATTAGTAGGAAAGAAAAAATAGGAAACATGGAATTATATTATTTAACAAATAATATTATTCTATAATCTTGCATGATACTCCTTATATTCCATATTAACTGTAATTCTTAAGGCAAAACACACCTATTTAGAAAAATATTCAAGAGCATAGGGTAAATCATAATTTCAACTATTGCACTTTGCGAAATTATAAATATAAAGAAAAATGCACAAGTATCCTCCTAGACTATGACCGAAATATCAAAGACACACCTTAACTAAATTAAGGTCCTATTACCCCCTTCTAAACTTAATCTTTTTGTAACTTTAGGCACCTTTTTGTATTAACAAAGGAAACTAAGGCCTAAATCAACTCATTTTTCTCAAATTTAAGGAAGATGACTTTCCTTATAAACATAAGTAAAATATTATTCAAAAGTCTCTTCCAACCTCCGCCTACCCACCCAACCCTACCAGCCACCAATCCACCCTACCAGCCTCACACACACCCTACCAGCCCCACCCCCCATACACCCTACCCGCCCCCCAGCTCTAAAAATATATAGGTAAAATTTTAAACACCTCCCCAACCCCATAAAAAATATTTAAAAATTCAACTTCAAAAATTATTTTTCACTATAGTAGAAAATAAAATATATTTCTCAAAAACATATTTCACTCAAAAATCAAACACAAAAAAGTTTTCGAAAAATATGTACTCACCAACCAAACATGAAAAAATAAATAAAACCTCTACTTGTTTTCCAGGTTAAAATCTTCTAAGAACATTTTCCATGAAAACATTTTCCTTCATACCAAACACACCCTTAGAGTAAGTTTTTTTTTCCTATAAGTCAATATTTTCAAAGAGATGATAAACATTTTTCTATGTTGTATTCGTGCAACAAAAACAACTCTAAAAATGAGATAATCCTGAACCTAGATATAACATTTGTCAAAGGTAATTTTTTTTGGCCATGAAATTTCACCTAAGAAAGCATACTTTAAAAGAAATCTCCTTTACCCATATATAATTAAGGATAAAAGTAATTGTACCTTTATTTCTAAAGAATATTTATACTGGTAGTTTTATGATTCTGTAAATTGTGTTGATACGTGTTTGTTAAATTCATTAATAAACAATGATATTTTAAAGACATTCCATATAGGATATAATGGTTGTCCTTAAGAAGGAAGCTCTTTTGGAATTTTTGTATTATAAATTCATGCGACAATAACAACTTTAAAAGTGAGTTAATTCTTATATTATTCAGAGGCAATAGTTTTTGCCAAGAAATTTCAATAAAGAAAGAATATTTTATAATAAATCTCCTTGAAAAATATATAATTAATGATAGGAGAGGTGGTACATGTATTTCTAAAGCGATCATATGCAGTAAAGCGAAAAAACATGTTATTGTTGCTGAAATTCAAGCTAAATTTAATATTCCTCCAGTAGCATTTTCCAATAGCATTCCATAGACCTTCTCTTACCTATATGAAAACATATTGTACAATTATAATTTATGTCTTTTTATTTCATCATAACATAGATTACCAATAACATTTTCAATCCCATGTCACCATACAAGGATAACACATATAAGGTCAACCGAAAGGCTACACTTATGTAGAATTCATTTGTTAGGAGGATTAAAAATTATTTTCAAAAAATAAATCAAAGTTTGATATAAATTAATTAACATAATCCTACCACTTGGATTATATAGATTTGTGTTACGGTTACACAAGATGGAAAAGCTATCTAGGTGGATCAACTAAGCTAGAGTCATATGTGGGCACATGCTGAATGATCAAGGATTTTGTTACTAGCAACCTTGACTTGCTAGACGTGGAGGTTATCATTTCATGGGATAACACATATTTTAGGAATTCGTACTTACTAACATGAGGAAACCCATGTGGGAGATCAGACTTACTAAACGTGACACCTCCATCTCATTTGCATGTCCTTTGGGTGATAAGCAATTATTCCCTTTAGTAATCATCTTATTTCATCATAAAATTTAAAATTAATCTTTTAAAGACCCTATGTAAACATCCTATCATATTAGCTAATAGGTCATCATAATTGATAACAATCCTTTCACTTTAGACACAACTTCACAAGAGAGTACACAAGTGAGTACACCATTCACTTAACACTTTATTATAATAATGAGAAACTACTTTCAATCATATAAATTTGTATTGTCACATGCATATAATATTGATGTGTAATTTAATGTCATAGGTTTAGGGACGAGGAATACCTAGAATCAACATCTCAACCATACATTAGACGTAGAAGCATTAGTCTCTAAGTAACTCATAGTTCAGAATTGAATGAAAGAAAAATCAATCAACATACCTTCTTGCCCTCTTCAAGAACCTTCATTCTTCCATTCCCTAGAATACATAACAATTACATAAACAAGGTAAATTGAAAAAAGCAATTACATAATTAACAACAATGTAGTTAATCTACCTGTTCATCATCTTCACAACTCACCCTAATAATTAATGGTTTTTCTAAAATTGGGGAAAGACATGGGTCTAGAAAAATTCATAGGAAATAATCAATTAACCATCAATATTTACTTAAATAGCACGAATTCATCATAATTCATCACAATTGATCCATAATTTTGTTTTTCAAAGAAGACCCATTTGAGAAGAAAAACCCTAGTTTTGGGGGATTTAGAAATAATATTTTGGAGGGACCTCTTGGAGAAAGAAATACCTAGGCTGAAAAAAACCATACTTAGAGGTGATAAAGGCACGAAATGGGGTTGGAAACTTGAAGACTTGACCTTCTTGTTGGAGCTCCAATAGTCTTCAATGGAGGTTTGGAGGAAGAGCGAATTTGAGTTAGATAAGAGTGACTTTTTATATCAAATTTTGGGATTTGATTTTTGTGTTAAAATTACATAAAACATACACTAAAGCATTAAATTTTCACCCTTTAAATTAACCAAAAGATCCCTCACTTAATTGGGGATTTTTGTGAAATAAAATTGTCTTAAATATGACGTGAACGGATCCGGGACATTGCTGTGTGTTGCAGGGCCGATTACACATTTTTTTAAAATTTCAGGTTTAGACAACTGACATCGTGGAGGCCCCATGTCGCGAGGTAATATTTTGCCTCCTTGTGCTAGCTGCACGGCGCGCAGTGACCTCTAGTTCTTGTCTGGTCGAAGGCAGCTTTGGCAGCCTCCTCGCCTAAGTTCGGATCCTTCTCAAGAATCCATGCTTCAATACAATTCCCTTTTTCGCTTGATTATGGGACTAGAGAAATATATGTGTCAAAGAGGGGATTTTCTTGCAGAGGATACGGGGACATGCCCCTAGCCTATTTATCCAATTCCTAGTAAGTCATGTCTCTATCTTTCACATAACTCACAGTCAATGATGATTCAAGTCACATAAAAATAACTTAAATTTATGTTAAAAAAACATGTAGGTTATAGATACTAAAGTTTAGGATTAGTATTGATGTAGCATAAGAAAAGTTATATTGTAAATATAAGATTGGACTGTTGTTCTAAGCTCAATCTAATGATATAATGAAAACACAATCTCAAGTAGTAAACAAAAAAAGGTTAAACAAAAAGAGTTAGATTATTTATATATAATGAAAAATGAATTAATAAATTAGGTAGGCATTTTATGATTACTTTTTATGAAATTTCCATATTTATATGATTTTAGTGGAATATTAATAATTATATGATTATTTATGAAATTTACAACATCTTTATGTTTTTCGTGGTATATATTGATCTTAAAGTTGTCGTTCATCCTTCATGAGCTATTTGTCTAATAGTATATTAGTCTACTAGAAAATATCTAATTAACATGTATGAAATTTCATACCTGAACAATAAAATTTCATGCTAATTATATTTAGCTTTGGATTAGCGCAAAAAAATATATAAGAAAGTTCATGAATCAGCAAGGAGATTTTAGTGACGAATTAGTTAGGGATAACTTACAAATACCATACCCAATTTAATATTTTTAGTAGTATCGATCAATAAATTAATGATCTCTATTTAGTTCTTTCTAAAAATCTATTCATAATGCCTTCTATCTTAGTTAAAATAAGAAATATTAAGATTTACCAATTTTTTGTCTCAATTGATGGGACAACTATAAAGCCCTTAGGCTATCCCCTAAACATAAACAAGGGACGTAGGTTGAGAAGTAACCCCAAACTAACCTTGAGCTGACATATTACAAGCATACTAAAACAATTGAATAAAAGATACAATGCAAAAGTTTAAATCATGAGTTAACTGGAAGATTGGAAATATCGAATACTGATAGGAATATATGATAAACTTCTAAGTATTAAGTGATACAGAACATTAACTCAAATGCTAAAGCTGAATTAAAAACTATGTCTGAAAAAATCTCTAACTAACTAGGTTGCTGGGACATGTCCCCATCAAAACTTAAACCGAAATAAACTTGTCTACTGTCCTCGATGTATGAGGACTCACCACTTATGCTTACTGAGTGTGGATTGGGAGACGATCAATGCACGATCTTAATGTTGAGGATCCCAACCTAGATCATGAATATAGTTGAATCTGTTATTTTTACAATAACTTGTATTTATAAAGTTAAAAAACACAAACAGAAACAGAAATTAGATTAAGCAGAAAATAATATAGGATACAAGAATTAATCCGAGTCCACAGAAACTACTGCGTGTCCTTAAGATATTGAATCCCCTCACTTTACCCAAGGTTATGGATTAATTTCTCCCAAGATAAAACAGATTAAACCTGTTAAAGAAATAGCGGTACCTCAAACTTCTTTAACTTCAACGAACTTAAGAACAACAACAAGTCACACAGACTCAGTCGATAGACACTTTGATTTTATTTGAGAGAAAAATAAATGTAGAGAACGAAAAAATTTTCAGTGTTCAAAAAAATAAAAAATTGACTTCCTTTTATAGCCATTTTCAGCAAAGAACATGTCTGTTCAGTGAAATCTGTTCCGACCCATTTTATCCAGAAAGTTGTGTCTTTTGAAAAAAAATAACAACTTTTCAAAAAATTGTGTCTGTTAGGAAAATAACTACTTTTTGGAAAGTAACGACTTTTCGGAATGTTACCGTTACCCGCAAATTTTGTCAAAAAAAATTATCAATCAATCACATCATTTTCCAAAGCCAAAGCCAAAGCCAAAGCCGAGCCGAGCGAGCGACGACGACGACGGCGCGAGGGGGCATCTTCTTCTTAGCTCTTTAAGAAGTAATGGAAGTATTTCCTTCTATAAGGACAACAATTTCCCTTTCGTTTGCCGATATGGGAGAAGTGACTTTTCATTTGCACTTTGCAAATGACTATTCATTTTCCCTCCAAAGTAGTTCCCTCACTTTTCATATTCTCTCTTTTCTTTTCCCATTCACACTTGCTAAAACCCAACAATCCCCCACATGAATGGGGAAGGCTATTGTTAAAACATATGCATGAAAAAACATGTGTGTCTTGTAGGTAAAGGCTATTGTTAACCCAACCATCCCCCACATCAATGACTTTGTTTTATCTCCTTGAACCTAGATCTTGGGATCTCCAGTTTCTAGGTAGAGTTACCGCCACGATGACTTGTTCTCGGCCATAGTACCATTCCCGTCGATGATTTCTCAACTCTCTCTCTATTTAGAACTTTTGTAAGTGGATCCCACACATTATCTTTTGACTTCACATAGTCAATTGTGATAATTCCACTAGAGATTAGTTGTCTCATAGATTTATGTCTTCGTCTTATGTGACGAGACTTGCCGTTATACATAATGCTTCCAGCCCTTTCTATGTATGCATATAGGGGCCATTGGTTTGGGACAAAATGGAATATCTTCTAAGAAATTCCTGAGCCATTAAGCTTCTTCACCTGCCTTGTCTAAAGCAATGAATTCAGACTCCATTGTAGAGCGAGATATACATGTTTGTTTGGATGATTTCCAAGATATTGTTCCTCCACCAATAGTAAAAACGTATCCACTTGTGGATTTTGTTTTACTTGACCCAGTAATCCAATTTGCATCACTTTATCCTTCAAGAACGGCTGGATATCTGTTGTAATGTAAAGCATAGTTTTAAGTTTCATCTAAGTATCCCAAGACTCTCTTCATTGCCAACCAATGATTATGATTAGGATTACTTGTGTATCGACTCAGTTTACTGATAGCGCAAGCTATGTCTAGTCGTGTACAATTCATTACATACATTAAGCTTCCCAATACGCTAGCATAGTCCAATTGAGACTTACTTTCGCCTTAATTCTTTGAAAGATGACGATTTACATCAATTGGAGTCTTCGCCCTTTTAAAATTCAAAAATTTGAATTTTTCAAGTATCTTTTGAATATAATGAGTTTGAGACAATGCTAGACCATTAGGAGTTTTAAGAATTTTAATTCCTAATATCACATCAGCAACTCCTAAATCTTTCATATCAAACTTAGTAGCAAGCATACGCTTTGTAGCTTTTATATTAGCAATGTCTTCGCTCATTATAAGCATATCATCTACATATAGGCATAAAATAACTTCCTGATTTGGAGTATCATTAATGTAAACACATTTATCACATTCATTGATTTTAAATCCATTTGACAACATGGTTTGATCAAACTTTGCATGCCATTGTTTTTGTGCTTGTTTTAGCCCATAAATTGACATAATAAGTTTACACACTTTCTTTTTTTACCAAGAACTACAAAACCCTCATGCTGTTCCATGTAAATTTCCTCTTCAAGCTCTCCATTTAAGAAGTCTGTTTTGACATTCATTTGATGAATTTCAAGACCGTATACTGCAGCTAGTGCAATTAACATCTGAATTGATGTAATCCTAGTCACTGGCGAGTATGTGTCAAAATAATCAAGACCTTTTTTTTCTAAAACCTTTGACAACAAGTCTTGCTTTATATTTGTCAATAGTTCCATCGTCTTTCATTTTCCTTTTAAAGATACATTTTGAACCCAAGGGTTTGTTCCCTGGAGGAAGATCAACCAACTCCCAAGTATGATTGCTTAAGATTGATTCAATTTCACTATTAACAGCCTCCTTCCAAGGGGTTGAGTCGCTAGACAACATTGCTTCCTTGAATGTTGGAGGCTCACTTTCAAGAAGAAATGTTACAAAATCTGATCCAAATGAAGTAGATGTCTTTTGACGTTTACTGCGTCTTAGAATTTCTTCATTTTGTTCATTCTCTTTTAGTTCCTCTCTGGGTTGTTTAAATCCCCCTCTAGATGACTCAAGTCTAGTTTTATACGGATCGATATATTCAAAAAATTCAGCACTATCTGATTCCATTACCGTATTATCATGAATATCCGGATGTTCGGACTTATGAACCAAAAATCGACATGCCTTACTGTTTGTGGCATATTCAATGAATACACAATCCACAGTCTTAGGTACTATTTTTACCCTCATAGGTATAGGAACTTGGACTTTGGCTAGACACCACCACACTTTGAAATATTTCAAATTGGGTTTTCTACCTTTCCATTTCTCATATGGAATTACATTTTTCTTTGAGTGAGGCACTCTGCTAAGTATCTGATTTGCTGTAAGGATAGCTTCCCCCCACAAATTCTGTGGTAAACCTGATCTTATAAGTAATGCATTCATCATTTCTTGTAAAGTTCAGTTTTTTCTTTATGCAATTCCATTAGACTGAGGAGTGTAGGGAGCAGTAGTTTGATGGATTATTCTATTTTCTAAACATATTTCTGCAAATGGAGATTCATATTCTCCACCTCTATCACTTCTGATCATTTTGATCTTTTTATCTAACTGATTTTCAACTTCAGTTTTATATTGCATAAATGCATCTATTGCTTCATCCTTACAATTTAGCAAATAGACATAACAATAACTAGTGCAATCGTCAATAAAAGTTATGAAATACTTTTTCCCACCACGTGATGGTGTTGACTTCATGTCACAAATATCAGTGTGAATCAATTCTAAAGGATTTGAATTCCTTTCAATAGATTTATAAGAATGCTTAGCATACTTAGATTCAACACAAATTTGACATTTTGATTTATTTCACTCAAATTTTGGCAAAATATTTAAGTTAATCAGTTTTTGCAAGGTTTTATTATTAATGTGTCCCAAACGTTCATGCCATAAATATTTAGACTCAAGCAAGTAAGAAGAAGCAAAATCTTTATTCATATCAACTGCAATTACATTGAGTTTGAAAAGGCCATCACTAAGGTATCTTTTTCCTACATACATATAATTTTTGCTTACTACTACTTTATAAGAAACAAATACACATTTAAATTTATTCTTGTTCTGAACTGGAATTGAAACTAAATTCTTTCTCAATTCAGGAACATATGAGACCCTATTCAAAGTCACCACCTTGCCTGATGTCATCTTTAACAACGGAGTTTGCCATGAACAATTTATCATTTGTAAGTGCTGGAGTATATGATGAAAATAATTCTTTGTTGGCACAAACATGGCATGAGGTACCAGAATCTATCCACCATTCTCTTGGATTTCCACCCAAGTTACATTCTGAAAGCATTGCACAAAGATTGTCCATTTCTCCTTTGGATTCAGCCAAGTTTACTTGATCCTTCTTTTTCTTGTCCTTCTTAGGACCCCGGCATTCATTAGCCTTATGACCATGTTTACCACAATTAAAGCAGTATCCACTGAATTTCTTCTTAGGAGGATTTCTTTTTGGACAAGATGCTTTCTTTATTTTCTTTAATTTTGTGGAATTTTCTTCAACAAAATTTACTCCAGATATTGCTTAATTACCACGTGACCTCTTTTCTGCAGCCTTATTATCCTCTTCGATTCTCAACCTTACTATGAGATCTTCAATAATCATCTCCTTGCGTTTGTGTTTCAAGTAGTTTTTAAAGTCCTTCCACAATGGAGGTAACTTTTCAATAATTGTAGCCACTTGAAAAGCATCATTCAAAATCAATCCTACATTAAAGGTTATGTGAGTATTAAGGGAAAACTTAATATTTCTAAAATAGGCATTAAATAAATTTATACCTTCAGCAAAGAGATCATTGATTATAACCTGCAATTATAGAACTTGGGTGACGACAGTCTTACTGTCTATCATCTTAATGTCCAGAAATTTTGCCACAATGAATTTCTTCATTCCGACATATTCTGTTTTGTACTTATTTTCTAAAGCATCCAAGAGTTCTTTTGAGGTTTTTGCATTGTTGTACACGTTGTATAGATCATCTTGCAGACCACTCAAAATATAATTTTTACACAAAAAATCTGAGTGTGTCCATGCTTCTGTTACCAAGAATCGTTCATCAGTCGAAGTTTCATCTGACATAACATGAACATTCTCATTGATGAACTTCTGCAGACTCAACGTAGTGAGATAGAAGAACATCATTTTCTGCCATCTCTTAAAGTCGACTCCAGAATACTTTGCAGGTTTCTCAGCAGGTGCTAAAGAAGCATTTGAAATAATTAGGTGCAACCGTTGTTGTTGCAGCACTTACTGTTCCAGCATTTGTTTGACTTGAATTAGTCTTTTTTTTTCTGTCACAAATGACAGATAAATTAAGTATTTAAAATACTAACAGTAATGAACAAATCTTTACACCAACTATTTCTGATTTAACGATAAATTTTTTATGTTTTTTTAATCGTTAATCAAATGAATTTTAAAAAATTCAAGCAGAGTAGAAAACTATAAAGGTTTTAATCTCCAGAAACATCAAATACAGAAACTGTTTAAATTTCTTAAGATTGTTATTCTTACAATAACATGTATTTATAAAGTTAATTAACAGAAACAGAAACAGAAATTAGATTAAGCAGAAAATAATATAGAATACAAGAATTAATCCGAGTCCACAGAAACTACTGTGCGTCCTTAAGAAATTTAATCCCCTCACTTTACCCAAGGTTATGGATTAATTTGTCCCAAGATAAAACAGATTAAACCTGTTAAAGAAATAGTGGTACTTCAAACTTCTTTAACTTCAACGAACATAAGAACAGCAACAAGTCACACAGACTCAGTCGATAGACACTTTGGTTTTATTTGAGTGAAAAATAAATGTAGAGAAAGAAAAAAAATTTCATTGTTCAAAAAATCAAAAATTGAATTCCTTTTATAGCCATTTTCAGCAAGAAACATGTTTGTTCAGTGAAATCTGTTCAGACCCATTTTATCCAGAAAATAAATTTTGTCCAAAAAATTTATCAATCAATCACATGCCAAATCCAAATCCAAAGCCAAAGCCGAGCCGAGCGAGCGACGACGACGACGGCGAGAGGGGGCATCTTCTTCTTAGCTCTTTAATAAGTAATGGAAGTGTTTCCTTCAATAAGGACAACAATTTCCCTTTCTTTTGCCGATATGAGAGAAATGACTTTTCATTTGTTCTTTGCAAATGACTTTTCATTTTCCCTCCAAAGTAGTTCCCTCACTTTTCATATTCTCTCTTTTCTTTTCCCATTCACACTTGCTAAAACCCAACAGAATCTTATATTAATATACTCATTTCATAAGCTACGACAATGTTTAGATACTTATGCTAGAACTCAGGCTCTACGCCCTACATGTTCTTTTTATGATGAATTTTAGTTATTTTTTGTCAGACTTGAATCATTACAGGTTGTATTTTAAGTGAAGAATAGTGACATGACTTTCTAGTCCCTAGTGCAAGAGACGATTCACTCTAGTTCCATAACAAAGAAAAGGAGGATTCATGGAAAAAAGAATTCATGATTCAAGAGAATCCCCTTTTTCTCATAGTTATGGGACTAGAGCAATATATGTGTCAAATAGTGGATTCTCTTGCAGTGGATACGGGGCATGCCCCTATCCTATTGATCGAATTCCTAGTAAACCATGTCTTTTTCTATTACGTAAATCAAAGATTATGATGACTCAAGTTAGATACAAAATAGATTGATGATAAAAAGAACATGATGGGTGTAGCCATAATGTTTAGGATTAGTATTTAAACATGACATAACTTATGAATGGTTATATTGTAACTATAAGATTGGATTGCAGTCTCTAAGTTCAGTCTAATGATATATTTAAAACACAGTCTCAATTAGAAAAGCAAAAATGAGTAAACGGAAAAAGGTAGATTATTTATGTTTTAAAGTGAAAAATTAAAGTTGGATTTTTCGGCAACATGACTTTCTTTAAGTAAAATGGGTAGGCCTTTTCTGATTACTTTTTCATGAAATTTCTATAGTTATATGATTTTAGTGAGAAAGTCCTAATCATATGACAATTTGTGAAATTAAATCTTTATTTTTTTTCAAGGTATGTATTGAGCTTAAAGTTGTCGTTCATCCGTGATGAGCTATTGGTCTAAAAGTATAATAGTCTACAAGAAAATAAAACATTCCGATGGATGAAATTGCATAGCTTATAAATAAAATTTCATACTAATTATATTTGGCTATGGATTTGCACAAAAAAATATAAGAAATTTCATGAATTAGCAGGTAGGTTTTTTCTGAAGAATTAGTTAGCGATTACACACAAGTTCCATAGATAATTTAATATTTTTAGTAGTATCTATACCTAAATTAATGATCTCTATTTGTTTCTATCTTAAAATGATTTCACAAGTCCTTTTATATTAGTAATAACAAAAAATATTAAGATTTACCAATTTTATTCATGAATCTTTTTGTGTATTGATGGGACAAGTGACACGCCTTGAGGCAACCCGCTTGGCGTAAATATGGGCCTAAGATCATGGGTGACCCTATTCTAACCCTGAGCTAGCATATCATAAGAATACTAAAACAAATGAACAAAAGATACTACGCAATTAGGTTGTATGGACGAACTTAGTGTTGGAGTCACCTTCACCAAGCCTGTTGACTCTACATTTTAGTTTCTTGAAATCTTACTCATATACAAGTATAAGCTTGTATTCTTCAATTAGGTCAAACTATTATTTTTATAGGAGGAGTTGGAGTATAACTCGATGATTTTTTATACCCTCAATTCCTTAGAGGAGTTTTATGTTTTTTTTTAAAAATTACAAATGTAGCCAAAAATTGTATTACTCCAGATGGTACATTTCATTCAAAATAATAGATTACCATATATATGTTTTGTAAGTTAAGCCAATTGAAGGAGATTAGATTTGGTAACTCGGGGTGTGAAGTCCACATGAATTCGAAGAAAAATATTTTATTGTTATACTTACTTTTGTGTTCGAATAGTTATATTAGGATGGGACAATAATCCTAATTCCTATGAGGTAGGTGGTGTATTTGTGCATCTCGATAACTACAAAAACAATTCTAATTTTTTAAAAATAAGAGTCGATCTATTTATGTAGCATTTATTGAACCACATATATTTGCTACCTTTTCAACCTAAATAAGTCATCTCACAGTAACTAATACTAGAACAAAAATAAATTTTAAGGTAAAAAATAAATACATTGATAAAAAGTGTTAAAGTCTTTACCAACATTATTTTAGTCGTAGTAGATCCAATGTCGCTATAGCATTTAGGAACATATACGAAGAGTGCTAGTTACCGCTAAAAAGACATATTAAGCAACAATTGTTTATTAATTGCTGCTTTATGTAGTTTAATGACAACCCAGAAGTCATTAACCTGAGAATTGATAATACGCCTACCTCCAACATTATCTGCATTGCTCAATAGTTTATTAAAATCACACCTATCATCCAACTCATCTTAATATATGTTCTTAATTGTTTCTATGGTTTCCCTCAAAAAAATACTTTGTACATTACATAATAATTTGAGATTATTTTTTGATAAGATTTCGAAAAGATTTTTAATGTGTAAAAGTGTAACTTCAGTAGATTGTAATTGTGACGTAGGAGTTACTGCAAAAGATAAGGTAGAGGTTTTTGTAGTCGTTATATTAGGTAATAACAGATGCAGAATTTTTTTATCATGGGTTCCCAATTGTGTTCTGTTTAAAAATTGTTGTATAGAGTGGGTGCTAAGTTAATATATTTGATTGAGTTCTTAGATATTGTGCACAAATAATAGTGTTTATCACAAAAGGCAGTAGGTGCTTTAGCACCCATACTCTATAACATACATTTAGGTTTTTTCTATGTTGCCTTGTGTCGCCTTACTATTCACAATAGTTGTGGCAGATTTATTTTTATTCTTATTATTGTATAATAGTGTTTACAATGTTTGTTGTAATACTGGTACCGTATTATTCTATCAGTTTCTTTAAGCTCTTTGTAGGGAATGTTATGTATTGACACCCCTTGAGATACCTCGGTTTTGATGAGGACTTTTCCTATATTTGTAGATTTTAGAGTCAAGAATCTTACTTGCATTAGAACCAAATTAATTGACACTAATATTTTTATAGCTTCGGCTAGCATCTAACGCTTTATGTTTTTCATGATTCCTTTTCTTTGTAAAAATTACTAGCTGTCATAGGTCCTCCATTATCTCTTTCCCCAAGTCTACCGATTATGAAATAACGTTGATAGGTTCTTTTTCTTGTATTTGAGTGGTGCTACGTTGTAGCTCATTTGTTTATTGGACTTCCGTTTTTGCAAGTGGTATTAAATCTTCCAAAGACACGTCATTTGGTACAAAGTATATATACTATGTCCTTCATAGACAAAGCTTTTTAAGCAACGACCTATATATGATTATTGACTAATTATTTAATTGACACTTATACACAAATGTGTGTGTATCATCCACGCAACGCATAGGATGTACATCCATCATTACTAACTTTCCTAATTTATTCCCTACTTGAGCTAACATTTCATCGTCTTAGAATGATGTTGTAGTTCGAGTTGTATGATCCAGAGGTGAAATAGGGAGTGAATTGTTCTTTTTCAATATTCTTCTTGGAATGGGGTACATGGAAAAGTCTCTAGTTAAATTTTGTTTCCAGGAATAAACAAGAAGAAATGGAAGAGTTCAAGGTAAACTTGACATAGGATATTTTTATACTGGTTAATATCCAATGTAGATCTTACGTCCTGTTCCCATGGGTTTTAACTTTGTAGTAAATACATGTTTTGAAAATATTTACTATATCTACACTCAACCTTTTTTCTTTTTCTTTTCTTTTGATACAAGCCTTACAAAGAATAATTTTTCTACTCTCTCTCTCTTGTTTACAGAGAAGAAACTAAGTAATACAATACTTGTTAAAAGTAGAGTAGAGAATGTAATATATTTTATACTCCGGTACATCTTCTCTTTAGCAGACGCTCGCTTTTATATAGTGTTGATATTTTGAACTTGAATCTTCTAGATTTTGAGATGACACCCCAAAAGATTTTATCTTTGAAAAAAAAGTTGTAGAGATTCTTATTTTACAAGAATAAAGTTAAGGCTAATCTTAAGCTTCTTGCTTAATTGCTCCAAGATCTTTATTTTATCCTTGTTGATTGACTTCTTTCCTGATGAAATAATCATTGATTCAGTTCAACTAATTGTAGCCGTTATGTCTTCCTTGAATAAAATAAGTTTTTTTTGTTGTCATATTTTCGTATTATTTAACCATTCATGTTTTGTAATATCATAATGGAGCGTATTACGGATCCTGTGCACAAATTTTTTTTGCTTCCAGTTGCACATTCAAGTGTACGTGGTCGCGCATTTAATAGGGTAACCCTAAAAGAGTAAGATTATGAAACACAAAGTACATATCAATTAATTATACTTACTAAATTATATTAGTTCTAATTATTTATGAAAGGAAGGCTTGTCAACACTGGCCATAATAATTTGTATTTATTGTTATCTTTTAATCTGAATTTTTTGTTCTTCGCATCCTTTTATATCTAGGTGGAAACACAATTTCATCAAAAAAGTTGTCTGGAACCGGCCAATCCTCGTTATCCAGAACTTGTAACATTTAAAACTCATAGGATTTTTCTAATGCATCGGACTTGTAGTGATAAGATAAATAGGGATGCATATCTTTAATATTCATGCTCTTCAAAATAATAATTGTGTGTGCACAAGATATCTCGTCTAGTTAAAACATAACATAAGTACATACTTTCCGCTCAAGGCAAACATATATCTTCTGCCAGATTCATAAATAGAGAAAATAAATTTAGACAATGGAAAAATCGGGAAACATTAAAAAAGAAATTGATATGTTTCATGAAATGCCACTATATTATATATTTTCAAAGTAATGTTGATCAAATAGGCAAATGATCCATATCAAATGCATAAAATATATCGTTATGTATCTTTATACATACCCTCATCTTTGAGAATTTAGGTTCATCTACAATCAAAACCTCTTAAAATATATTCCTCAATGTATCCTTTGTATGTGAGGATATTTTTCCGTTTTAACAGTCTCAAGAACCAAATTAATTCTAGCCTCTTTAAAAAATAATAATATAGAGATCTGGTGTGCCTTAAGAAGACAATCATTAATACATTTTGCGATGTTCAAAGTCATCTTCTACCTATTTACTGTTGAATGAACTTTCGACCACTTCTCGTACCTAGTATCACTTCTCGTACCTAACATCCTCAAGGTTTTACTGAACTCTATGATAAACCTTTTCAACCTTAGCCATTAATTTAGCAAAATTTTCCTTTTGATAAGTCTTAGACGTATGTGAGAATAGATCACATAGGGTGGTTCTGCTCCTCTTGAAGATACAAAATACAAAATTAAGTTTACACTATTAAGAATTGAGAACTAATCTATATCATGAATATCATATCAAACTCAGATAATCATAAAAAAAACAATTATCACCATGATAGATTTGTTAATAATAATATTGTAACATAAAAGATTAGAAATAGTAAATCAAATACTCTAAAACTTTTTCTGTCAGATCGCTTTACTTTAAAATTTAAATTGTGCTCTATTTGACATTTCTTCATTACAGCTATGAGCGTTGCTTTCTCCTTATACAGTTATCTTGTCTTCACCTATGTTTTGTTTGAATCGCTTATATAATTTGTGACTTTTAATTTTGGAATATAATAGGAATCACAAATTCTTGATTTAACACAACAAGAGCTTAGGTTGTCGTTTTTGTACCTTCAACACATTTAATTTCTTTGAATGTAGCAACAATGTTATGTATCTCTCCACCATTCTTCTATATTCTATCAACATATAGGGAATAAATTTCAAATGTAGACTCATTTTTTTCATCTCCAAATACAGTTTACACCCATATCGTTCTTAAATTTTGATGGAGATAAGTTACCTTCTACGATTTATATGATTTCAAAGTTTTTCTTTATCTCATTGATCTCCGACTTTACTGAAATGGTGGCATGATATTCATAAATGAAATCAGATGTCCAAAAGATTCCATCACATTTGTAATTTTCATAAGTCATATCGCTTACCCAAATTCCTGAAAATCTCAACAAAGTCAATGCATTCCTGTTGTATCAACAAATTTTGTCGAGCAATTTATTTTTAAATATTAGGGATGCAATGGAGACTTGATGGAGATGATGGAAATTTAAATCTTAAAATTTTTAATCTTGGTAATCAAAATAAATTTTATGTTTAGTTTCCTTAGTAAATGGAACAATCAACTTTCGCGATGTATCACACCTAATGTATCCATACGAAACTTATATATGTGGATAACTTTTGTGTTAAGAATTTTTCGTAAATTAATAAAGATTAGGGATGGGACAACCTCAGACCGGTGACATGACATCACCACAAGCAATAATTCTCTTTAAAAAAATTTATTTCCACAAGTAGCCTTTCCCTACATTCAGTCGTGTACTTTCCACCTTCCTCTTAAGAATTTTGCCTCCAACAAATCTTAACCCTTCACTTGCTGTAACTCCTCCTTCCTGCATACAACCTTCCTTTACTTCCACAGTTGTTATCGTTCTCCCATGCTGTCTTCAACACAATGATCATCGCCACCAACATCCAACAACTTTGCGTGACCCTAGCATTGTGCTCTTAATGTACAGTCTTCGAAATAAGCCTTGCATTGTTTATTTACTATCTCACCCTCACACCCTGCACCGTATTTCCCAATTACCCATTAATGGTTCATTAGCGCTGCATCTCACTCACCAACCTCAAATAAAGTGTATCAAACCTATACCAGATTCTGTACAAAGCCTGAAACAATGCAAAATTTTTCCTATTTACCCCATATATATTTTAACATAAATAACACCAGCTATTTGTATCAGAACTCAAAACATAAACGGTGTCAACAACAACCTTATGTATTCATTTTAAACATCGCACGTCTTGTTCAAAATACTCGTACAAATTTATGCATCACATTCTCAATTCTTTTGTGGTGTTGTTGTAGATGTGCAACGCCGCGTTCCCACGACCTCACGGACTACCAAATTTTCTTGTATTAATTAAAAGCCGTTCAAAACACTGCTGGAAATTCCTCCTGACTCTCTAGGTATTTCACTTTATCAATCTATACTTTTTCTATACAGAATTTGTGTGCCCATTCTTTGAATCCATGCAAAAACTCCACTGCAAATTGCTACTAATTATACCAATTTCTTCATTATCTCACGATTTTCCACTTTTCCTTCCCTTATACACTTGTTCCACCAACGTATACAGAAGACAAGGTATAAATGAACTTAAATGCGGAATCAATAAAATCAATAATGGGTATTGATCTGTCGTATATAAAAAACCTTCAAGAACAAACTGCCTTTTGTATTACTACTTTTAACGTTTTTATAATTATACTTACACAAAACCAAGCCTTTTGAATTGCAGACCTAATTACAGTCGATACACAGGGAGATTGAGATGAAGATGAGGATAAGGATGGAGAGTTTTAATATATGCTTCTAGTTGATGAAGGAGCTTTATGAAAAAAAAAATTACCAAGGATCCTCCACTGGGCCAGCCACACTCACTAAGGATCATCCAGGTAACCTGCACACTCACTTGCATACACTTTGCTTTACTATTGTACAATGAAAGTGCCTCATTACCCTTTACTCCGACCTCCACCATCTTTCTATTGATTGTTCTATATGTGTTTTTAAATTTATTTAAAGTATGTCGCACCACTACTTTTACTTGAAACTATTTCCTTACTTATAATAGTTACGGTCTTTCGAATTCAATAATATTCCTTCTGAAGCCTTTACACAACACTTTCACTTTTTCATCTTCCACCCCTCCTAATAATTTTTCAGCTTATACGATCCCAACATAACTTTAATAGTACTGTTTTTGCCTTCTTGTTCCTTGCCCAGAGTGATACTTTCTCCATCTCCTTCTTACCTTCATAGAAACTACTGTAACAACAAACAACCCAGAATGCCTACTTTTAATGTTATTGTGAAATAATAGAGCTGGAGGCTTTGAAATTTCTGAATATCCTGTTAAGGTAAAACCACAGGTCATCCTTGTTGTTGTATTATGTTCATCTTTGTTCAATGCAATTCCTTTCTTAAACAAAATTTTACACACGTACAATTAATGTCAATAGTTCTCCTCTACTACATTAGAAGTTGTGTGTGATGTCATCTCAAAACCCTACGCACTATCCAGTTCTGCTACTTTATATAGCTTTACTAGGAATATATAATTAAAATAGCCACCAAGCTCAGCTTGGATACATAAAGTATTTAAGTATGGTTAAAATTTTATTCCACACCCCTTTATTTTTTAGTTTAATACGCAAAAAAGGCTTATAGAGCTAGACGATTGACGCTTCAATTTTAAAAAACGTCTTTGTGTATGCGTGGATGCTTGTAACTATATGTATACTTGAAATATATTCATCTCTTTCCTGTCATTGCATTATGTTTATTGCAGTTCCTCATTTAGCAAGATTAAGGACCAATCCAATTAATTCCAAAAAATGCCCCCTACTGCGTTAGAAGTTGTCCATTATGCCGTCCAAGATCCGTATGCACTATCCATTTATGATGCTTTATAAAGTTTAACTTGACTTCTAATACTCTAATGTCTATGAGGCTGTGAACTTAAAAATAAAATGTTCATGAAGCACCATGTTACGCTATGACAATCAAGAAAACCAAGGACGAACTATCCATCAGGTGGGAATGTATCTTGTATAAAAGTTATTCACCCATGGACAATTATATGTTAGATATCTTGATTAACAACAAGAATAGTACTATCCATCCTCCACTCAGACGAGACGCAGAAGCCCCAAAAATTATTTAAAATGTTATGAACAGAAAAATCTTCAACACTGTATTCCCAAGAGTGGTAGACTGAAATCTGATGTTTCATGAACATTTCATAATTATATTCGATATTAAAAAGTACCCTTACAAGTGATAAATTGCAAATTATTATTTCTCGTTATTGTACGCTTAGATAATTTGCCATACAAATGAGGCTTCATGATGGAGATGCAATGTCAATGTCGATGAACACAACAAAAAATTTAGTTTTATAAATCAATCATTGAATTGATTTCACTGATAAAATACATACATTGTATGTAAATCCTTCGAACAATTAAAATCTCTAAAACAGATACGAAGCACAAACCTACCAGATGCGCATGGGTAAACTTAATTAGGATTATATGCAAAACGTTTAGGCATAAATATGTGGGCATTGAGGACACTTTGAACATCTCAGTTTTAAATCTCTTTTTATGGTATTTTAGAGTTGGGGTAGGCTATAATTTCCAAAGAAATTTACTAAAACAGTGGAATACATGCACTTAGGGGTTGACATATAAGTTGATAAAACCATGAAAAATTGGAAATGGATCATACTATATGCTTTTGTTTACACCTCGGAATATATGGTAGATATGCATAAGAATAATAGGAATTCCTTTAGTAATTCTTGGTGTCTATTTTATTTTTGTAAAGTGAGAATGTGGTGAATTATTTAGATTTAGAGAACAATTACTTTGTAAATACGATGAAGTCAAGTTGTGCTTCAGACTGCATTGTGACTTGATTCATGACGGTTAATGTTTCGCAAAACTCTGGGCGGAGGAACCAATAGCTCCTCTAACACCACAAAAAACTTGGTTTAACTAAATAGAAGTTTAACATGTGTAGCTTTGTATTTATATTGGTAATAGAGATTAGAGTTTTAACAAGTGCAACTATGATAGTTAAGATTGACGTGGTTGTCCGATATATATAGTTTAGGGAGGTAAATCATATGATACTTATATATTACTTCTCCTTACACAATATAGAGCAATTCCTATTTTGGTGCAACTATTGGATGAGTCCTTTTCTCTCGACCAACAGGTACTCCATCTCTCTCTCTTCATAATTGGGTCTTATTTATGATATCATTTTCATGTTGGATAGCTTTCTCCACTGAACGCACACTTTAATAAAATGTCTTGTGCATACAATCTCTTTCATGCTAACTATGTGCAATAGTCGCTTCAACAGAGTGCTGAGAGTCAAGATTAAAAGTGAGAGCGAAAACAATCCGTCAGGGGCAGGCTGTATCTTTCCAAACCAGTTTACACCCACGTACAAGTAGGTGTCATAGTATCAAGACTAACAACTAGAGAAGGATCCATATTTAAAGCGGATAGGGACACACAAACCACTATCTTCACTAACAAAAACATTCTGGAAGAAGTTTCCAAATTGTATGTGATGTAATTTCCGACTTAAACAAGGCATTTGTACACATTTCAGAATTTGCTTCAGCCATTAAATGAAGCCATTTTAAAAATGGTGTGGAATGTGTAGTTTGTGAATTGATAACAAATGATCACGGGTAAACAAAATGAGGTTTGCAAGATAAATCTGAAAAACATGTCTTTGTAGCAAAACAATAATAATGGGAGTTTCTCTGTTTGTTTATCCTTAAAATTTTTGTCTAAATTGATTTTTACAAAGTAAAATTCACTATTTTTTAGGACTGATTGTCCAGGTTGGTAAGTGATTTTGCATACGACTTTAAAAGACAAGCGCACACTGAATTAATATGAAGCACTTGGCAAAAAATCCCATAGGATGGCAAGGTATGCAACTTAACCATCCACAAGCAATTTGGTACACTTATTTTGTGACTGTCAATTGAAGGTAGAAAGTATAATTTTGCACCGGTTCATGTCTTAACCTAACTCATTATCGGATTGAAAAAAACCTTTATGCATTGCAGAGCATACCGGAGAGCTACAGGAATTCAATGGTATTAATAATCAAGTGCATACTCAAGTGGAATTGACTACAAATAGTTCCTAATCTCATTACATAAAAACTCATACAATTTAGATAGTTCATAGTTTGTGGTTTATTATGAGAAAAATATAGAGATTGAAAGTTTTTTTACTGCAAGGCATTATGTAGGCATTTCGGAAATTAGTAATTTTCCATCATTATTTAGGTGTATACACCGGTAGATTTATGATTTTTACCAGTTGGTGTTCAAAATCGAGTGTTCTCGGACAACATGCCACTGGAAACTCTTATCCTCCTTTAGTTATGCGTTTAAATGAGTTTATGAATGAAATATTATGCTAATGCACACATAATTTGGTTGCAAAAAATATAAAAGTAGTAGTATGTTACTGTTTAAATCGTAAATTCATTTAACCTTATGTATCGTCATTAATTTTAGAATTATTAATTTGTTAGTATTTGAAAACATAGGAGTAAAATGAATCTCTCTAGATTTACTCATTGCCAACAAAAACATACTATATTTACTAGTTTAAATCGATTCACTTAGCTAGTTAAAAGCCTTATTACGCAATTCCACCAATGTGTAATACATCCAACATTCTCAATATTAAACGCTTTTGGCAAGCGAGAGCAAGACTTCTCTGTGGGAACCCCCCATGGTTTGAATTCAACGGATCTCAAATCATCCATTTTTGAGCTTCAAGCCTTGCAAGCTTTCGAAGTCTTGCATTCATTTCTGTCTCATTTTCAGGTAGAGTGTTGTCATAGCGAATGTGCTGGCCTATTTGTCAACGTATCTGAGTACATTGAAACAAAACTTCATGTCAAACTATTAGGTTGACTATTCTTGTGAAAAACTGTGTGAGCTTTCTATGAAACCGATCTACTAAGATAACATTTTTTTGATATCTTTATTATTTTAATAAATGTACTATGTTGCTACTCTTTGCCTTTTTAGAAAGACTAAATTCAAATCTAGAACTATGCCGCGGAGGTATTCTTATGACTTATTTTTACTAATGACAATGAAATTGATTTTTTGTAGATAACAAAAGATATATAATTGACTAGAAGGAAATGTAAATGAGAGTTATATATGACTTTTCATAGAAAGACAATTAAAATATAAAACTAATAGTTATACAACTTTCTATAAAAGGATTTATTTTTTTACTTTTTAACCTGCTCATGTTGCCAAAAAAATTTGATGCTATTCTCTCTCGCTCTCTCTCTCTCTCTCTCTCTCTCTATATATATATATATATATATATATATATATATACACTTTTGTATTTTAATCAACTTTATAAATGATATAACATATTCAATAACATGTAAGCTAATTAAGGTAATTTGCCACCGCGCGAACCGCGGGCTGTTAACCTAAAAACTGATGATATTAAAAGACAAATACGAATGTGACAAATTATAATATGAGAGTACTAGTTTGAAAAAGTCTGTAAATGACTCAAGTTTAACTCTCTCACTAATTATCATGTCTCTGACCAGAACATTTTTAAGCAAAATTAATGACTGATTATCATAATTAATCACTAACTTGCCTTTGTTACCAGTTGAATTCAATATAAAATAAAATTTTACTTCATTTATTTGTTAACACTATTGAGATATCTTCATTCGTATCATTTCCCGAGTGCTATAAGAAATGAAAACAAATCCTTCTAAAAGAAATGCAAAACAAAGAAATCAAGGTCTATTGTGATACCCTCTTGTCTGGCATAATTTTAGGACAATAGTGAGCTTGAAATGAATATGAATGAACACAAGGTCATCTAAACTATTTTAATCTGTACACTATATGATTTGGGTTCCAAGTCTAACTTTGAGAAAAACAACAAGGACTAAATAAAATATTGCTTACTACAAAACAGCAGGTTGGTGGCTCTATAAAGAGCTTCAACTCCCGAAATCCACTACAAATTTACAGTAGCTTGTCCCAGGATCCTGAGAAATCGAAAACAAAAATTAGTTGTCTCAATACAAATAGAGTTCCTCTCCATCCTATTATCTTGCTCAATCTAACATTAGTACATTGTTCCGAGTATTAATTACATAATAATAGTTGGAAGCATCCAACTGAAGTTTCTGAGCACCTGCATCCGACCATAAGACTATTAAACTTACAATAGTCTTCCAAAATGGAGGTTTTATAACCAAGCCTTAGTAAACAAAAATTTCCACCGGTCACAGAAGTACAAGCCAAAAGATTAAAACACACAATTTAGTTCACATATTTACATGAAATTTGAAACCTAGAAATGGCTGAAATTTTTTCTTTACAAGGTGACCGGTATTTCTACTTTAATTGTTGAAATCTGCATATTGAGCTGTTACATAATATTAAACTGGCATAGTGACATTACTACTAATGTGTTTTCTGTTTGAAGAATATAGATATTTTCTGCTTTAGTCTTTTCAGTTGCTAGTTTCCTAGTCTTTAGGCATGTAGAGTTGTTGGTAGACTTACTGCCTAGTTAATAGGAAGATTTTGTTTTTGAGTTACTGCTTTTTATTTAGTATAGATTGTTAGTAGTTTCTACTATTTAAATGCTTCTTCTTTAAGCTTAATGAAATATCTCTTTTTCTTCGTCATTCACATGTGACATGAGAGCCCTCTTTTAAACGGACTTGTTCGTTACTTGTGAGTGTAGTCTAAGTGAACAATCAATAAACACCCTACCTGTTTCCTTGAAAAGTCATCATAACACATGGATTCAGAACACTCTTCCGATTCTTATGAAATTTCTCCACCACTGTTTGATGGAGTGAACTATCAGGTATGGGCTATAAAGATGCAAACTCACATGGAGGCACGTGATCTCTGGGAAACAGTATATGAAGATTACAAAATTCCTATTTTACAAGCAATCCAACAGTGGCTCAGATCAAGCTTCACAAGGAATGGAAGACCAGAAAATCCAGGGTGAAATCTTGCTTATATGTTGCAGAGTCACCTACAATTTTTTTCTAGAAATACGACACTTGAATCGACACAAGCAATCTAGGATTTTCTAAAAGACGAATAATAAAGAGATGAGGGAATAAAAGGTATGAAAACTATGAATGTCATTAGAGAATTTTAAATACAAAGAATGAAAGATTTTGAAACCGTCAAAGAATACTCAGATAGAGAAAGATTCTAAAACTATCAAAGAGTACTCAGATAGACTTCTTAGCATTGTGATCAAGGTAAGAATGCTGGGCAATAAAATTTCTGATAGTAGATTTATTAAGAAGCTTTTTGTTGCATAGCCTTAGAAGTTTTAACCAACTATTGCTTCCTTAGAAAATACTAATGATGAGTCAAAGATCACTTTATAAGAATTACTAAATGCATTACAGTCAAAAGAGAAAAGAAGGTTAATACGACATGAAGGGTCGTTAGAAGATGCACTTCAGGCCATGTTGCATAACAATCCTAGAAACAAATACAAGAAAATCAAAGGGAATAAGAATTATTTTGAAAATAGTCAGGTTTCTGCTGGTAATGGATGTAGCTAAAATTCACGCAGCAACAAAGGAGAAAAATTCCCTCCATGTCAATACTATGGAAGGAAAAATAATCCTCACTTCAAATACTAGAGAAAGTCTGATATGAGATGCCGAAAATGAAAAAAACTTGGGCATGCTGCGATCATTTGCTAGGATAAAGGACAAGAGCAACAAGGAGAAGCTGAAGTTTCAAATCAAAATGAGGCAGAACAACAATTTATTGCATCATGTTTTGCATCTAGATTTCAAGTGAAAGCTGGCTTATTGATAGTGTTTGTACAAACCACATGATAGTGATGAAAAGATTTGCAAAAGGCCTTATATAAAAACAACATCAAGTGTCAAGTTTGGATATTATGAATACTATACTACTTTATGAATACTAGATAATATTATGAAACACTAGATCACTAAGATCTCATTAAAAATTGGCAATCTTTATCTTACAAATTACATATTTAGCTATTTCCATCACAATCCTTGAACACAACATTAGTACTATTCATGAACTAACTGTACATCCTTACTAAATTCTATATTAGTTAGGACCTTTTCTTTTCCATCCTTCTTTCCGAGTGTCTTCATTTGATTCGTATCTATGTTATTTTCTTGATTTTAACTCTTAGAGTCTTCATTAATCCTTGATATATGCTACATATCCTAATAACAATTATTTATTCACATTTCAAATCAAAGAAAAGTTAAAGCGGAAAATCCAAGAGGTCAATTTTAGACATTTTAGGAATTCTTTTTCAATTGAATATCATTTTGAACTAAATCTTGAGTAAAATGAGATTGAGAACGAGTTGAGTTTTATTTTATGTTTTAAAATGAGTATAGGGAACTAAGCGTTTTCAAAGTGTAACACTTAAACATTTGAAAGCGAGAAACATTGATTAATAAGTGAGTTTATGAGGAGTTTTGAGTATTACCATTTCTAAAATTATCTTTTGAGTAACTACCTCAAATTGATGAATAGCTATGTTATATACATTTCAGCATTCATCTTTATTTTTGGGATTAATATTGAGCATCGATAGGGAGGCTAGTTCAGACAACCCAATATCCTCATACACAATGTATGCTAACATGGGTAAATGATCTTACTTTTAAAATAAATCATTTGTGCCTTCCGACAAAGCTTAGTGGACCAACTTAGTTGAGGTATTATATACCCCGAAAAGGTATTAGATAGTTGTGATAGTATGGGCGAGACGTTGTATCATCACATTTTTCATAGTGATGGTTGTCGGTTAGAGAATCTCTCAAATAAGAATGAAGAGTATGTTATTGTATTTTTATGCATTTTCAGTTGATATGTACTATTTTACAAGCTTTGTATGTTACATCTTTTATTATTGCTTTCATATTTGAGTTGATTTGAGGTGAGTATTATCTTCCCTCGTTATCAGTCCAGCTATATCTGTTTAGTTTTCCCCTTGCACCAACATCTTTTTATGATGTAAATAAAAGTATTCAGGTTCATCAACTAGCGCTTCGTTGATACTATTTTTACATTAGCTAGCGTTTGATGAGCCTCCTTGTATTTTGGACATCTTCACATAAATATTTATATTTTTTTAAGTTGATGAGGGTCTTGTACCGACTTTATTCGCAGTCCTTAGAGGATTCATAGACATTAGAAGTTGAGTTTTTTTTTCACAATTCTCTTGTTGATGTTTCAAGTCTTAAAGTCAATTGTTTATGTTTAAACAATCATATCAAGATATTTTTGAGTTTATATATTGTAGAGAATTTTGAGTTGATTTTTTATTTTGACGTTCCTATTTTTCGTGAGTAAGTCTTAAACTATGTAGTTAGTCATGCCAAGGATTCACGTAAAGGTTCTAAAGTACTGACAACATGAAGTGTATACGCTCAGGGCGTGACAATATTTTATACATTTGATCAATAGTATATATTATTGGGAGTAGTATTTAGCACCGATATGAGAGAGATTTAAGATAATTCAGACCCCTCATATACCATGTCTTGTATATATTGGTAGAAGATCATATTTTTTTAGATAAATATGTATACTTATGGGATCCACTTAGTCGAGAGGTTCTATATTTAGCACAATATTGAACAACTCCTGTAGTGTGGACAAGATGTTGTAGCATCACTTAGTTCGTAGTGATGGTTGTCGATTTAACTCATTTATTTCTTTGCATTCAACTTGAGTATATTTTATGTACTACAACCCTTTCATTCAATTATTTCACTTCGGATGAATTACATATCCATATATTAAATGTACTGAAGTCATTTGACTTGCAACTCTTTATAATGTAGATAGAGGTGTTCCGAATCATCAGAAGACACTTCGTTGAGATCACTCTATACTTCTGCTAGCTCTTGGTGAGCCTCCTTGCATTTCGGAGAACTTCAGATATACCTTCTAGTTATTAAGAGGTGGTGGGTCTTGTTCCGATACTCGTCTTTAATAGTAGAGACTTAATTGATAATTAGAGTTGAGGGGTCTTTCAGTAATTACATTTCGTTTTAATGATTTTACAAACTATTATACTTATATTAACGAGTATTTTAAGACAATTTGAGTTGAGTATTTACTTTACGTTTTAAAATGTTAGTAAAATTTTCTTAAAGCCTTTTATCACTTGAGTAAGTCTTCTACTTAGTATTAGCCAAGCCAAGGGTTCACTTTGAAACCAGCAATGATTCTCGCATGTTGTCCACATGCAAGGTGTAGGTTCAAAGCTTGACAATCTGAATACGACTTTGTTTTGTGTGTCGTTTAAAAACAAAGCTGGATAGAGTTGAGGAGGTTCACCAAAATTTCTCTTGGCGAAAATTTTTAATATGATTAAAATTAAATTAGACTTTGGTTTCCTTCCTTTAGTACCATTGTAAAGAAGTAGAGATATAACTTCTGGCTTTCACCATATTATAATTTTTACATGAAATTTAAAAGATGAATATTGTGTGCATTGACTATTGCAGTTCTTTATAAATATGTATAACTAGTTCACTATAAGAAACAAAAAATATCACAACTCTATATAAAGAAACATCGTAGTATGCCTCTTAAATATCACAAATTTATAAACGAATATTTAATTTCACATCAAACTTTTAATATAAAAAAATTAGGTTAATATCGTTATGAATATTATTAAATTCTTAACAGTTAGATTGATATACATATATATAAATATATCAAAAGTTAGATTAATTTATATATATATATATATATATATATATATATATATATATATATATATATATATATATGTGGAGAGAGACAGAGAGAGAGAGAGTGAGAGAGAGAGACAGAAACACAGAAACACACACACACACACACACACACACACACACACATATATATATATATACATATATATATTAATTATTGTTGTGTGCTCTCTTCTTTCACAAATTAGATTTGACAAATGTAATCATCACATGTACGATTTTTTAGCACTTGTTATAAGACCTCATAAATCGGAATGGGACTTGTTATAACACTTCATAAATCGGAATTGGACTTACCGTAAAAAACAATAGAAAATTTGTGAACAACGGCTGGGTCTATTACAGCCAGACATCAGACCAAGGAGTCTACCACAAGTCGTGGTCTTTATAATGGGACGTGAGAAGGTTCATGAACCCGAGCCAGTAGACCCCAGCCCAAGTTAAGAACCAAAGTGGCCTTTACGGTCTGTGATCCTTCACAAGGGTCGTGGTAGGGCTCGTGAAGGACCCCAAAAAATTAGTGAACACGGAATCGAAACACGACCAACTTGATAGGCCATAGTCCCTTTTATGGACCATCAGTTGATATGTGGAAGGGCCTCCACAATTTTTATGTTGGGGTCGTTTTGGTCTTCTCTTCCATGCGTTGGAAACTTTAAATACATCATTGAACCCATATACTGTGTCGTTTAACTCGGTTTAATCCTATTATTCTAATCAGAACCTACCATAATTAATTCATTCACCTAAATTCATCAAACTAAGAGCAAACAAAGAGAATAGTCGATAGTTTGCCCTTAAGAACACATAGGAGGTTTTCTGCTATTCCAACCTCAAAATTGAAGGATTACTTCTCTATTTATTTCGTCACAATGTTTGTTGGATCTGACTAGTCGGTTTATTTTATTACTAGGTCCCTTGAATTCAATCAGATTCTTCATCCTTGATATCTTGATTAGAACTAAAATTTTGAAAAACTTGAGATATTGTTGTGATATAGTTGTTATAGTGTTCCTTATTAGATTATTATGTTTTTTTGTGAAATTTTAACCTATTTCTTTGCATTAAATTCAGAACCTTAGTTGTGTAATTTTTCTTAGTTCATGAATTACATTTTCTAGGTCAGTTAAACAAATAAGCATCCCTCAGATTTCGAATCTTCATTTTCAATACATAAATGTTGTATTCTCAGTTATCATGGTTGAATATTAATCCTATTATGTAATTTAGTTATGGTATGTCATACATATTTATAGTTGTGAGTAGTCTTAGCACCGAGTTAGACTAGGGTTCAATGTGCCCTCGTAGTCCAAAAACTACGTTCCTCCGTAGGAGTATTAGTCCTCTTAGTGGGCATCAATTTTTTGATCACGCAGTCATGGCTTTATACACTTGGAAAGGTATATTCGATCCTCTCGGCGAGGCATATACATCAGACTCCGTATTTATTTCAAGTGATTTTATGTCGATTAATAATAGCTAGAATAGTCAGACTCTACTACATTTGACTAGGTGTTCAGTCATTTTTCAGTATTCAATTTCAACATGTAAGGATAATAATTAGTATTTTGTCATCACATTCAGTTCATTACACTTCAGCATATTGCAGTATTTATATTATTTTCAGATTATCATTTCTAAGATATGCTTGTCCAATTTACATATTTGTTCAATTATATTCTATTTCATGCATGCTTAATACATTCCAAATACTGACGCATACTCTATGTACGTCCTTTAATGATGTATGTTCAGGTCCTCAACATTCACATCACGCGCATATAGGTTTTGGATCCATACGTAGTAGCATTAGTGGTGAGTCCTCATACTTCGAGGACCATATACATGTTTTCCATTTGAGACTTTTAATTCAATTTCAGTTTTGTTATGTTTAACCAGGGACGTGTAGCAGCAACTCTAGTGAGTTGAGGTTTTTTAAGAAATAGTTTTAAGTTCCACTTTAGCATTGGAGTGATTATTTAGTACCACTATACTCTTAAAAGTTTATTATATATATTGATATAACTATTAGGTATTCCCCATTTTTCACTCATCTCATGATTTAAGCTTCGATATATTATGTTTAGTTTATTTGTTTTAGTATGTTTATAATATGCCAATTCAAAATTATCTTGGGGTCACTTAGTAATCCCGGGTCCCCTGTTTACACCAAGGGGGTGGCCTCAAGGCGTTACAAACTTGGTATCAGAACATTATGTTTAACCTAGGATGTCTAAAAGTCACACTAAGTATAGTCTCATTCATGGGGTGAAGTGCCCTACATATAATTAGAGTGAGGCTACAAGTATTGTAAGAAAACTTCACTCTCCTTATTACTCTTATAGTGTGTGAGATATGCTCCAATTTTCTCGTTCTAATCCATCATCATGCACCTTATATCAGGCTTCCTCGTAGAGCTTACCTAAACAATATTGTTGATAAGGTCAATAAAATATTTGGATTGATGCAACTGATTGGTAGTAATAGGGTGGAGTTGACATCCTACCAGGTTAAGGATGTGGCACACATATGGTTCACTCGAAAGAAATATAACATGAGACATTTTGTCTTACTCCATGCATAACAATAAACTTTTGTGTCAGTCTAGAAATTGTTGACCATTATCAGTCTTTACTCTATTTGTGACCCTTTTATAGCTAGACGTATATACAAAAATTGCCCTATCACAGTCTCGCAAAAATTCACCTCAGCAGACCTTTTAGAGTTAAAAATTGTATATTTTGATAGCATTCTAGGCATGGATTGGTTACATTCCTATTATGCCTCAGTCGATTGTAAAACTAGGATCGTTTGATTTTTGTTACTAACGAGTCAGTCGTAGAATGGAAGGGTAGTAGATTAGTGCCTATAGGTCGATTTAGCTATTATCTTAAGTTTAGAAAGATGATATCTAAAAGGCAGTATAACACATGTTGAGGAAGTATTGAAGGAATTAGAAAAACATGTTCATCAGCTTGCTCGATTAGGAGTTAATCCTAGGGACACAAAAGATGGTGGTTTAATAATATAGAATAGATCAGAATCCTTATTGGTAATGAAAGTTAAGGAAAAACAAGATAATGATTCTATAAAACTGGAAGTTCATCAGGAAAAAATTATAGGTTTTCTCCCAACAGAGACATATTCGTGTGAGTGTTCCCATCTCAAAGTAAAAAGTTGTGATAATTTTAGTGAAGCCCTGTCGGGCAAACTTGACCGAAGACCCCTACCTACTGTTGTTAAGTAAACCCACCGATCGTAGGTCCCTCCGTGGGTGGACTTTGTCAGAATTAAGTCAGGGTTATTTTGGTCGTTTCCCCTATGTGTTGGGCCTTAAAGTACGTTGTTTTATCCCTAAACTAAGTAGTTTTGGTCAGTTTAAGCCTAGTAACTTAGTCAAATATTTCCATAAGCAATTTATTCACTAAAAATTCATCAAACATAGAAAAAAGAGAGGATCAAATAGGTGACTAAAATCCTTCCAATAATGCAACACGTTCTCTTCCGTTCCAGTCCAAAAATCAAAGGGTTTCTCGGTAGATTTTGTCAATATGTATGTGGGATTTCACTAGTGCGTTCCTTTCGCAAATTAGGTCTTTAGAATTCAGTAAGTATCTTTATTCATGTATCTTTCTTAAACCAAGAGTTTTTAAAACCTTAGATATTAGTTTTGATTTAGTTATGTATTCCTAATTAGATTATCATGTTTTTGTGGAAACTTTGATTACTTCATTTCATGAATCTCAGAATAAAAGTTGTATAGATTCTTTTTTCCCATGAACGAGACATGCTAGGTCAATTAAACAGATATACATGCATCGGTTTTCGAATGTTACATTATAAGTCTATCATTGTTATATTCTCAAAATTTTATGTTAGTATTTTGAGTTATTATGTATTTAGTTTTGTGTGATAGATATACATATTCAGTTTAGAGTATTCTTAGATTTAGTAGACCAGGTTTCAATGTACACTCATAGTCCTGGAACTATGTACCCCCGTAGTGTAAGACCCATCTATTGGCATTAATTTTAGTGATCAAGCCATATACACCTTTATACCCTTGGAAAGGTATATCGGTTCCTTCAATGTGGTCTATCGATCTGACATCACGGATAGCTCATATGGTAGTTATGCCGGTTACTACTAGCTCCCATACTCAGACTCTGATATTTTTGACCAGGTTTTCACTTACACTTCAATATTCGGTCTCATCATAATCCTCTTGCAATAATTCATGTGTAATCCTTATCGAATGATTTTTTCTGATTCAAAACCAAAAGTACAACAATCAAAATTTTGAAAAAACACAATTAAAAAATGTAACGAAGGGAATGGTTACCTTGTTCTAGTTTAGATCACAAGAGTCTCCATGTAAAAGGTTGAAATAGGATAATTGTTTGCCCGTATATCGACTTGTTGTAGATCAATTGATTCTTTTGGTACTGTAGTTGTTGGTTTGATAAGTTGAGCTGGTTGAATGGGATGTAAGTACAACTATTGGTTAACATTTCAGTTCATTATTATGACCTAATCATCTGGTTTTCCCTGATGAACAGTTGGAAATCTAAAGAGAAAATTATGATAAACTATTAAAATTAATCATGTCTGAGCAAAAAGTTTAATAAAAGAATTCCATATATCATTTAAAGAAGACTCCATGTATAACAGAGGAGCTACAACATTGTTAGGTTTATTAATACTACAACTTCTTACAACCACAACTATATCCCAATCATGATCACCCATTTTAAATCTATGTAAAATGATATCTACTAAAACGTAACAAAAATAAAAATGAGCTTAGAAAAGAAACTAATTATGTTTTCCGCTAAAATAGAGAGAGAGAAAATGATCCAAAGAGGAGGTTTTCTAAAGGAGGAAGTCGAATATCAATGAAACGTTTAATGGTTAGGACATTATAACTCAAAGTTTGCAATGAAGAAAATTAAACAAATTTCGAAAATATATTGAGAAAATTAAAGGGCTATTTACCTACCCTGCCGCGTCCACATTTACTTTAAAGTTAGTGCAAAATAAATATTTGTTTCTATTTTAGAGTGAGTGGGATTAGAAACAAAAAAAGAAGTAAAAGATTATAACGTGTACCTTTTGATTAAGATCATACATCTCATATCATATTGTAAAGCCTTGAGAACACTCGCTAGTCGTAACATGGTGTATTTGATCTCGAAGAGATCTTATACAAGCCGTTAGCATTCATTCATTACATAGGTTATAGAAAATATATATGAGTTTAAGACTTCCTTTAAAACATAGCTCGAGAAGTATTTCATAAAAGCGGAAGTCATTCTAACATTATTTTCTCAAACAATTTATGAATGACTTGAATACAATTTTTTGACGCTGAACTCATAAAGTCTATAACATAAAAGGTAATTTCATATAGTTAAATAGATATTGTTATCTTTGGATCATTTTTAGAAAACCTCCTCTTTGGATCATTTTCAAAGATTCAGGGTTAATATCCATTTATCTTTATGCCATTTGCTTTTATGTTTTAGACTTTATGTGGGCTGCGTCCCATGACTTTTATTCATGTCATTCATAGAGGGTTTGAGACAATAATTTTTGAATTACTTCTGCTTTTATCCAATACTTTTCGAGTTATGTTAAAAAACTTTTTAAATTCTTCCATATTTTCTAATGATTATGTGATGAATGAATGCTAAAGACTTGTATAAGATCTCTTCGAGATTGAATACTCCAAATTACTACTAGGTGGTGCTCTCGAGTCATTAAAATATGATATGAGATGTATCATATTAAACAAAAGGTACATGTTATATTATTTGACTTCTGTTTTGTTGCTAATTCCACTCACTATAACATAGAAAAAACTATTTATTGTGCATTACCTATAAAGTAAATGTGGATGCACTGGGTAGTTAGATATCCATTTAATTTTCTCTATATATTTTCAAATTTAGTACACTTTTCTTCATCTCAACCTTTGAGTTATGATGTCATACTTACTAAGTGTTTCTTTGATCATCTACTTCCTCCATTAATATTTTTTTTCTTTGGATCATTTTTTCTCTCCCTAGTTTAGCAGAAAACATTATTAGTTTCTCTTATAAGCTCATTTTTATTTTTATATTTAACTATATATCATTTTATATAGATTTAAAATGGGTTATGGTGACATGGGATATAGGTTTGGTCGTGAGAACTTGTAATATTAATAAACCCAACAATTTTGTAGCTCCTATATCATACTTGGAGAATTCTTTAAATAATGTCTGGAATTCTTTAGAAAAACTTTTTGCTCCTGACATTACTAGTTTTAATAGTTTATCATAATTTTTTTTTTAGATTTAATAACTGCTGTCTAGGAAAAAACAAATCATCAGGTCATAGTCATCAACCAAAATGGTAAGCAACAATTGTAATTACATCTCATTCAACCAACTCAATTTATCTAACAAACCTCTTTTCCTCCATCACTAACAACAGTAGATTGTGTTCTACCAACAACTACAACACCAGAAGAATGGATTGATCTACAACAACTAGATATAGGGGATAACAATTATTCTAATTTCAATTTTTCCATGGAGACTCCTCTGATGAAAACTAGAACAAGGTAACCATTCACTTCTTTACATTTTGTGTGTGTATGTCTAAAATTTTGATTAGTACTTTTAATTTGATATAAAAAAAATCATTCAATAAGAATAACGAATGAATATTCACATGAATCAAAATTTTGATTTTAATAATTTTGATTTGAAAGAGGAAAAATCATGGTTCTTTGACACATATTACTCTAGTCACGTAACCAAGTGCAAATGGGAATTCTCTTGAAGCATGGATTTCTCTGTACGTGAATCCTCCTTTGCTTTGTTATGGAACTAGAGTGAATTGTCTCTTGTGCTAGGGTCTAATATATGTGTCAAAGAGTGTATTCTCTTGCAGCGGATACTGGGCAATGCCGTTAAGAGTATTGATTCAATTCCTCGAAAATCATGTCTCTCTTCTTCATATAAAACACAACGTAGATGATTCAAGTCAGACAAAAACAACTAAACTTCATGATAAAAAAGAACATGTACGGTGTAGAGCCTAAAGTCTAGGATTAGGATTTAAACATTGATGTAGCTTAAGAATGATTAATTAATATAAGATTGAATGGTAGTATAATCTCAATCTAACTAAATAAAGGATGACTATATAATTAAAACACTGTCTCTATTAGTAGGAAAAAAAATAGTAAACATGGAGTTATATTATTTTAACACATAATATTGTTTCTATAATATTTGCATGATACTCCTTATATTCCATACTAAGTGTAATTCTTAAAGTAAAACACACCTATTAAGAAAAATTTTCAAGAGCATAAGGTAAATCATACTTTCAACTATTGACCTTTGTGAAATTATAAATATAAGGGAAAACGATCAAGTATCCTCCTAGACTATGACCGAAATCTAAAAGACACATCTTAACTAATAAGTTTCTATTACCCCCCCCCCCTTGAACTTAATTTTTTTGTAATTTTGTGCACCTTTTTTAATTAATCAAGGAAACTAAGGTCTAAATCAACTAATTTTCCTCAAATTTAAGGAAAATTACTTCCCTTCAAAACTTAAGTAAAATATTTTCTAAAACTCTCTTCCAACATCCGCCCTACCCACCCACCCTACCAGCCCCCAATCCACCCCTTACCAGCCCCCACATACCCTACCAGCCCCCACCCACCAATACACCCTACCAGCCCCCATTACTAAAAAATATATAAGTTCAGATTTTTAACACCACCCCTAACCCCACGGAAAAAATAATTAGTTTTGTTTTTATTAATAAATTAAACTTCAAATTTTTTTTACTATAGTAAAATATAAAAGATATTTCTCAAAAACATACTTCACTCAAAAATCAAACAATTAAATATTTTACTGGAAAATATTTTGTACTCACTAACCAAACATTATAAAATAAATAAAATCTCTACTTGTTTTCCAGGAAAAAATTCTTAAAAACATATTCCATGAAAACATTTTCCTTCATACAAAACTCACCCTAAGTTTCTTTTGCTATAAGTCATTATATTCAAAGAGATGATTAACATTTATATATGTTGTATTCATGCAATAAAAAGAACTCTAAAAATGAAATAATCCTAAACCTAGATATAACATTATTCAGAGGCAATTTATTTTTGCCAAGAAATTTCACCTAAGATAGCATACTATAAAATGAATCTCCTTTACCCATATATAATTAAGGATAATAGAGGTTGTACCTTTATTTCTAAAGAATATTTATACTGCTAGTTTTATGATTTTTTAATTTTGTGTTGATACGTGTTTGTTAAATTCATTAATAAACTATGCTATTTCAAAGAAACGCCATATTGGAAAGAAGGTTGTCCTTAAGACGGATTTTTTTTTTTGGAATTTTTTATTATAAATTCATGCGACCATAACAACTTTAAAAATAAGTTAATTCTTAGATTATTCAGAGGCAATATTTTTACCAAGAAATTTCATATAAGAAAGGATATTTTATAATAAATCTCCTTTAACAATATATAATTAATAATAGGAGAGGTGGTACTTGTATTTCTGAAGTCATCATATGCAGTAGAGCAAGAAAACATGTCATTGTTGCTGAAATTCCAACTAAATTTAATATTCCCCCAGTAGCATTTCCAATAGCATTACATAAACCTCACTTACCTATATACTAATAAAACATATTGTAGAGTTATAATTTAATTCTTTCTATTTAAGCTTAAAATATATTACAAACAACATTTTCAATCCCATGTCACCCTAAAAGGATAAGACATATCAGGTCAACCCAAAGGCTACACTTATGTAGAATTTGTTAGTTAGGAGGCTTACAAAATATTTTCATGAAATAAATCAAAGCTTGATATAAATTAATTTAACATAATGCTATCACTTGGATTATCTATATTTGTGTTACGGTTACACAAGATGGAAAAGCTATCTAGGTGGATCCACTAAGATAGAGTCCTATGTGAGCACATGGTTAAGGGTCAAGTAGATTGTTACTAGAAACCTGGACTTGCTTGACGTGGAGGTTTCCATTTCATAAGACAACACATATTTTAGGAATTTGGTCTTACGAACGTCAGGAAACCCATGTTGGAGGCCAGACTTACTAAATGTGACACCTCCATCTCATATGCATGCCCTTTGGGTGTTAAGCAATTATTCCCTTTGCGAATCATCTTATTTCGTCAAATAAATTAACATTAGTCTCTTCTAAACACTATGTAAACATCCTATCTTATTATATCATAGGTCATCATAAGTGAGAACAATTCTTTACCTTAAGACACAACTTCACAAGAGAGTACACAACTGAGTACACATTTAACTTAACACTTTATTATATTCATGAGAAACTACTTTCAATCATATAATATTCATATAATCACATACATATATTATTCATGTCTAATTCAATGTCATAGGTTAAAGGAAGAGGAATACCTAGCATCAACATCACAACCACACATTAGACAAGAATCATTAGTGTCTAAGTAACTCATACTTGACAATTGAATCCAAAAAGAATCAATCAACATACCTTTTTACCCTCTTCAAAAACCTTTATACTTCAATACGAAGAATTTATTATTAATTACATAAACAAGGTAAATTGAAGAAGCAATTACATAATTAACAACAATGTAGTCAATCTACATGTTCATAATCTTCACAACTCACCATAATAAATCATGTTTTTTCTAAAATTGGGGAAAGACACGGGTCTTGGGAAAATTCATAGGAAATCATTAATTAACCATAAATATATACTTAAATAACACTAATTCATCACAATTGATTCATAGTTTCATTTTTCAAAGAAGACACATTTGAAAAGACAAACCCTAGTTTTGGGGAATTTAGAAATAATATTTTGGAGGGACCTCTTGGGGAAATAAATCTCAAGAGTGAAACAAACCATACCTTAGAGGTGATAAAGGCACGAAATTGGGTTGGAAACTTGAAGACTTGACCTTCTTCATGGAGATCCAATTGTCTTGGATGGAGGTTTGGACGAAGAAAGAATTTGAGAGAGATAAGAGTGATTTTTTATCTCAACTTTTGGGATTTGATTTGTGTATTAAAAATGACTTAAAACAGACCCTAAAACATTATATAGTCACCTTTTAAATTATCCAAAATACCCCCACTTAATTGGGTCTTTTTATGAAGTCAAATTGTCTTAAATACGACACGAACGGATCTGGGACTTTGCTGCGCTTTGCGGGTCCAGTCACATAATTTATTTAAAAATTTCTTGTTGAGACAGTTTCCTCCTTGTGCTAGATGCTCAGCGCGCAATGACCTACAATTTTTGGATTGTCGCAGGCTGCTTTGGCAGCCTGCTCACCCAAGTTCGGGTCCTCCTCGAGGACCCTTCTACGGGTCTTTGGGGAGTCGTGACTCTACGTTTTGACCCAATATACTATATTTTACCTATTTAAAGTCCTATTACAAGTTTTAGAATTATTATTATACTCCAATCCTTCACAAAACATACGGACGTCAACTAGTTCAATTTTTTGAATTTTCGGTTTTTAAGACCTTTCTTTTATGTGCTGGCTCTATGACTTCTCAAACAAGTTATTTAAAATTGTTTATATCTAAAATAATCATTGTTCGTCATATGAGTCTCTAATATAGGTCATGGAATTTACAGGGTGTTACAATGCCCAAATGTTCTACTCTGTTTTAGATGGTTCAATATGAGACAAAATATTAGACTAAGACATATGTATTGATTATGTTGTCTAACCGAGAAGCCTATGTCAGAATCATATGTGAGGAGTATAAGTAAAAACCATATATAGTATGTGAGAGTCTATGTAAATCTTTCTATGTATAGAAAAAGTTTTATTTTTTCCGCATTTTAACCTATGATTTGTTTTGATGAATTCTAAGAGGCTAGTCTTAGACCTCTCCGAAGACGACGATTCCGGTTACGTCTAGGGGGTGCTCCCCAGTTGTTGCACAGCCCCTCCCCCCCCTATTTAATCTTTCTTACCATAAATAATTTTTAAGAAAATGAACTAGATAACCAATGGATTAGATTAAAAATAGATTGATCCATATTTATACATATTTTCTTTATTAAAAAGAAATGTACTTTAGAAGTTAATATTAAAAAAAAATTAAGTTTTTTTGGAAAGTTATTTGTTCAGTATAGAAGGTTTGTGTAACATACTCATTATATTCCACATTAAGTTAACTTTTGAAGCTTTTTTCATTGTTAAAAATAATTGAAATTTTTCATGTTCGATATAGGTGCTTGAAATTCTTTCCATGTTTGACTTTTCATTTATTTATGTTTTCTATTCTTTATGAGATAAATCCGTCTCTTAAAAAGTTATATTTATAATTTCACAAAAGGCAATAGTTGAAATTATGATTTATCGTATGCTATTGAATATTTTTCTTAATAGGTGTGTTTTGCCTTAATAATTAGGGTTAATATGGAATATAAGGAGTATCATAAAAAGACTATAGAATAATATTATGTGTAAAAATAATATAACTCTGTTTACTCTTTTTTCATTTCACCTGAGATCCATGTTTACTCTTTTTTCTTTTCTACTTTAGATGATGTCTACATCATATAGTGATTCTTTATTTAGTTAGACTGAGATTTGACAACTCAATATTATATTAATATAATCATTATTAGGCTACAATGTTCAAATACTAATTCTAGATTTTAGGCTCTATACCAGACATGTTCTTTTTATCATGAAGTTTAGTTATTTTTGTCTGACTTGAATCATTATAGGCTATGTTTTAAATGAAGGAGAGAGACATGAGACATCAATGTTCAAATACTAATCCTAGATTTTAGGCTCTACACCAGACATGTTCTTTTTATCATGAAATGTAGTTATTTTTGTCTGACTTAAATCATTATAGGCAATGTTTTATGTGAAGGAGAGAAACATGACTTTCTAGGAATTGAATCAATAGGCTCAAGGACATGCTCCGTATTCATTGAAAGAGAATAGACTCTTTGACATATATAATAGACCCTAGCACAAGATACTGTTAGCTATAGTCCCATAACAAAGCAAAGGAGGACTCATGGACCAAAGAATCCATGCTTCAAGAGAATTCCCTATTTCACTTAGTTACTGGACTAGAGCAATATATGTGTCGAAGAGGGGATTTCTTGCAGAGTATACATGGGCATGCCTCTAAGCCTATTGATTTAACTCCTAGTAAGTCATGTCTCTGTCTTTCACGTAACTCCCAGTCCATGATGATTCAAGTCACATAAAATTAACTTAAATGTATGATAAAAAGAACATGTATGTTGTAGAGCCTAAAGATTAGGATTAATATTTATGTAGCATGAGAATAGTTATATTGTATATATAAGATTGGATTGTGTCTCTAAGCTCAATCTGATGATATATTGGAAACAAAATCTCAAGTATAAAAGCTAAAAAGGGTAAACAAAAAAAGTTAGATTATTTATATATAATGAAAAATGAATTTTTAAATTAGGTAAGCATATTATGATGACTTTTTAATGAAACTTCCACAGTTATATGATTTTAGTGGGAAATTCATAATTATAAGATTATTTATAAAATTAACAACATCTTTATGTTTTTTCGAGGAATGTATTGATCTTAAAGTTGTCGTTAATCCTTTATAAGCTAGTGGTCTAAGAGTATATTAGTCTACAAGAAAATAAAGAATTAAGATGGATTAAATTTCATACCTGAACAATAAAATTTTATGCTAATTAAATTTATCTATGAATTAGATCAAAAAATGTATAAGAAAATTCATGAATTAGTGTAGAGCTTTTACTGACGAATAAGTCTCGATTACATACAAGTACGATAGCTAATATAATATTTTTAGTATTATCAATGAATAAATTAATGATCTCTATTTGGTTCTTTCTAATAATCAGTTCATAAGGCCTTCTATCTCACTAAAACAAGAAATATTAACATTTACCATTTTTTGTCTCTATTGATGGGACAATTGTCAAGCCCTTAGTCTATCCCCTATACGTAAACACGGGACGTAAGATCACAAGTGACCCCAAGATAACCATGAGCTGGAATATTATAAGCATACTAAAACATTTGAATAAAAGATACAATGCAAAAGCTTAAATCAAGAGATAACTGGAAGATGGGAAATACTGAATATTGATATGAATATGCAATAAGCTTCTAATTGTTAAGTGATAGTGAACATTCACTCAAATGCTAAAGCTAAATAAAATACTATGTCTGAAAAAAGTTTCTAACTAACTAGAGTTGTTGGGACATGTCCCCAACAAAACTGAAACTGAAATAAACATGTCTATTTCCCCAAATGTATGATGACTCACCACTTATGATACTGAGTATGGATTGTTATTCTAACAATAACCTGTATTTATAAAGTCAATAAACAGAAACAGAAATAAGATGAAGCAGAAAAAATATAAAATACAAGAATTAATCCGAGTCCACAGAAACTATTGTGTGTCGTTAATAAATTTAATCCCCTCACTGTACTCAAGGTTATGGATTAATTTCTCCCAAGATAAAACGGATTAAACCTGTGAAAGAAATAGCGGTACCTCAACTTCTTTAACTTCAACGAACTTAAGAATAGCAACAAGTCACACAGACTCAGTCGATCGACACTTTGATTTTTTTTGAGAGATAAATAAATGCAGAGAAGGAAATTTTTCAGTGTTTTAAAAATTCAAAAATTGACTTCCTTTTATAGCCATTTTCCTCAAGGAACATGTCTGTTCAGTGAAATCTGTTCAGACCCATTTTATCCAGAAAGTTGTGTATTTTGGAAAAAATAACAACTTTTCAGAAAATTGTGTCTGTTAGGAAAATAACGACTTTTTGGAAAGTAACGACTTTTCATAAAGTAACGACTTTTCGAAATGGGAGATATGACTTTTCATTTGTACTTTGCAAATGACTTTTCATTTTCTCTCAAAAGTAGTTCCCTCACTTTTCATATTCTCTCTTTTCTTTTCCCATTCACACTTGCTAAATCCCAACAATCCCCCACATGAATGGCGAAGGCTATTGTTAAAACATATGCATGAGAAAACATGTGTGTCTTGTAGGTAAAGGTTAATCGTATAAGTAGGTTTCTCTTTAAACTTTCCATAGTGAACTTATATCGGATATACTCGGTCAATCGGTAGATTTGATATCTTTGAACTGTCGAGCTTTGGTGTATACCTAGACAACATATATCACACAATCAACCCTTGAACTCTTCTTATTTCTCATTGTTTTGTTCGTTTCAGCCATGAACATATCTTGGATAATTAGTGCTTAAAGAACTTGCCTTACCAGATTCTCCTTGAAGAGGCTTACACTTCACACTTACATAGGTGATTTCTAAATGTGTTATCCCATTGATACACCATTTGATATTCCCTATATCAAACTTAGAAACTATTAAAAAGTCCTTATGTCTTTATCCTGGTTACTAAACATTGTCTCATCATGAGAATGGACCATAAAATAATAATAATCTTTCCTTTGACAATGTTGAACCGTCATCAATGACTTTGTTTTATATCCTTGAACCTAGATCTTGGAATCTCCAGTCTTCTAGGTAGAGTTACCACCACGATTACTTGTTCTCGGCCATAGTCCCATTCGCGTCGATGATTTCTCAACTCCCTCATTATTTAGGCCTTTTGCAAGTGGATCCGACACATTATCTTTTGACTTCAAATAGTCAATTGTTATAATTCCACTAGAGAGTAGTTGTCTCACAGAGTTATGTCTTTGTCTTATGTGACGAGACTTGGCGTTATACATAATGCTTCCAGCCCTTCCTATTGCAGCTTGACTATCACAATGTATGCATATAGGGGCCATTGGTATGGGCCAAAATGGAATATCTTCTAAGAAATTCTGGAGCCATTCAGCATCTTCACCTGCCTTGTCTAAGGCAATGAATTCAGACTCCATTGTAGAGCGAGCTATACATATTTGTTTGGATGATTTCCAAGATATTGCTCCTCCACCAATAGTAAAAATGTTACCACCTGTGGATTTTGTTTCACTTGACCCAGTAATAAAATTTGCTTCATTATATCCTTCAAGAACGACAGGATATTTGTTGTAATGTAAAGCATCTTTTTGAGTGTCATCTAAGTATCTCAAAACTCTCTTCATTGCCAACCAATGATTATGATTAGTATTACTCGTGTATCGCCTCAGTTTACTAATAGCGCAATCTACGTCTGGTCCTGTACAATTAATGACCTACATTAAGCTTCCCCATACGATAGCATAGTCCAATTGAGACTGACTTTCACCTTTATTCTTTGCAAGATGAAGATTTACATAAATTGGAGTCTTTGCCCTTTTAAAATTCAAAAATTTCAATTCTTCAAGTATCTTTTTAATATAATGAGTTTGAGACAATGCTAGACCATTAGGAGTTTTAAGAATTTTAATTCCTAATATCACATTAGCAACTCCTAAATCTTTTATATCAAACTTACTAGCAAGCATATGCTTTGTAGCTTTTATATTAGCAATGTCTTTGCTCATTATAAGAATATCATCTATATATAGGCATAAAACACCTTCTTGATTTGGAGTACCTTTAATGTAAACACATTTATCAGATTAATTGATCTTAAATCCTTTTCACAACATGGTTTGATCAAACATTGCATGCTATTGTTTTGGTGGTTGTTTTAGCCCATAAAGTGACTTATTAAGTTTGCACACTTTCTTTTCTTTACCAGGAACTACAAAAACCTCAGGCTGTTATATATAAATTTCCTCTTCAAGCTCCACATTTATGAAGGTTGTTTTCACATCTATTTGATTAATTTCAAGACCGTATACTGCAGCTAGTGCAATGAACATCCGAATTGATGTAATCCTAGTCACTAGCGAGTATGTGTCGAAATAATCAAGACCTTTTTTTTGTCTAAAACCTTTGACAACAAGTCTTGCTTTATATTTGCCAATAGTTCCATCGTCTTTCATCTTCCTTTTAAAGAACCATTTTGAACACAAAGGTTTGTTCCCTGGAGGAACATCAACCAACTCCCAAGTATGATTGCTTAAGATTGATTCAATTTCACTATTAACAGCCTCCTTCCAAGAGTTTGAGTCGCTAGACAACATTGCTTCCTTGAATGTTTGAGGCTCACTTTGAAGAAGATATGTTACAAAATCTGATCCAAATGAAGTAGATGTCTTTTGATGTTTATTGCATCTAAGACTTTCTTCATTTTGTTCATTCTCTTTTGGTTCTTCTCTGGGTTGTTTAGATTCCCCACTAGATGACTCGAGTCTAGTTTTATATGAATAGATATGTTCAAAAAATCCAGCTCTATCTGATTCCATTACCGTATTATCATGAATATCCGGATGTTCGGACTTATGAACCAAAAATCGACAGGCTTTACTGTTTGTGGCATATCCAATGAATACACAATCCAGAGTCTTAGGTCTTATTTTTACCCTCTTAGGTATGGGAACATGGACTTTGGCTAGACACCCCCACACTTTGAAATATTTCAAATTGGGTTTTCTACCTTTCCATTTCTTATATGGAATTACATTTGTGTTTGAGTGAGACACTCTATTAAGTATCTGATTTGCTATAAGGATAGCTTCCACCCACAAGTTCTATGGTAATCCTGAACTTATAAATAATGCATTCATCATTTCATTTAAAGTTTGGTTTTTTCTTTCTGCAATTCCATTAGACTGAGGAGTGTAGGGAGCAGTAGTTTGATGGATTATTCCATTTTCTAAACATAATTCTGCAAATGGAGATTTATATTCTCCACCTCTATCACTTCTGATCATTTTGATCTTTTTATCTAACTGATTTTCAACTTCAGTTTTATATTTCCTAAATGTATCTATTGCTTCATCCTTACTATTTAGCAAATAGACATAGCATTATCTAGTGCAATCGTCAATAAAAGTTATGAAATACTTTTTCCCACCACATGATGGTGTTGACTTCATGTTACAAATATCAGTGTCAATCAATTCTAAAGGATTTGAATTCCTTTCAACAGATTTAAAAGAATGCTTAGCATACTTAGATTCAACACAAATTTGACATTTTCATTTATTGCACTCAAATTTTGGCAAAATATTTAAGTTAATCAATTTTTGCAAGGTTTTGATATTAACGTGTCCCAAACGTTCATGCCATAAACATTTAGACTCAAGCAAGTAAAAAGAAGCAAAATCTTTATTCATATCAACTGCAATTACATTGAGTTTGAAAAGGCCATCACTAAGGTAGCCTTTTCCTACATAGATATCATTTTTGCTTACTACTACTTTATCAGAAACAAATACACATTTAAATCCATTCTTGGTCAGAACTGGAATTGAAACTAAATTCTTTCTCAATTCTGGAACATATGAGACCCTATTAAAAGTCACCACCTTGCCTGATGTCATCTTTAATAGGACTCTTCCTGTTCCTTCCACCTTTGCAACAACGGAGTTTGCCATAAACAATTTTTCATCTTTAAATGCTGGAGTATATGATGAAATTAATTCTTTGTTGGCACAAACATGGCATGAGGCACCAGAATCTATCCTCCATTCTCTTGGATTTCCAACCAAGTTACTTTCTGAAAGCATTGAACATAGATCGTCCATTTCTCCTTTGGATTCAGCCAAGTTTGCTTGATCCTTCTTTTTCTTGTCCTTCTTAGGACCCCGGCGTTCATTAGCCCTATGACATTGTTTACCACAATTAAAGCAGTTTCCATTTAATTTCTTCTTAGGAGGATTGCTTTTAGGACAAGATGCTTTCTTTCATTTCTTTAATTTTGTGGGATCTTCTTCAACAAAATTTACTCTAGATATTGCAGAATTACCACGTGACCTATTTTCTACAGCCTTATTATCCTCTTCGATTTTCAACCTTACTATGAGATCTTCAACAGTCTTCTCATTGCGTTTGTGTTTCAAGTAGTTTTTAAAGTCCTTCCACAATTGAGGTAACTTTTCAATAATTGCAGCCACTTGAAAAGCATCATTCACAATCAATCCTACATTAAAGGTTATGTGAGTATTAAGGGAAAACCTAATATTTTTAACATAGGCATTAAATAAATTTATACCTTCAGCAAGGGGATCATGGATTATGACCTGCAATTCTTTAACTTGGGTGACGACAATGTTACTGTCTATCATCTTATAGTCCAGAAATTTTGCAACAATGAATTTCTTCATTCTGGCATCTTCTATTTTATACTTCTTTTCTAAAGCATCCCAGAGTTCTTTTGAGGTTTTGGCATTGTTGTACACATTGTACAGATCATCTTGCAGACCCACTCAAAATATATTTTTTACAAAAAAATTCTGAGTGTGTCCATGCTTTTGTTACCAAGAATCGTTCATCAGCCGGAGTTTCATTTGACATAACAGGAACATTCTCATTGATGAACTTCTGCAGACTCAACGTAGTGAGATAGAAGAACATATTTTTCTGAAATCTCATAAAGTCGATTCCAGAAAACTTTGCAAGTTTCTCAGCCTGTGCTAAGGCAGCATTTGAACGATTATGTGCGGACGTTGTTGTTGCTGCACTTACTATTACAGCATTTGTTTGACTTGAATTAGTGATTTTTTTCCGTCACAACTGGCAGATAAATTAAGTATTTAAAATACTAACAGCAAAGAACAAATCTTTACACAAACTGTTTCTGATTTAACGATAGAGTTTTTATGTTCTTTTAATCTTTAATCGAATGAATTTTAAAAAGTCAAGCAGAGTAGAAAACAATAAAGGTTTTAATCTCCAGAAACCTCAATTACAGAAACTATTAAATTTATAAGATTGTTATTCTTACAATAACCTGTATTTATAAGGTTAATAAACAGAAACAGAAAAAAGATGAAGCAAAAAAATTATAAAATACAAGACTTATTCCGAGTCCACAGAAACTAGTGTGTGTCCATAAGAAATTTAATCCCCTCACTGTACCCAAGGTTATGAATTAATTTCTCCCAAGATAAAAGGGATTAAACCTGTTAAAGTAATAGCGGTACCTCAAACTTATTTAACTTCAACGTACTTAAGAACAACAGCAAGTCACACAGACATAGTCAATCGACACTTTGATTTTATTTGAGAGAAAAATAAAAGCAGAGAAGAAGATTTTTTAGCGTTTTAAAAAATCAAAAATTGACTTCCTTTTATAGCCATTTTCAGCAAGGAACATGTCTGTTCAGTGAAATCTGTTCAGACCCATTTTATCCAGAAAGTTATGTCTTTTGGAAAAAATAACAACTTTTCGGAAATTTGTGTCTGTTAGGAAAACAACGACTTTTTTGAAAGTAACGACTTTTCAGAAAGTAACGACTTTTCGGAAAGAGTAACAACTTTTCGGAATGTTACTGTTACCTGTAAATTTGTAAGAGATAATTTTAACATGATTTATTTGATTTAACAAAAACTGATTAAATAAATTTTTTCCAAAAAAATTATCAATCAATCACATCATTTGCCAAATCCAAATCCAAATCCAAATCTGAATCCGAAGCCGTGCGAGCGACGACGACGGCGAGAGGGGGCTTCTTCTTCTTAGCTCTTTAAGAAGTAATGAAAGTGTTTCCTTCTATAAAGACAACAATTTCCCTTTCTTTTGCCGAGATGGGAGAAATGTCTTTTCATTTGCACTTTGCAAATGACTTTTCATTTTCCCTCCAAATTAGTTCCCTCACTTTTCATATTCTCTCTTTTCTTTTCCCATTCACACTTGCTAACTCCAAACATGGATTGGGAACAGATCTATGTGTGATTTGAGTGTTGAGGATCCCAACCTAGATCATGAATATAATTCAATCTTATATTAATATAATATATCTTAAGATACATCAATGTTTAAATACTTATCCTAGACTTTAGGCTCTACACCATACATGTTCTTTTTATGATGAATTTTAGTTATCTTTTGTCAAACATTAATCGTGTTTTAAATGAAGGAGATTGACATAACATTCTAGACCCTAGTGCAAGAGACGATTCACTATAGTTCCATAACAAAGAAAATGAGGATTCATGGACAGAAGAATTTATAATTAAAGAGAATCCCCTTATTCTCTTGGTTCAGGAATGGAGCAATATATGTGTCAAATAGCGGATTCTCTTGCAGCAGATACGGGCATACCTCTATCCTATTGATCCAATTCCTAGTAAGCCATGTCTCTTTCTTTTACATAAATCACAGTTTATGATGATTAATGTTGGAAAAGAATAACTTAGATTTATGATAAAAAAAACATGTAGGGTATAGACATAGAGTTTAGGATTAGTATTTAAACATTGATGTAGCTTATGAATGGTTATATTATAACTATAAGATTGGATTGCAATCTCTATGTTCAATCTAATGATATAATGAAAACACAGTCTCAAGTAGAAAAGCAAAAATGAGTAAACAAAAAAAGGTAGATTATTTATGTTTTAGAGTGAAAAATTAAAGTTTGATTTTTCGGCAAAATGAATTTGTCATAATCATATGAAAATCTATGAAATTAACTAGATCTTTATTTTTTCAAGGTATGTATTGATCATAAAGTTTACGTTCATCCTTGATGAGGTATCGGTCTAAGAGTATATTAGTCTACTAGAAAAGAAAGAAATACGATGGATGAAATTGCATAGCTTTTAAATAAAATTTCATGCTAATTATATTTAGCAATGCATTTGTGCAAAAAATACATAAGAAAATTCATGAATTAGCTAGGAGGTTTTTACAGATGAATATGTTAGCGATTACAGACAAATTCCATAGCGAATTTTTTTATTTAAGAAGTATTTATCGCTAAATTAATGATCTCTATTTCGTTCTTTCTAAAAATGATTTCATACGACCTTTTATCCTAGTAAAAACAAGAAATATTAAGATTACCAATTTTATTCATGAATCTTTGTGTGTATTGATGGGACAAGTGACACTCCCCGAGGCAATCCCCTTGGTGTAAACAAGGCCTAGGATCACGAGTGACCCTATGCTAACCTTGAGCTAGCATATAATAAGAATAATAAAACAAATAAACAAAAGATACTATGCAACTAGGTTGTATGGAAGAACTAAGTATTGGAGTAAGCTTCACCGAACCTGTTAACTCTAGATTTTAGTTTCTTGAAATCTTCCTCCAATACAAGTATAAGGTTGTATTCTTCAATAAAGTCAAACTATTATTTTGATAGGAAGGATTCGGAGTATAACTCGATGATTTTGGATACCCTCAATTCCTTAGAGGAGTTTTTTTTTTTTTATTACAAATGTAGCCAAAAATGGTATTATTCCAGATTATAACATTTCATTCAAAATAAGAGATTACTTAATATATGTTTGATAAGTTAAGCTAATTGAAGCAGATTAGATTTGTTAACTTGGCGTGTGAAGTCCACAAGAATTCGACGAAAAATATTTTATTGTTATGCTTACTTTTGTGTTGGAATAGTTATATTAAGATGGGACAATAATCCTAATTCCTATGAAGTAGGTGGTGTACTTGTGCATCTCGTTAACAACAAAAACACTTCTCATTTAAAATTGGTCTAATTTTAAAACAAAAGACTCAGTCTATTTATGTAGAACGTATTGAACCACGTATATTTGCTACCTTTTAAACCTAATTCAATCATCTCACAATAACTAACACTAGAAAAAAATAACTATTAGCGGTAGTAAATAAACATAATAATAAAATTTGTTAAAGTCTTACAACCATTATTTAAGTCTTATTAGATCTAATGTCGCTATAGCTTTTAGTAACATATACAAAGAGTGCTATTTATCGCAAAAAATACATATTTAGCAGTAATTGTTAATTAATTGCTGCTTTATGTAATGTAATCAGAACCCATAAGTCATTTACCTGAAAAATGATAATAGGCCTACCTTCTGCTTTATTTGTATTGCTCAATAGTTTATTAATATCACCCCTATTATCAACTAATCTTAATATTTGTTCTAATTATTTCTATGTTTTCCCTCAAAATACATTGTACATTACATATTAATTTGAGATTATCTTTTGATAAGATTTTGAAAAGATTGCTATTGTTGAAAAAGTGTATCTTTAGTAGATTGTAATGGTGAAGTAGGAGTTACTGCAAAAGATAAGGTAGAGGTTTTTGTAGGGGTTATAGTAGGTAATTGGAGAAGCACAATTTTTATATCAGGGGCACTCAATTATGTTTTGTTTAAAAATTGTTGTATAGAATGGGTGCTTAGATAATATATTTGAATGATTTCTTATATATTTTACACAAATAATAGTGTTTATCACAAAAGTCAGTAGGTGCTTAAGCACACATACTTTATAGCATATGTACCCCAATGATACTGGGCATTTAGGTTTTTGTTTGTGTTGCCTTGTGTCGCCTGATTTTTACAATAGTTGTGGCGTAGTTATTTTTATCTTTATTTTTGTTTAATTTAATTATAGTGTTGACAACGTTAGTCTTAATTGTAGGACCGTATTAGTCTATGAATTACTTTAAGCTCTTTGAAGGGAATGTTGTGTATTGAGACCCCTTCGAGATAACTCGGTTTTGATGAGGACTTTTCCTATATTTGTATATTTTAGAGTTAAGATATTTAGATGCATTAGCATCGAATAAATTGACGCTAATACATTTATAACTTGAGCTAGCATCTAAGGATTGGTGTTTTTCATGATTCCTTTTCTTTGTGAGTACTACCAGCTGGCATGGGTCCTCCATTATCTCTTTCCCCTAGTCTACCGATTATGATATCACGTTAGTAGGTGCTTTCTTATATTGGAATGGTGCTATGTTGTAGCTCATTTGTAAATTGGACTTCCCTTTTCGCAAGTGGTATTAGTTTTATCAAAGACACGTAATTTGGTACAAAGTATATATAGTATTTCCTTCGTAGACAAAGCTTTGTAAGCGGCGACCTATGAAGATATGATAATTCATTGGTAATTTAATTTATAATTATACACAAATGTGTGTGTAACGTCCACGTAATACATAGGATGTACATCCATCATTACTAACTTCCCCAATTTATTCCCTACTTGAGCTAACATTCCATGGTCCTAGAATGATGTTTTAGTTCGAGTAGTATGATCCGGAAGTGAAATAGGGAGTGAATTGTTCTTTTTTAATATTCTTTTTAGAATAGGGGACTTAAAAGAGTCGCTAGTTAAATATTGTTTCTAGGAATAAACAAGAAGAAATGGAATTGTGCAAGGTAAACTTGACAGAGGATATTTTTATACTAGTTGAGATCCAATGTATATCTTACGTCCAGTTCCCTTTGGTTCGAAGGGTGTTGTGTTCTAGTCTTTTAACTTTGTAATGAATAAATGTTTTCAATATAGTTACTATATCTACACTAAACGTTTTTTCTTTCACTTTTCTTTTGATACAAGCGTTACCAACAATATTTTTTCTTCTCTCTCGCATATTGTAGACTCGTGTACATCTTCTCTTTAGAAGACGCTCTCTTTTATATAGTGTTGAGATGTTGAGACTGGAATCTTCTAGATTTTGAGAGGACAACCCAAAAGATTTTATCTTTTAAAAAAATGTAGTAAAGATTTTTATTTTAAAAGAATAAAAATAAGACTAATCTTCAGCTTCCTGCTTGATTGCTTCAAGATATTTATTTTATCCTCGTAGATTGACTTCTTTCCTGATGAAATAATCATTGATTCAGTTCAACTGATTGTAGCTATTATGTCTTCCTTGAATCAAATAAGCTTCTTTTTTACTGTCATATTTTTTGTATTATTTAACCATTCAAATTTTGTAATATCATCATGGAGTGTATTACATATTGTGTGTACAAAATGTGTTTGCTTCCAATTGCATATGTAAGTGTACATGGCCGCACATGTAATATGGTGATCCTAAAATAGTCAGATTATGGATCATAAAGGACTTTTCAATTATATATTCTTACTAAATTATATTAGTTCTAATTAATTATGTAAGGGAGGCTTGTAGACAATGCCCACTATAATTTGTGTTTATTCTTATCTTTTCATTTGAATTTTTTGTCTTCGCATCCTTTTTTATCTAGGTGGAAACAAAATTTCATAAAAAAAATTATCTGGAACATTCCAATCCGTGTTATCTAGAATTTGAACCATTTAATCTTTATAAGATTTTGCTAATGCATCAGACTTATAGTAATAAGATAAATATTGATTTACATCTGTAATACTCTTGCTCTTTAAAACAATAATTGTGTTGCACAAGATATCTCTTCTAGTTGAAATATTCCACAAGTACATACATTCTGCTAAGCCCAAGCAATTTATCTTCTGCTAGATTCATAAATTCAGAAAATAAATTTAGACAATGGAAAATTTTGTAAACATTAAAAAAGAAATAGATATGTTACATGAAATGCAGCTATTTTCTATTTTTTTAAAGTAATGTTGATCAAATAGCCAAATGATCCATATCAAATGAATAAAATATATAGTTATGTATCTTTATACATACCCTCATCTTTGAATATTTATGTTGAGCTACAATCAATACCACCTCAAATAATTTCCTCTATGTATCCTTTGTATATGAGGATATTTCTCCGTTTTAACAGTTTCAATAACCAAATAGAATTCTGGCCTCTTTAAAAAATATTAATATAGAGAACTGGTGTGCCTTAACGAGACAATCATTGATACATTCTGTGATGTTCAAACTCCTCATTCTACCTCTGTTTACTGTTGAATAAACTTTCAACCACTTCACGTACCTAGCATCCTAAAGGTTTTACTTAACTCTATGATCAACCTTTTCCACCTTAGCCATTAATTTATCAAAATCCTCCTTTCGATAAGTCTTAGCCATATGGTAGAATAGATCACTTAGGGTGGTTCTGCTCCTCTTGTAGATACAAAATACAAAATTAAATTTACACTATTAAGACTTGAGAACTAATCTATATCATGAATATTATATCAATATCAGATAACCATCAAAAATAAAAAAAAATTATCACGATGATACATTTGTTAATTAAAATATTTTAACATAAAAGATTACAAAGGGAAAATCAAATACTCTAAAACTTTTTCCTGTCACGTCTCTTTGCTTTAAAATTTAAATTGTGCTCTATTTGATATTTCTTCATTATAGCTATGAGCGTTACTTTCTCCTTATACAACTGTCTTGTCTTCACCAATGTATTCTTTGAATCTCTTTTAAAATTTGTGACTTGTAATTCTGAAATATAATATGAATCACAAATTCTTGATTTAACCGCAACAAGAGCTTAGGTTGTAATTTTTGTGTCTTCTACACACCTAATTTCTTCGGATATAGCATCAATGTTATGTATCTCTCCACCATTCTTCTATAGTGTATCAAAATATAGGAAGTATATTGCAAATGTAGACACATTTTTTTCATCTCCAAATACAGTTTACTCCCATAACATTCTTATATTTCAATGGAGATGAGTTACCTTCTACGATTTATGTGATTTCAAAGTTTTTCCTAATCTCATTGATCTCCAACTTGGTTGAAATGGTGGCATGAGATTCATAAATGAAATCAGATGTCCAACGAAAATTCCATCACATTTGTAACTTAAGTAACTCACCTCGCTTACCCAAATACTTGAATATCTGAACAAAGTCAATGCATTCCTATTGTATCAACCAATTTTATTGAGTAATTTCAAATTTTCACTATTTTGGATGCAATGGAGACTTGATGGAGATAATGGAAATTTAAATCTTAAATTTTTTTGAATCGTGGGAATTAAAATCAGTTTTATGTTTATTTCCATTATTAATTAAAATAGTCAACTTTCGCGACGTATCACATCTAATGTATCCATACAAACTTATATATGCAATGACTTTTGTTTTAAGAATTTTTTTTGTAAAATAGTAAAGAGTAGGGATGAGACAACCTCAGCCCGGTGACGTGACACCACCACAATCAAGAATTGTCTTTACAAAAATCTATTTCCACAATAGCCTTCCTCTACATTCAGTCTTATACTTTCCACCTTTTTCTTACGAATTATGCCTCCAATAAATCTTCATCGTTCACTAGCTGTAACTCCTCCTTCCCGCACACAAACTCCCTTTACTTCTAACAGTTGTTATCGTTCTCCCATGTTGCCTTAAACACAATGATCACCGCCACCAACATCGAGCAAATTTCTGCGACCCTAGAATTGTGCTCTTAACCTAGACTCTTCGAATTAAGCCTTGCATTGTTTATTTACCATCTCACCCTCACACCATGCACCGTAATTCCCAATTACCTATTAAAGGTGAATTAGCTCTGCATCTCACTCACAAACCTCAATTTAAGTGTCTCAAACCTAGACAAGATACTGCACATAGCCAGAAACGATGCAAAACTTTTCTTATTTACCCGATCTGTATTTTAACATAAATAACAGTAGCTATTTGTATCAGAACTCAACATAGAAATCGTGTCAACAACAACCTTATGAATTCGTTTTAAACATCGCACATCTTGTGTACAACACACGTACAAATTCGTACATCACATTCTCAGTTCTTGTGCCCTGTTGTTGTAGATGTGCAGCGCCGCGTTCCTACTATCTCACGGACTACCGAAGTTTCTTGCTTTAATTTTTAGCCATTAAAAACACCATTGGAAATTCCTCCAGACTCTCTTGGTATTTCACCTTATCAATAGATCTTCTTTTCTCTAGGTTTTTCTTTCTCTCTTTAGGGCTTCGATCGTTCCCTATGTTCTCTTGGGCGGCGGCAGCCATGACAACCAAGGTGGATCCTCTTGATTCACTTCCTTCTGGCGTTAAACTCCTTCTCAGGCATCTTCATGCCCTGATTCCCAAAAAATTATCAGACATATATATCCTACATGGAAAATCACCGTTCTTATAGCCCTTGAGGCCAATTAGCTTCTCAAATACGTTGATAGAAGCACAGAACCGCCGCCGACAGTCATCACAGCCACAGACAAATCAGAAAAAACCAATCCGACCCATGACGCCTGGAAAGCAGTGGATAACCAGATCCGATCATGTTTGATTGCGGTCATCTCTCCCATTGTTCAGAAACACGTCCGATCCTACACAACTGCTTCAGCCCTGTGGACGGCCCCCACAACACGCTATGCATCAATTTCCCACTCTCATATTTTTCAATTGCGTGATCGTCTCCACACAATTACCAAAGGCACGAAAACTATGGCGGAGTATTTAGACGAGGTCTCACCATCATCACAGCCCTCGACACTGTGAACGAAATCATTCCCGAAAAAGATCTCGTCATGTGCGTCGTTCGGGGGCTCCCATCAGCTTACTCCTCTATTAAACAGGCGGTTCGCAACAGTCCAACGCCCGTTGACCTGGCTACTCTCTCCTCGTGGCTAAAAGGTAATGAAATCAACGTGGATCTGGAGAAGCAAACTTCTTCTCTGAGAAGCCGCTGTTATGGAGCCGTCCACCGCCCTCACCGCAAGACAGAACTATCGCGGGGGGCGTGTTGGCGGCCGGCAGGGGAGCCGCAATGGCTACGGCAGAAATAGCGGAGGCCGCGGGCGCGGCGATCGGCGATCGTCCGCCGTCTGACGGTCAAGAAGACGGCAAAGAATAACACCTGCACTCGCCGGCGGTGGCGATCATCTTCGGCGGCGGGCATGGCACTTACGAGCGGGATAGTCCAACTTGTCAAATCTATCAGAAAACAGGACACACCGCTGTTCGTTGCTGGTTTCGGTATGAGGAGAGCCAAAATATTGATAACCGTGCCAATTATGCATCTCAAGCCGGCCCTTCCTTTTAATGACTGTTGGATACTGGGGCCAACATGCACGTTACATCTGATCTATCCAAGCTTAACGCTCCAAATCCATATCATGGCTCCAATGGTATTACTGTTGGCAACGGTGAGTCCCTTAATATTTCTCACACTGGCACGAGTACCATTAAAACCCCCACCGCTATCTTTCACCTAGGTAACCTTACCCACGTCCCTTCTATTAAAACAAATCTCCTTTCAGTTCACCAATTCACAAAAGACAATAATTGCTCACTCTTGTTCACCTCTAATGATTTTCAGATCCTAGACAATACTACCAAGAGGGTGATTTTTCAGGGCCCCTGTGAACATGGTCTGTACGTTCTTCCTAGCACAAGTTCGTCTGCCCACCCATTGTCAGAAAGCGTTCCTGTGGCTCCGGTGGCTCTTTTGGCTGATGGCCACAGTCTGTTGTGGCACAGTCGTCTGGGTCACCCATCTACTCAAATAATAAATTCTTTAATGTCTCAATTAGGTTTTTCTTCCATTCATGTAAACAATTGTGACTCCTGTTCAATTGCTAAATCTCATAAATTACCTTTTACTTTATCTGAGAAGCGTACAACTGCACCTTTTCAACTTATTCATTCTGACCTATGGGGTCCTACTGTTGTTTCTTCATGTGTTGGTTTTCGCTATTATATTTGTTTTGTGGATGATTTTACAAAATACACTTGGTTGTACCCACTAAAACACAAATCACATGCATACACCACCTTTGTCACATTTGAAAAAATGGTCAAAACACAATTCAATTCTCATGTTAAACTTTTTCGTAGTGACAATGGAAAGGAATATGTAAATAACATCTTTGGCCAGTTTCTGCAATCCCTGGGAATTATACATCAAACCTCCTGTCCATACACTCCCGAACAGAATGGGTTGGCTGAGCGTAAGCATCGCCATCTCATTGAAACGGTGGTTACTCTTCTACATCAATCTCATCTCCCTGTCTCCTTTTGGATAGAATCTCTAGCCACCGCAAACTACCTCATTAACAGAATGCCCAGTCACACCCTCTCCAACAAATCACCCTATCAACTCCTTTACCAAGAACTTCCCAATTATACCAACCTCCGCGTCTTTGGGTGTCTTGCCTACCCTTTGCTACGCCCTCATATTACACACAAATTACAACTCCGATCCCGTCCTTGTATTTTTTTGGGCTATCATCCTACCTCCAAGGGTTATCGCTGTCTTGACCCACAAACTCATAAATTCTACATATCTCGTCATGTCAAATTTGTCGAAAATGAGTTTCCCTACGAGTCTATTTCCTCCTCCACAAATACATCATTCATTGGCGTCCTTCCCTTTTTTCCAACATACTAACAGGGTCCCTCAGCACCTGCCCCCACACCTCCACCCACTAGCCAGCCACCCCTCATCACCCCTTCGACCGTCACCCACAATACACCCGCAACCACCACCCACACTAACAACCAACCTGAACCACCTCATACCCACAACATCTCAAGCCCGATCCGTTTTGGACCCTTCCCGGCCACCCACGAATCACCACCGCCCGTGCAACCCCCCAATACTCATCCCATGTTAACCCGTGGCAAAGCCGGTATCTTTAAATCCAAAACCTTTCAGGCTACCATTCTACCAAATACACCCCTTCCCGATAGTGAACCAACAACCTACTCCGTTGCCTCAAAAATACTTATTGGCGTCATGCTATGGATGATGAGTTTAAGTCTTTGACTGATCAGAAAACTTGGCTTCTTGTACCTAAGCCCCATGGGCGGCACCCAGTGGGCTGTAAATTGGTGTACAAAATTAAACACAATGCAGATGACAGTATTTCCAGATACAAGGCTCGTTTGGTTGCTAAAGGCTATAATCAGGAGTATGGGCTTGATTACTCCGAGACATTCACTCATGTTATTCGGTAGGAAACAATTCGCCTGGTACTGTCACCCGCCGTGCGCAACAATTGGCTCATCAATCAGTTGGATGTTTCCAATGCTTTTCTTCATGGCATGCTTGATGAAACTATCTACATGACGCAACCACCGGGCTATGTTGATCCCCGCTTCCCTCAACATGTTTGCAAACTCCAGAAGTCTCTGTATGGGCTCATGCAAGCCCCCCGTGCTTGGTACACACGTCTGAAAATATTCCTCCAGGGACTCTGCTTCACATGTTGCGTACACGACACGAGTCTGTTTACTCGACATTCAGCACACTGTACAATCATTCTTCTTGTCAATGTAGACGATATCATTATTACAGGCTCTACTGCAGCTCTCATTCAGTATGTCACTCGAGCTATGCATACTACCTTCAAAATGAAGGACCTTGGCCCGTTACATTATTTTCTAGGAATGGAGGTTTCTCCGACAGGCAGCGGCTTGTTTCTTCATCAGTCAAAATATGCTCGAGATCTGTTGCAGAAAGCTGGAATAGAAAAATGCACCAATCAACCAACACCGATGGCAGTCTCTTCGTCTACGAATTGATCCGACACCCCCTTTGCCGATATCACCCACTTCGCAGTCTCATTGGGGCTCTACAGTATCTGGCCATTTCCCGTCCTGACATCCAGTTTGCTGTCAACCGAGTTGCTCAGCGCATGCATCAACCAAGTGAACATGATTACCATTGTCTAAAACGCATTCTCAGGTACATTTTTTTGCTGTCTAGGTCGTGGTTTACTCATTCCACCCGGGCACTTGGAGCTTCGGGGTTTCTCAGATTCAGATTGGACGAATGATAAAAATGATAGAAAATCTACATCGAGGTTTCTCATTTTTTGGGGCCGAACCTGATCTCTTGGTGTACAAAAAAATAATCCAAGGTCTCTCGGTCCTCGACTGAAGATGAATACCGCGCCCTTGCTCTTCTTGCTGCTGAGACCATGTGGGTCACATATATTCTTCGCGAACTCCGTGCCACTCACACTGTTCCTGCTCTGTATTGTGACAACAAATCAACCATCTGTGTGGCCAAGAATTCCGTCCTACACACCAGAATGAAGCATGTTGATACCGATTGTCTCTTTGTTCGCGAGGAAGTTCAGGCCGGCACCATGACTGTGCAGTATGTACCCACTGAAGAACAACCGGCTGATATTCTCACCAAGCCTCTCCCGAGCCGACAAAACGATTACCTCAGTTCCAAGCTTCCGTTCGCTTCCGCTCAGCTCAGCTTGAGGGGGGATAATAACAGATAGTATTAAATAAATAGTATTAAATAATATTTGTATTTACTGTGTACTATTCCTAGTCCTATTAGGATTAGTACTCCTTAATCCTAGTCATATTAGCATTAGTACTCCTTCCTATATCCCCTATATATATCTTCCATGTATTTCCTTATTAGGTTAACACTTCAATACAATCAATATTCTTTAACTATTACTATACAGAATATGTATGCTTTTCTTTGAATCCATATAAAAACTCCACTGTAAATTGCTACCAAATATACCAATTTCTTCATAATCTCACGATTTTCCACTCTTCCTTCACTTAAACGCATGTTCCACCGACGTATATAGAAGACAATTTATAAATGACATTAATTGCAGATTCATAAAATCAATAATGGGACTGATCTGTCGTATATAAATGACCTTCAAGAAGAACCCACCTTTTGTATTACTACTTTTTATGTTTTTTATAATTATTCCTTAAAAATAACCACGCTTTTTGAATTACAGACCCAATTACAGTCGATACACACGGTGATTGAGATGAAGAGTTCTAATGCATGCTTCTATTTGAGGAAGGAAATTTATGAAAAAATAGAATTTACAAAGGATCCTCCACTGGGCCAGCCACATTCACTAAGGATCATCTAGGTAACCTACATTCTCACTTGCATACACTTGCTTTACTATTATACCATTAAAGTGCCTCATTACCCTTTACTCCGACCTCTACCATATTTCTATTGGTCCTCCTATATGTGTTTTTAAAATTAATAAAAATATGTCGCACCACTACTTTTACTTGATACTCTTTCCTTTCTAATATAAGTTACGCTCTTTTCAACTCAATAATATTTCTTCTGAAGCTTTTACACAACACTTTTGACTTTTTAATCTTCCACCCCTCCTAATAAATTTTCAGCTTATTCGATCCCAACATACCTTTAACAATACTGTTTTATCCTTCATGTTCCTCTCCCAGAGTGATACTGTCGCCATCTCCTACTTACCTTCATACAAACTATCGCAACAACAAACAACCAAGAATGCCTACTTTTAATGCTGTTGTGAAACAATGGAGTTGGAGGCTTTGAACTTTTTTAATATCCTGTAAAGGTAAAACTACATGTCATCCATGTTGTTGTATTATGTACATATTTGTTTATTACATTTCCTCTCTTAAACAAACTTTTGCACGTACAATTAATGTCAATAGTTCTCCTCTAGTACCTTAGAAGTTGTGTGTGATGTCGCCTCAAATCCTTACACACTATACAACTCTGCTACTTTATATAGCTTTACCAGGAATCTAAAATTTAAATAACCACCAAGATCAGCTTGGACACATAAAATATTAAAGTATGGTTAAACTTTTATTCCATACCCCTTTATTTTTTAGATTAATATGTCAAAAAGGCTTATAGAGGCAGGCGGTTCACACTTCAATTTTAAAACTTCCTTTGTGTGTATGTGTGGATGCTTGTAAATCTATGTATACTTGGAATATATTCATCTCTTTCCTGTCATTGCATTATGTATATTGCAGCTCCACAGATTAAGGACCAATCCAGTTAATTCCACAAAATGCCCTAAATGCGTTAGATGTTGTCCATTCTACTGTCTAATATCCCTATGCACTATCCAGGTTTGATTCTTTATAATGTTTAACTTGACTTCTAATACTTTAATGCCTATATGTCTGTGAACTGGAAAAGAAAATGTCTATGAATCACCATGTTACACAATGACAATCAAGAATAGCCAAGGACAAACTCTCAATCGGGTGGGACAGTATCTTCTAGAATAGTTATTCACCCATGGAGAATTATATGTTGCATATCTTGAGTAACAACAAGAAAAGCTTTATCCATCCTCCACCCAGACGAGGACGAAGAAGCCTCGAATATTATTTAAAATATTATAAACAGAAAAATCTATAAGAATGTATTCCCAAGAGTGGTTGAAAGATATCTGCTGTTTCATGAACATTTCAAATTAGGTTTGATATTACAAAATAACCCTACAAGTCATAAATTGCAAATTATCATTTCTCATTGTTGTACGCTTAGATAATTTTCCATATAAATGAGGCTTAATGACGGAGATGCAATGTCAATGCCGATTAACACAACAAAAAATTTAGTTTTGTATATCAATCATTCAATTGATTTCACTAATATAATTCATACATTGTATGTAAGCCCTTTGTACAATTAAAATTTTAAAAACAGTATGAAGCAAAAACCTACCGGATGCGCATGAGTAAACTTAAATTAGGATGATATGCACAACATTTAGGCATTAAACTTTCGGCATTGAGGACACTTGGAATATCACTGTTTGACATCTCTTTTTGTGGTATTTTTGAGTTGTGGTAGGCTACTATTTCAAAAAAAAAATATAGAACTAAAACAGTGGAGTACATGCACTAGGGTTGACATATAAGTTGATAAAATCATAAAAAAAATTGGAATGGATCATACTCTATGCTTTTGTTTACACCTCAGAATACATGGTAGATATGTATAAGAATAATAGAAATTCCTTAAGTACTTTTTGTTGTCTATTTTATTTTTTTGAAGTGAAAATATTGTGAATTATTTAGAATTTAGAAAACAATTACTTTGTACATACGATGAATTGAAGATGTTCTTCAGACTGCATTGTGACTTGATTCATGAGGGTTAATGTTTCGTAAATCTCTGGGCGGAGGAACCAGTACCTCCTCCACCAATACAAAAAACTTTGTTAAACTAATACAAGTTTAACATGTGTAGCTTGATATTGATATTGGTAATAGATATTAGATTCTTAAAAAGTCCAACTATGATAGTGAAGATTGACGTGGTTGCCTTATATGAGTAGTTAAGGGAGGTAAATCATATGATACTTTATATTACTTCTCCTACCTTGACATAGAGTCATTTCTATTTTGGTGCAACTATTTGATGAGTCCTCTTCTCTCGACCAACATGCACTCCATCTCTCTGTCTTCATAATTGGGGGTCATTTATGATTCTTTTTCATGTTGGATAGATTTCTCCATTGTACGCAACCTTTAATAACATGTCCTATACAAACAATCTTTTCTAGTGCTGGAGAGTCAAGTTTAAAAGTTAGAGCCAAGGAAAACAATCTGTCAAGGCAGACTGTATCTTCCCAAACCTGTTTACACCTACGTACAAGTAGGTGTCTTAGTATCAAGACTAACAACAAGAGAAGGATCCATATTTAAAGCAGATAGGGATACATAAACAACTGTCTTCATTAGAAAATATATTCCGGAAGAATTGTTCCAAATTGTATGTGATATAATTGCCGAATTAAACAAGGCATTTGTACATATTTCAGAATTTGCTTCAGACATTAAAATAAGCCCTTTTAAAAATGGTGTGGAATGTGTAGTTTGTGAACTGATAAACAAATGATCAGGGGTAAACAAAATTAGGATTGCAAGCTAAATCTGAAAAGCATTTCTCTGTAGCAAAAAAAGAATATTGGGAGTTTCTCTTTTTGTTTACTCTAAAAACATTTGTTTAAATGGATTTTAACATAGTAAGTCACTAATTATTAAGGAGTGATTGTCCAGATTGATAAACGATTTTGCATACGATTTAAAAGCGAAGCGCTCACTGAAAAAATAGCAACCACATGGCCCAAAATCCCACAAGATGGCAAGGTATGCAACATAACCATCCACCAACAATTTGGTACACATATTCTGTGAATGTCATACAAAGTATAATGTTCCACTGGTTCATGGCTTCATCTAGCCCTTTGTCGCATTAAAAAAAACCTTCATGCATTGCATAGCATACCTGAGAGCTAGAGGAAATCAATTACTTTAATAATAAAGTGCATACTCAAGTGGAATTGACTACAAATAGTTCCTAATCTCATAACATAAAAACTCATCAAGCTTAGATAGATTATAGTTTGTGGTTTGTTATGAGAAAAACTCAGAGATTCAAAGGTTTTTTACTTCAAGGCTTTTTGCAGTCCTTTCGGAAATTTGTAATTTTTCATCATTATTTAGATGTATACGCCGGTAGGTTTATGATTTTTTTCTAGTTGTTGTTCAAAATCGAGTGCTCTCGGACAATGTGCCACCTGAAACTCTTATCCTCCTTTAGTTGTGCGTTTAGACGAATTTTGAATGAAATATTCTACTAATGCACAAGGAATTTGGTTGAAAAAAAATCTTATTGTAGTAGTATGCTAATTTTTAAACCGTAAATTCATTTAAACTTTACGTACCTCATTACTTTAAGAATTATTAATTTGTTAGTATTTTAACACATAGGAGTAAAATGAATCTCTCTTTCATAGCGAATGCACTAGCCTATTAGTTTGAGTACATTGAAAAAAAACTCCATGACTAACTATTTTATTGGCTATTCTTGTGAAAAATAGTGTGACCTTTCTATGAAACCAATCTACTAAGATAACATTTTTTTATCTTTACTATTTTAATAAATGTAGTGTGTTTCTACTCTTTGCTTTTCTAGAAAGACAAAATTAAATTTTAGCACTATGACAGGGAGGAATTCTTATCACATATTTTAGTAATGACAATGAAATTGATTTTGTGTAGATAAAAAAAGATATGTAATAGACCAGAAGAAAAAGTAACTAACACTTATATATTACTTTTCATAGAAAGACAATTAAAAGATAAAACTAATAGTTATATAAATTTTTGTAATTTTTTTTTAAATTTTTTTTAACCTACTCATGTTGCAAAATAGAATAAATTGATGCTATTCTCTCTCTCTGTCATTATATATATATATATATATATATATATATATATATATATATCTTAAATCATCCGACTAAGTCATCCGTGCTTTTGTATTTTTATATAATTTATAAACAACATAACATATTCAATAACATGTAAGCTTATTAAGGTAGTTTTCCATCGCACGAACCACGGGATGTTTACCTAGAAATTTATGATATTAAAACACAAATACGAATGTGAGAAATTATAATATGAGAGTATTAGTTTGATAAAGTCTGTAAATGACTCAATTGTAACTCTCTCACTAATTATCATGTCTCTAACCATAACATTTTTTCAAACAAAATCAATGACTGATTAACATAATAAAGCTCTAACTTAACTTTGTCACCAGTTAACTTCAATCAAAAATAAAAATATAGTTCATTTATTTCTTAACACTATTTAGATATCTTCATACATATTATTTCCCAAGTGTTAGAAGAAATGAAGAAAAATCCTTCTGAAACAAAAGTAAAACAAAGAAATCAAGGTCTATCGCGATATCCTTTTGTCTGGTATAATTTTAGTACAAGAGTGAGCTCGAAATGAGTAAGAATGAACACAAACTCATCTAAACAATTTTAACCTGCACAACTATATGATTTGGGTTCCAAGTCTAGCTTTGAGAAAAACAAAAAGGACTAAATAAAAGATTGCTTGCTGCAAAACGGCAGGGTGTTTGACTGTACAAAGAGCTTCAACTCCCAAAATCCACTACATATTTACAGTAGCTTGGCCGAGGATCCTGAGAACGGGAAAAAAATTAGCAGTCTCAATACAAATGGCGTTCCTCTCCTTCTTTTGTTGCTCAATTTTACATTAGTACATTGTTCCGATTACCACTTACATAATAATAGCAAGAAGCATCTTACCAAAGTCTATGAGTACCTGCATTAGACCATAAGACAATTATGCTTATAATAGTCTTCAAAAATGGAATTTTTATAAGCAAGCCTTAGTAAATCGAATTTTCCACTGGTCACAAAAGTACAAGCCAATAGAATAAAACACCCGATATAGTTAACATATTTACATGATATTTGAAACCTACAAACAGAAATGGCTAAAATTTTGTCTTTACAAAGTGACCGGCAGCTATATTTCTACATTAATTTTTTAAATATGCGTCACGAGTTGTTACTTGATATTGAATTGGCATAATGACATGATTTCTAATGTGTTTACTATTTTAAGAATATAGATATTTTCTGCTTTAGTCTTTTCGTCTACGATATTCCTTGTCTTTAGCCATGTAGAGTTGTTGGTAGACTTACTAACTTGTCTATAGGGAGATTGTGTTTTTCAAAGTTGTTGGTAGACTTACTGCCTAGTTAGTAGGAAGATTGTGTTTTTCCGTTACTGCATTTTATTTAGTAGAGATTGTTCGTAGTTTCTATTATTTAAATGCTTCTTCTTTCAGCTTAATGAAATATATCTTTTTCTTCTTCATTCATATGTTTTTCTTTAACTATTTATACAATCAAATTGGCATCAAAGCCCTTTTTTGACAGACTTGTGAGTGATTTGTGAGTATAGTCTAAGCGAACCATCAACAAAGTCCCTACATGTTTCCTTGAAAAGCCATCAGAACACATGGATTCAGAACACTCTTCCGGTTCTTATGGAATTTCTCCACCAGTGTTTGATGGAGAGAATTATCAGGTATGGGCTTTCAAGATGCAAACTCACATTGAGGCACGTGATATCTGGAAAGCAGTAGATGAAGATTACAAAATTCCTATTTTACAAGCAATCAAACAATGGCTAAGATCAAGCTTCACAAGGAAAGGAAGATCGGAAATTTTTTGGTGAAATGTTGCTTATATGCTGCACTTTAACCTACATTTTTTTTCCCAGAATCATGATGCTGGAATCGGCAAAAGCAATCTTGGATTTTCTAAAAGAAGAATACCAAGGAGATGAGTGAATAAAAGGTATTAAACCTATACATGTCATTAAAGAATTTTATATACAAAGAATGAAAAACTATGAAACTGTCAAATAATAATCAGATAGACTTCTTATCATTGTGATAAAGGTAAGAATGCTAGGCAATAAGCTTTCTGATAGTGATCAAGGTCAAAGATCACTTTGTCAAAATTACTATATGCATTGCAGGCAAAAGACAAAAGAAGGATAATACGATAGGAAGGGTCAGTAGAAGATGCATTTCAGGCCAAGTTGCAAAATTATCCTAGAAACAAATACAAGAAAATCAAAGGGAAGAAGAATTATGCTGAAAATAGTCAGGTTTCACCTGGTCGTGGAAGTAGCTACAATTCAGGCAGCAAGAAAGGAGAAAAATTCCCTCCATGTCATTAATTTGGAAGGAAGAATCATCCTCACTTCAAATACTATAGAAAGTCGGATATGATATGCCAAAAATGTCTAAAACTTAGGCATGCTGAGATCATCTGCATGGATAAAGGACAACAGCAACAAGGTGAAACTCAAGTTGCAAATCAACATGAGGAAGCACAACAATTTGCTGCATCATTTTTGCATCTAGATTTGAAGTTACAGTTGGCTTATTGATAGTGGTTGTACGAACCATATGACTACTAATGAAAATCTTTTCAAAAGGATTTACAGAACAACAATGTCAAGAATCAAAATTGGATATTGTGAATACTAGATAAAATTATGAATACAAGATAACATCATGAAACACTTGCCCACTGAGATATCATGATAATTAGGAAATCTTTATCTTACAAATTACATATTTAAAGATTACCGTCACAACCTCAGTACTATTTACACACTTACTGTACATCCTTACTTAGCTAATTCTAGAATCCTTGAAATACTATAGGGACCTCCTTTCAAATATCATAAGCATAAATTACATCAATCAACTCATGCATAATTTGCTATTCAACACCTATACATGGTCTTTAGTAACACAATGACAAATTCACATAAACTTCATTCTAATTAAAGTACACTCTAGCTCATCCCAATTAGTAACTCTTACTCTACCTGCTATCATTAATTTTACACAAACTCATCACTTATTATTTTACCCATAAGGAAAAACTCCTCAGTTATAACTTACCGGGTGCATGACTATAATAGAATAATTTTCCTCATCGGTATCTCCCTTTCAATAATTAATATATCTCTGCATGTATCGTGCTAACTCTTGTAACTTCTATTACTATTTATAACATAATACCATATACTATCTTTTTAGGTTAAAATACTAACCAAGCTCTAAAACACACTTCATAATAAGTATCTCAACTAAAACAACATTTAAAAAAGAGTGTCTTGGAGTACATCTCACTTTTACCTCAAACGCACTATTTGTATGTATAAGAGTGAATTCTCTCAAAACTCAACACTTAGACTCACTGACGGGCTTCTATCACTCCCCTTTGTAGTATCAAGACTATCTCAAGATTTCTACTAAGAGTAACTCATCAAAAAGTATCAAGGTGTTCTTTTCAAATACCTTGAGAATGAGGGGTAGTCGAACATGTATGAGAAATGCACGAGCTTAAATAACTTATATATGACATTGCTCCATTGAAGAGTATTTAAGTACAAAAGAAAGGGAACTTTTTTTAGATGTTAGTTCTCCCTTATTTATAGAAAAAGGGCCCACACAACAATAAATAATATCCTACAAACACTCTTTCTAGAAACCCTAGGACACTTGAACTATGTGCTATAATACAAATTTGTCATGCCCCAAACCTACACCGAAGACATAATCCATACTCAAAAACCATTTTGGGTTTCCGCGAGAACCGTTGGCCTGACTTATTTCTTAGCGGAATACTTACACAAGCAAAAATGAGAACTCATGATGCAAAATATAACTTCAAAAATTTATTTAAACTCAATTCCTATAATTGTCTGGAAATAACTTAAATTGTAATTGTAAAATGCCTTATAGACTCAAAAAATCATGATGAAAGAGAAAACAATGATAGAATCCTCAACCGTTAAACTATCTATGAAGACTCCATTATTACTGAAAAATAATCAGGAAAAGACCCGCGATATCCTGAAAAATTTAATGTAAAAGTGTAACCCTTTGGAAGAAAGAAGTATCACCATAGCTAACTAGACTTTAAGTGGTATCAATGAAGCGTTTACTGATGACCCTGAATCCATGTATATGCGTCATAAAAGATGTAGGCCAAATGACATCACTACATGGAATCTACAAGCATGAAAGGGGAATTCTAAAGCATAAACATAAGATTGAATTTATAGAAAATAAGTATACTTACTTGTTATAAAACACAATTAACTCAAGTATACTCAAGGATAGGATTGTAACGTCCCTAGCTACCCCCGAGATGCGGACACGGGACCTAGGACCACAAGTGATCACAAGCTAACTCTGTTGACATGATCATGAGAATACTAAAGATACTAAACTGATGCGGTTGGTAAATTATATTTTAAAATGAAAAGATGGGGAATACAAATATACTATAACTGAGATATTTGAAACTGATGAATTAAATAAATAAAATATTAACTCAATATTAAGCTGAAACTAACTATTTCTGAAAATAGCCTCTAACTGACTAGAAATTTTTGGACATACCCTAGTTATGTCTATCCAAAACTGAAACAAAAGGACTAAAAATAATGAAAATAAACTCATGACTATTGTTGTTGGAGAATGAGGACTCACCAGTGATTCTTCTAAACTGGAGATGAAAAGTTGATCTTAGTTTGATCAGGATGCTTAGAACTTTAACGTACATGAAGAGCATATGTATGACATGTATGCGTCAGTACTTATAAGGTATTTAGTACAATACATAGAGTAAAGTTGCAATAAAACATAACTGAACAAGTTCAAAAGCAAGTTTAATATTTTGAACATGATATAGTGAATTCTGAGCTATCTTTATTTAATGACCAAATTTATAACAAGCTGAGGCTGAATACAAACTGACCTGTAAATATGTTTAATGCAATAGAGTTTGACTGAAATGTGGGCGCTATTAAAAATTGATAATAAAAACACATGAACTAAATGTGTAGTCCGATCTATACGCCCCATCGAAAGGACCTAATATACCCTACTAGAGGTCTAATGGTATGCTTGCATGATCACTGAACTAATGCTCATAGAGGGGACTTACAACGTACTTAGCTAGTAGTTTTGGGACTGTTTGGGTTTGCTAAACCCTAGTCCAACTCGGTATTATGCTACTCCGAATGAATTAAGTAATTTAAATATTATGAATGAATTTATGTAAATATTCGATAACTCAAAACTGAACATGCAAACAGAGAATGCAACAACTAATCTGATAATAATGCATTAATAACTCAGACATGTATATCTGATGTACCTGAAATATCTTACCTAGCATGTGTAGTTCAAAAACTGAGTAATAACATGGTAATGTAATTTGGAACATATACCTAACTGAATCATGATAATATGTTGATGTTATAGAATCCCTAGGTGTATCATGATAAGGGAATCAAGAAACTGACTAAAAACAAAGGACCAAATGGTTGAAAGGAACCCACTAGTGAAATCCCACATACTTGGTGATGAAATCCACAGAGAAATGTTTCGATTTCGGGGCTCGAACTGTTGGAAATTTGTTTAGTTCTTTAACTAGGGTTCTTGACCTTTATCTCTTTTTTTCTTCTAATTTCCTACATTTTTGTTAATAATTTACATAGGAAAGTTTTATTTACGTTTCTAGGCTTAAACACACTAAAATCTCATGATTTAGGGTTTGGACGACGTATCTTAGGGGTTAAACGAAATAGGAAAAGACCAAAAGACCAATGAAATAGTTGTTGTAGAAGCAATTGATAATATCGACTGACGGGTCCCCGTTCAATCAAAGGTTCGTCATTTGGGTCTGTCCTTGGAGTTTGACAGACATGCCTTCACTAAAATGAGCATACTATTTTAATCTAAGTTCGAATATTAGAGAACTTGGTGGACCGGGAAAAATAATTCAACTATCTATCATATCATATGTCATAAGACAACTAATTCATTATCTTCTAAAAGTTATGGCCATTTAAATTTGACAAAACTATAATATCCTCCTAACTAGCTGCTAACCTTAACCTACGGTCAGACCTACTGACTGTATATCGAACGAAGGTCCATGATGGTCATCCTCAGTTCATGTAAGAGGTTGGGTAATGGGGTTTTGACCCACGAACACAGACTACGGACTGTAGTCTGACTTACGGACCGTAAGTCTGTCCGTGGGTCGAGACTTAGCCAATTTTTCTGAGCTGCGTTTGGAAGGAGCTACATTGGAAATCTACTGACCCATAGTATGGGCCGTAGATCAAACTACAGTCAGTATATGGTAATTGCGATTGCACCTAAAATTTTTCTAAAAAGTTTCTTTTTGGTCCATTTTTTATAAGGGGTGTTACAATGACAATCAACTCAAGGATAAGATACTGAACTCAAATATAAGATACTAAGGTCGAAGACACTCAGCTCAAGATACTCAATTCAAAGATACCAAACTTAAGATACTCAACCTAAAATAATCAATAAAATAATAACTTAATTGTCTGTAAAATAAAATGAAAACTCTTATTTAGGAGATTCTCTAACCGATAACCACCACTATGAGCTTTATGATGATACAACGTTTCACTCACTCTTCCAATATTGTTATATACCTTCTCAGAGTATATGAAATCCTCAAATAAGTAGATCAACAAAGCGATGCTTAAGAATCAATAATAAATGATTTAAAAGGTGTGACCTTTGACCCATGTTGGCATACATGGTTTATGAGCACGTTGAGTTTTCTGAACTTGTCCCCATATCGGTGCTCAACACTACTCCTAATAATATATATCATTCTCATATGTTTAAAACCATTTTATCATCCTCTAACTTTGAGATTATTACTCAAAAGGTTCTCTTAAAAGAGATAATGCTCAAAACACCATATAAATTCATTTGGAAGTGAAAGTTTCCTTTCATCTTAAATATAAAAAATTTTACTCTTGGAAATACGTAGTTCCCTTATATTTATTGTAAAATAAATAAAACTCGAATAAAATCATCCTCATACTCATACTCATTTACTCAAGTATTTAATCAAATTGTTAATAATGGTAAAAGGCTTCCCAAAATACGGTTCATGTCAAATTATGGAAGTGAACGACTCAATTCAAGGGTTTAAATAATTATATATAGAACTTAATACTCTAAATTCAATAATCCCTTACTTGAACGACTCAACGATATGTGTAATTTACTAAATGCTCGAGTCTTAGTGTTCAGTAAAGATTATAGGCATGGCCAACTCAACAAAAGGATCTCCATATATACCTTATAGTAATCCATAATTATGAAATATAGTTTTAAAAAAAATAGTAACTTAATACTCAAGAATTTCAAACTTGAAGATACTACGCCTATCAAGGATACAAAATTTTTTGAGTTCATGAGGAACTTATGGGAATGAACTACTCGACTCAAGGATCTCAATGATAATGTAGGATCACGAATATGCTCTTATTATTCACATATTCACTTACTCAAGTCTTAAAGCAATTATAAGTTATTGTAGAAGACTCCTCGAAAAGACTCATAAGGACTTTGTCAAACTTTACACTTAGCTCTACCTTAAATTTGAATTATGAAATTAAGGATTATGATGATGAAACATAGAAATTTTAATGGATTAGATGTAAATTTAATAGTTTGAATCAAGAAGAAAGTAAGAACAATTTTTTAGAGAACTTAGACGGACAAAACGACAAATGAAAAATGTGGGGGAAAGTTACCTTGACGCATTCTTGGTGTGGGGCGCCAACCCCTAAACATCAGAGTTTTCATCTTGGTGCACTTAACGCGCAACGCTCTAGCCTCCCTAGTGAATTCATGTCACATCGCGCCACCCCTTTATTAGAACAACCTGAAAAATATTTCTTCTTGTTCTAGCCCCAATTCACATCGAATCAGTTGTTTTTCTCAAAATTTTATTAGATTCGTAATCTTTACACTAGTGATAAATGTATGTTTGGGTTAGTGGGATATGGGGGAATTTTTTCTATGTCCTTGAGTTCTTTCTTTGTTTCCGCAAAAAAGAAGTACTGACATTGTCTTTGATTGTTGACCAAAAGAATAATGTCATAGAGGAATTCAATTGGAAGGAATATTTCCAACTCAACTTTATGATAAGAAGTTTTAGCGACCTTAACATCAAAGAATTATTATAATCGGTTGGAAAAATATTATTCACTATAAAGACTGACTGGGAACTTCGATCAAAATTTTTTGGGGTGTGACAATACAGCTCAAGAACGATGTTGTTGTGGACATAGTCATCTTGTCTCTGAATTTATGAAAACAAAGGAAGTCTAGGCATGGAGCAAGTATAGAGATACAATGCCTGGGGTAATATTACTGCTATTTGTAAAGATTAGAAACACTCTTCAACTATGATCTTATTTCTCATCACCGTACCTAATTTTCTGCAACTCATAGCTCAAACAAGATGACCTGACGACACACTCTTACTATATTCAAGGTTAACCTAAATAATAATATTTGAGTTTTATACATCTCTATAAGGAATCATCCCAAGAATATTACTCTTTACAACTACATTTAATCAACCTTGGCTCATATCAAGAACAACATAACTTTTAACAACATCACATTTAAGCTTATTAGTTTAACGATTTCGCCGACTCTTACTAACCAACTCTTTATGAAATTCTTATTCTCTCACCATCTTCCTAATACAACTAGATTTTCCTGCATTACTACTTGAAACCAACTAAGGGTTCTAATTTAATTGTTTCCCGTGGTAAAAATTCAACCTTCTCTTCCTCCATCGTTACAACTTCAGATTGAATTATGACACGATCATTATCAAGATAAGATCATTAACCTTCTCCTTTAACCTTTACTCCATTACTAAATGTACGTTTGAAAAGATATCTCCTATACTCTTTTGAATATATTATTATATTATTCTCAACACATTAATTTATTTCTCAACTTATCAACTCCCCCTTAGGTCAAATGCTGGCACTTGAAAGTTGTGGACATAGTAGATCATCTTTGAACTGGTTCATACCCCCGTTTACACTTACACTCGGGAAAAGTTTATATCATGACTACCGAACTCTACTTGAGAACATACTGAGAACATTTGCTAAGATGTTTCTCTTGACTTCTTCGAACTCTTTAGCAACATTACACTTGCACAAACCTATCCCATGTTGTAAACTCAATTATACAATCTAGGCAGAAATAGGAAACACCATAACCAGATTTGAGACCTAGTCTAAATACATACCACCTTGATACGCCTCTTAATGCTCATGTTACTCTTGTTAGTTACCCACCCTTCACTGCACTTATCTAAATGTTAGGGTCTCTCATTTGTGCCACTCATATTTATTGCATCTAACATCTTAATTTCCTCACCTACTCTATTTTTGGTCAACTTTTAATTTAAATGATATTTAAAAAGTATCTGAACATTTTTTTTATAATATTTATTAATGATATATTGATATATTCAAACAATGAAGAGAAACATACTAGTCATGTCATAATAGTCCTCTAAACTCTCAATGATCGAGATTTAGACTTGAGTCCACAACATTCTTGGACCACATTTTGTCTGCTAAAGGAATTCGAGTCAACACTAAGAAAGTTGAAGCAATGTGGAGTTGTCCTAGACTCACCTTCCCAACTGATATAAAGAGTTTCGTGGAATTGACTTTTTATCTATTTCATCATCGTTGACTAATTTGACTCATAAATTTACTACATTGTAATGGTATGAAGCCTGTGAGAAAATCTTTTATGAATTGCAAACTTAGTTAAGCACTATTCCAGTTTTGTCTCTACTAGAGGGTATGTAGGGTTTTGTTTTTTTATTTTGATGAGTCCCTAGTTAGACTTGTATGTGTATTGGGGGAGAATGGGATTTCTAAGCCAATGACTCCATAGAACATATGATTCTTACGAAGAACTACCCGGCTTGTGATCTCAGTTTTGGAGAAGTAGTTTGCTCTCGAGATATATCATTACTATGTTTTTGGTGATAATGTGAATGTGCTCATAAACTACTAGAGACTCTAATATGTTAGAATAAGCTAAGTCTTTGAAAAACTTAATTGATAAAACTACTCATATATTATTATATGAGTATTCTATACAATCTAGGTATGATAATGTTATTGCTGATTTATTTAGAAGGTTGTCGCTAGGGAGTATTTCTTATGTAAAGGAAGGTAGAAACAATTGGCCAAGGATGTTCACAAACATGTGAATCTTGATTTCTGTTTGTTAGATTCCACTAAAAACGAAGTGGTAATGATGAATAGGTTGAATTCTCGTTATAGTAAGAAGTGAAAGAGAAGCAGTACAAAGAACCCATTTTACATAAATTGAAGGTAAATACGCATAAGCAGAAACATATGGTCTTTTCACAAGAGGAGTAATGTTTTAATGTATCAAGGTATGTTGTGGTATCTATGTGTTGATGAAATCCTAGAGAGAATCATCAAATAAGCCTATAGTTTCCGAGATTCAATTCATCCTTATGCCATAAAGATGTACTATGACTTGAGAGAAGTGTATGACTGGAGTGGCATTAAGTGATACATTGTCTGGTTTGTTCCTAAGTACCAAAATATTCAACAACTCAAGGTTTAGAATCAAAGGCCATGTAGTGTAGCTTAGAATATACCCCTTCCGAAATGGAAGTGGGGGATTGTTAATTGGATTTCATTACTAGTCAAGAAGAATGTACAATTCAAATATTATAAGACATGTTCAGAGCTTGTGTTTTGGATTTCAAAGGTAATTGGGATGACAACTCACCTCTTATTGAGTTTGCATACAATAATAGTTACCATTTCAAACATTCCGATGGATCTTTTTGAGGGTCTATGTGAGCGGAGATGTAGATATTCTATTAGGTGGTTTGAGGTTGGTGAAACTTAGTTGATAGGACCATATATGGTTTATTCAGTCATGGAAAAGGTGAATAAAACATAGGAAAAGTTGAAATTTGTGTAGAGTCGTGACATATCCTATATTGATGTTAGAAGAAGAGATTTAGAGTTTGAGCTGGATTATTTGATATATCTAAAAGTTTCACCCATGCATGGCTTTATGAGATTTTGTAAGAAATAGAAGCTCATCCCCGATACATTAGTCCTTACAAAATTTCCAAGAGGGTTGGTAATATAGCTTATGAATTTGATCTACCAATAGAACTAGAATTTTTTCACCCAATGTTTCATATTTCTATGCTAATGAAGTTCTTGGGTGATCATGCACTTATTGTGCCAACTGAAAGTATTGGATTGATTTACAACAGATCTAATAAGGATATTACAGTTTCGATCCTTGATTATCATGTTCTCAGGTTTAGAATGAAAGGTTGCATTGGTTAAAGTCTTGCGTTGGAACCAATTAGTTGAGGAAGCTACTTGGGAGTCCAAGGAAGATATCATAAAGAGATAGTGTCACTTCTTTTCCTCTAATCAATTCCAGACCAAGGTACTAACTATTTGTACAGTACTTATTAAGTTGATACATTGAGTTTATGCTATATCAATATTTTGTACTTTGTGTTGGGTTTTTATACACTTCCCCACACCTTTTATGCTTAGTTTTATCTTATTCAAGGTAAAATTTTCCAAAGGGGGAGATATAGTAAAACCTTGAAAAGTGAAATTTGGAATGAAAAAGGGAAAATACTTCAGTTGAGTACAAGTGTACAAGTACGAAAGGTTGTACGATCCTTATATGGTGTCACGGACTGCACAATAATCCATGGTTAGGGGAAACGCTGATAGCCCCTTTAGGACGAGTTTGACGACTCAGAAGGGGACCACAACCCATCACCTCTCTCGTGAAGTAACACCTAACACTCATGAAGGTTCATAGACACTAGGAAGGTCTATAAAGATTCACACGGACCGTGAAGTCGTTCGTCAAGGGACGTATAAGTTTTTATGTTTTTTATCACCTTGAAATTATTATATCTCTCAGCACATAATAAATCTTATGCCCCTTTAACTATCAAATTAAATGTATTTGCATATTCTTTACAATGCAACTAAGTTTGTGTCATTCGAGTTTGGAGTTAAAGGTTATGCCAACTATAGTAAAGCACAATCATACATGTGACGTTTCACGGACCATGAACCTTAAACGGTCAATGAAACATCATTTTAAGTCACTTCATTAGCTTTTAAGTGTGGAACACTTTGGCCTTTCTCGTATGTATTTTTTTACCTTATTCTAAGTAATTTTTGAGTGTTTATTAAGTATATAATTCAACTAACTAGTTTCCATCAATCAAAACAGCAAGTCATTAAAAACTATCATAAAACTCACACAAGAGTCCACTTCCCCAACAAGAACTATAAAACCTTCAAGCCTAAAATCCAAGATACAGAGAAAATCCTCCTACCTAAATTCTTCCACGTCCTTTCGCTCTAATGTTCTTACTCAAGATCAATATAAATTAAGTCTGTACAAAATTTTTCATTTTAAAATCTTCATAATCATGTATTTAAGGCATCATTTTATTAGACTAGTTCATTCTTATGTCCTACTTCTACTTTTTAATCGGTAAAAAGTAATCTAAGGTTCTCTCCTTACATTTGAGTATTTTTGAGATAAGTTGATATTGAGTTCTTAGTTCTTGAGTTGGTGATTTTTAAATTCCTATGTCTAATCATTTAATTGCTGTAAATTGTGTAGAGTGAATATGGAGTTCATCGTTCATGCATATATTGTAGCATCAATCATATGAATTGAGTTTTCTTGAGACTAATAGTATCGTTGAGTTTTGAGTATGGAAATTTCAATAATGTTATTGAGATACTTCAGTTGATGCGTTCATGTCTATATTCCATTATAAAACCTATATTTAGTCAAAAATTTTGAGAATTTTTTAAAGCAAATATTTGTGTTTTTCAGGAAGTAAAACCGTGTTTGAGAAAGAACATAAGGAAACCAAGAAAATCCCAAATGTTTCATTTTTACATGAAGAAAAAGAGTATTTTTTTAAAAAAAAGGTAAAAGATTTTTCAGAAATATTGTGTACACAATTATTATATAACATCTAGTAACGTGAAATAACTAAGAATAAGTTAAGAAACCAAGAATAATCAATTTTGGGAATAAGTAGGAAAATCTGGAAAATTTTCAGCTTTCAAAAGTGAGTTTTGTTCATTTTCAAACGTCCATTACTTTCAGCTTAGGAGAGTTTGGATGAATTCATTATATGGTTGACAATACCGTGGATTGATTTTTCCAACGCCGCTAAATTTGCGAATATTGGATGTCGTACGAGGGAGATATGCCTTTCGAAAGTTGGGTTGTTGAGCTGAGGAGAATCCAATATGGATTTTAGTGAGGGTAAAGTTGTCTTTTTATCCTAGTATTTCATAATTTGTTTTTAGGTTATATTAGGGGTAATACAAAAACCCATATCAGTTTTAGAAAAACTAAGAATACCAAGATGATTGCGTGGATTTCGTTAGGGGTGATTCCTATCGAGGTATGTGAGATCATTCGGTGTTGGGTCCTTTCCACCACACCCAATTTGATTCAATTAAGCAAGTTACATTATATGAATGATGATTTTGAGAGTTCTTGATGAAAATTCATTAAATTCTAGTTGGTTGAATTGTAGCACATCACAAATAGATTTGATTCATGTTTCTAGACTGTTTTGGGTCTAATCTGTTGGGTAATGAAATATTTAGAGATTTTATGTGTTTGGGGTTGGATCCATGGAAGTTTTGAAGGTTTAGAATTTAGAATCGTATAAGAAAAGTCCAAAAACATGTCTGATAGGCCTTGGGGCGCTGCGCCTACCAGTGAAGCTTCGAACAAACACTGTCCGTTAGGCCCTGGCCCATCGGGCCAGCAATAGCGCCTGTGGGTAGCCTCTGTCCGTGAGGCTCATGAACTTTGCGACTCTCAAAGCGCCAACACCCCTGTCGACCCTGTTCTTTCCCTATCTTTTGTACTTATTCCTAAGTGAGGCACCTATCATTCCATGTTGATTCAAACACTCTAAAATACATCTAAACATCATGAAATCATAAATAAACATGAGATAATTATCCTTGAATCCATAATCCAATTCAATGAAAGTTAAGATCAAAGTCAAAATGTTAGGAGACAATTTTAAAAGTAAGAAGAAAGTCAAAGTAAGTTTTAAAGTTTCCTAGGAATCTTAAAAAATCATTTTAACTTTAGTTTAAGGCTCAAGTTACAAGGTGAGCAAAGAGTAAAGACTTGATCAAAGGGAACAAAGTATTCCCTAAAAGTTAAGTTTCAATTTAAGTAAAGAGCAAGAGTTGAGTTCATTTCTCAAAAAACTATAGGAAACTATGTATTCCTTAAAGGTTTATTAATTTTTATCATTTAACTTAAAAGGAAACTAAGAGTTCCAAAAGTTTTTTTAACTAAAAGGGGAACATTGATTTCAAAAAGGGCTTTTTTTAAAGCTAGAGGGTTCAATAAACTCTATCAACCCAAAAGAAGGAAGTTTTATTGAAATTATGAGATATATTATATTTTCGGAGTAGTATTGAGCAATAATCTGGGGATGAGAGTTCAAATTAACTCAAGTCTCAATGTAAAACATGAAACCATCATGGGAATTAACAGTTCATACTTTTTAGATGATCACGTAAGTTAATCTAGTGGATGCACTAAGCTAAGTAATGTTATATACCGGTATCAAGGTATAGGATGGTCCTTGGGCAACGTGAGGTAAAACACTGTATCATCACTTAGTCTCAAAGGTATGGTTGTCGGTTGGAGAATCTCCCACAAAAGTTATATTACTTTCATATATAAGTAAAGTTGAGTTTGTTATTTCATTTGTTTAACGAACTATGTTTTTTTATGGTTTTACAAGTTTTACACATATCACATGTGTTTTAAATTGATTTATATAAATACTCTGAAATAACATATTCTCGAGTTAAGTAGATCCAAGGTAAGTTCATCTCAATCCCCTAAAGCTTGAGTCGTCATTTAGCTTTCCAACTTGCACACTCGTACATTCAATGTACTGATACAAGTTGGCTTGCATTATTTCATGATGCAGACCGAAGTAACCAGGATCAGCATGCAACACATCGTTGATCAAGTTGAGCACTCCACAATCACATGGTGATCCTTCTTGCGTTCTGGAGGACATCCCTTTATTTGTTTGTTTTCTATCTTAGTTCATTAGGATGTTATAGGGTCTGTCCGTACATCCATGTATGTTATAAGAGGCTTCATAGATAGATAGACAGTTAGTAGTTCATTTTTGGAGTCTAATTTATCTTATATTTCATATGTTCAAGTGTTGAGACTTAGTTCAATTTTAGCCAAAACAATTATTTAAGTTATTTATGAGAATACTTTTAATTCTTTATGTGAGATGAGTATAGTCTTCCAATCAGTTATGTAATCAAGGCCAAGGGTTCTCTTACGGTCCAACAATGGCCTTCAAGTGTCGTTAACGTCCAGGTATAATCTCTGGGGGTGACAGACTTGGTAGCAGAGCCAGAGTCCATGATTTTTTGGGAGTCTATGAACTCATTTTTGTAGAGTGTTATTCATCGGTATGAAGCGCGACACATCTATGAATAGGATGCTACAAAATTTAGGAACATCTCACTTTTTAACATTTATTTTGTGCCTTGGAGTTTATCTCTAAAAAATCTCCCTCTAATTCCTTCTTGCACGTATTTCAAATCATGATGCCTCCACGAAGATCAGCCAGAGGTCAACCAACCAGGAGAAATGTTGAGGAAAAAAGTTACCCAATGCACCGGATGTACACCCCCAAAGAGAGGTTATCAATGCTGAGTTTCGGGAAGTTATCCAGATGCTAAGTTACGTAGTAACTAACCATGTTAGGGAACAGGGAGGAGCTCGACAAGAAGGGGCTTACACCTTGAGGGTTCGTGAGTTTTTAAAAATATATCCTCCTAGTTTCATCGGATCAAGCACTATGGAGTATCTGGAAAACATTATGGAACAATTGAAGAAATGTTTGAGGTAATGCATGTGGGTGATATTGATAGGGTTGAAGTAGCTGCATGCCAATTTAAAAGTGAGGCTAGAACGTTGTTCGATCAATGGAAGGAGGGTAGAGTTTATGATGCGCCACCTTCATGTTGGGCTTGTTTCAAATAAGCCTTCTTGAGGAGGTTATTTCCTCAAAAATTGAACGAAGCAATGGTCTGGATTTTTTCACTTTGAACTGTTAATTAGTATGGGTTGAAGTTTACCAAACTATATTTCTATGCTCCGAAGATGGTAAAGGATATGAGGGGCAGAACAAGTTTATTTGCCGTTAGTTTAGGTCGTGTTTCAATCAAAGAAGGTAGGGATGATTGATTGATGACATGGATATATCCAGGCTTATGGTCTATGTGCAGCAAGTTGAAGAAGAGAAGCTAATGGACTGAGACGAATACAAAAATATGAAAGAGAAGATTGGGAATGAATCTGGCCAAAAGAAAGGTGGTTCAAGTCGACCATAATTTCATAAATCAAAGAGGTATGCACTATCATCTGTTAGTGCACCCAGGTAAATGCGGTGATTGCTAGAGTTCATAGAACTTCAAGGCTAGACAAGCCTAATCTCAAGGTAGTGTCTCACAAAAAGGTAGTGTGATTTATGTATGAGGTAGAACCCACCCGGGTAAATGTTGTGATTGCAAGACTTGTTGTTTCAAGTGTGGTCAAGAGGGTCACTTCATAATGGAGTGCCCTAAGAATAAGCAAGGTTGTGGAAATCCAGGAAATAGAGCTCAATCTTCATCAATTCCTCCACAAGATAGGGCTGCACCTAGAGGAGCCACTATTGGTTCTGGCAGTGGGGCAAACCCTCTCTATGCAATCACTAGCCGCCAAGAGAAAGAGATCTCTATATGTTCTTACGGTTATCATTGAAGTCATTACTTTTGATGTTTACACTTTGTTAGACTTAGGAGCATGTTTATCTTTTGTAAATTTTTATGTTGCAAATCAATTTAAGATTCTTCCTAAAAACATTGTGAACCCTTCTGTGTTTCTAAACCTTTTAGGGAGTCTATTTTAGCAGAAAGAGTCTATCGTGATTGTCATGTTTTAATCAATCACAAAAGCACCATGGCTGATCTAGTAGAGTTAGACATGGTAGATTTTGATTTAATTCTCGGCATGGACTTCCTCCATGCCTGTTATGCATCAATAGACTGCAGAACTCAAGTTTCAAATTCATAATGAGCTAGTCATAGAGTGGACTAGTAGTTAACTAATGCCTAAGGGTCGTTTCATTTCACACCTTAAGGAGAGAAAAATAGTTTCACAGTGTTGTATATCGCTTATTCCAAGATAATGACTCAAGTGTGGAGGTACCTTCTCTTCAATCAGTTTCAATAGTAAACAAGTTTCTACATGCCTTTCCTGATAATTTACCTCGAGTCCCTAACGAATGAGATATAGACATCGCATAGAAGTTATCCCTGTTACTCGTCCTATCTTTATTCCACGATACATAATGAAACCAGAAGAGCTTAAAGATATAATATAAAAATTGAAAGATTGATAGATAAAGGCTTTATTCGACAAAGTGTCTCACATTGGAGCGCTTCAGTCTTTTTGTAAAGAAGAAGGATGGTTCCCTTAGGATGTGTATACACTACTACCAATTGAATAAGGTGACCATCAATATATATCATTTTCCAAGTATAAACAATCTTTTTTTTATCAAATTCAGGGAGCTTCTTATGTTTCAAAGATTGACCTCAAATGAGGATATCATCAGTTTAAAAGTAAGGGAATGTGATATTCCTAAGAAAACTTTTTGAACAAGGTATGGGCATTATGATTTTTTATTACGTCCTTTTGTTTGACAAATGCACTTGAAGCCTTCATGGAACTTATGAAAAGAGTCTTCAAACCTTACTTAGATATATTTTTCATCGTCTTGATTGATGACATACTAGTTTTCAAGGAATGAAGAAGATGATGCTAGTCACGTCAGGATCATCCTAAAAATTTTAAAAGATAAAGAGATATATGCCAAGTTCTCCAAGTGTGAGTTTTGGCTTATGTATTAGGCATTCTTGGTCCACATAGTTTCTGGGATTAGAGTTTACACATAGAAGATTGAAGGAGTTCAATGTTGTCCTAGACCAACATCTCCAAAAGATATAAGGAGTTTCTTAGGTTTAGCTAGCTATAATAGGAGATATGTTGAGGGGTTTTCATATATCTCGTCTCTTTTGACAAAGTTAGCTTAGAAAATAGTCAATTGTCAATGGTATGAAGCTCATGAGAAAAGCTTTCTAGAGTTGAAAGAAGATTGAGTACCACGACAATTTTATCCTTACCAGAGGGTATTAATGGTTTTGTGGTGTATTGTGATACATCAAGAGTTGGCTTGGGCTGCAAGTTGATGCTGAACGACAAGGTTATAGCTCATGCTTCTAGATAGTTGAAGGTTTATGAGAAGAATTATCCAAGTCATGACTTAGACTTGGCTTCACTAGTGTTTTCTTTGAAGATATGGTATCGCTACTTGTATAGTGTTCATGTTTACATATTCACTGACCACAAGAGCGTCCATTATGTGCTCACTAAGAACGAACTCAATCTAAGACAAAGGAGGTGGTTGGAATTAGTCAAAGATTATGACATGAGTAATATTTACCACCCAGATATAGCTATTGTGGTTGCGGATGCTTTAAACTTGTTGTCCATTGTTAGTATCGCCCATGTTAAAGAAGAAAAAGGGGGTTTAAGCTAAGGATGTGCAAAGACCTTGATGTCTGGGAGTCGTACTTATGTATTCTACAGAAATATCCATAATTGTGTCCAATGGGGCTGAATCATCATTAGTGTTATAGGTGAAAGATAAGAATGACCAAGATCCCATTATGCTTGATTTAAAAGGAAGTGTCCATAAGCAAAGAGTATTTGCTTTTGAACAAGGGGAAGATAGTGTGCTGGAGTACTAAGGCAGATTAAGTGTAGCTAAGGTGGATGGACTCAAAGAGAGGATCTTGTAGGAGGATCATAACTCTATATATTCCATTCATCCTGGTTCCACCAAGATGTACCACGAATTGAGAGAGATATATTTGTGCGAAGGAATGAAGAAATATATTGCTGCATTTTTTGCAAGTCCTCAAATTGTCAACAACTGAAAGTAGATCACCAAAGGGTCAGAGGGTTGGCTCAGACTATAGAAGTTTCGGAATGGAAGTGGGAGATGAGAAATATGGACTTTATGACAGGCTTTCCAAGATCTTGCTGGTAGCATGACTCTATTAGGGTTATTATAAATAGATTGATAAATTCAGCCCATGTCTCACTGGTAAAGACTACCTATTCAACAGAGGATTATGCTAACTTGTACCTTAAAGAAGTGGTAAGACTCCATGGAGTTTCAGTTCCCATTATTTTTGATAGAGATGTACAATTTACTTCACAGTTCTGGAAATATTTCCACAAAGGTTTGGGTTCGAAGGTGAACTTGAGCACTTCTTTTCATCCTTAGAGAGATGGACAAGCATAACGTACTATCCATACCTTAGAAGATATGTTGAGAGCTTATTTAATCGACTTTAAAAAAAGTCAGGATGACCACATACATGTCATTGAGTTCGCTTACAACAAAAGTTACCATTCGAGCATCCAAATGGCTGCATATGAAGCTCATTATGGGAGAAGATGCAAATTTAGTATTGGATGGTTCGAAGTTGGTGAAGCCATTTTGATTGGGAATGATATATTTCACCAAGCTAAGGAGAAATTGAAACTGATTCTTGAAACATCTAAGATGGCACAAAGTTGACAAAAGTCCTACACTGATGTTAGGAAAAGACTATTAGAGTTTGAGGTGGACGATTGGGTGTATCACAATGTTTTACCCATGAAAGGTGTTATGAGGGTTGGCAAGAAGGTAAAACTTAGTCCTCAGTATATTGGAACCTATAGAATCACCAACAGATTGGTCAATGTGGCTTATATGTTGGAGTTACCCTATGAGTTAACAACAGTTCATCCGGTATTCCATAATTCTATGTTGAAGAATTGCTTGGGTGATCTTCCATTGAAAGTACCAACAGAGAATGTTGGGATTATGAGTAACCTATCCTATTCAGCTGTTTCGGTTCAGATTTTACATCGTCAACTGTGCGAATTGACGACAAAAGAAGTTGCTTCAGACAAGGTCCTTTGGAGGAACTAATTCATTAAAGAAGTGACATGAGGAAGTTGAGGAGAATATGAAGAAGATATATGCACATCCCTTTGAGTCAGGAGAAAATGCAAATCAAGGTATTAAATTCTATTTGTAGCACTTTATTAGACTGTGTGAATGTATGTTATTATTTGCTTTTGTTGTTTAGTGCTGAAGTGATTTTACTACCCTTAGCTTAGTGAAAGTATTCTTTAACTAACTAAGAATATGGTAAGAAACCAAGATTAATTATTTTTTGGAATAAGTACGGAAATCTTGAAAATTTCCATCTTTCAAAAGTGAGTTTTGGTCATTCTCAACCTGAGATAGCTTCCAACTCAGGAGGATTTAGGATGAATTCCTTATATGGTTGGAAATTCCTTGTGAAGATCTTTGTAATGCTGCTGAGTTTATTAAAATGCGATGTCGTGTGAGGGAGATATATCTTTCAAAATTTGGGTTGTTGAGTTGAGGAAATACCAATCCGGATTTTAGAAAGGGTAAAGTTTTCTTTTCACCCTAGTATTTTCTAATTCATTTTTAGGTTATGTTAGGGGTAAAACTAAGTCCCAAATCAGTTTTAGAAAAACTAAGATCACTTAGGGCTTGGGAGAAAACAAAAAAGAAAAGCAAGATAAAATATTATACAAGAATGCCAAGATCATTGCGTGGATTTTGTCAGGGGTGATTCCTATCGCGGTACGTGAGATCATTCGGTGTCGGTTCCTTTTACCCTCACCCAATTTGTTTCAATTAATCAAGTTAGGGTATATTGAATGATGAATATGAGAGATCTTGATTAAAATTCGTTAAATTCTTCTTGGTTGAATTGTAGCACATCCTTAGTAGATTTGATTCATGTTTGAGAACTTTTTAAGGTCTAGTATATTGGGTAATGAAGTATTTAGAGATTCTAAATGTTTGGAGGTTGTAACCATGGATGTTTTGGAGTATTAGAATTTAAAATTGGAGAAGAAGTGTCAGAAAACCCGTCAGATAAGCCGTAGGACGCCGTGCCTACCAGATCGCCTCTAACAGACTTTCTCTTTCACGATCTGACCTGATACACCATCCACAGCGCCTGAGGGGAGCCTTTGTTTGTCAGGCTCTGGCTTTCTGCACCTCTAAGATCGCAAAGACACCTTTTGTGACTTCGTTCTTTCCCTATCTTTTATTACTAATTCCTAAGTGATGTACCTACCATTCCTAGTGTATTCCAATACTCTAAAGTACATTTAAACATCATTGAGTCATCCATAAACATGAGATCATGATACTTGAATACGTAATCCAATTCAATGAAAGTTAAGATAAGAGTCAAATAAGTTAGGAGTCATGTTTAGAAGTAAGAAGCAAGTCAAAGTACGTTCGTAAAGTTTTTAAAAAGTCTTAAACAATCATTTTAACTTTGGTTTAAGGCCTAAGATACATGTTTATAAAATAGTAAAAAGTTGAGTTAAGTTCTAAAAAATTATAAGGGAACTAAGTATTCCCTAAGAGTTAAGTTTCAAGTTAATTAAAGAGCAAGAGTTGAGTTATTTATCAAAATCTATAAGGGAACTAAGTATTCCCTAAAGTTTTATAAATGTTTCACATTTAATTTAAAAGAAAAATAAGAGTTCCAAAAGAGTTCTGAACTTAAAAGGGAACATTTATTCCAAAATGTATTTTTTAAAAATCTAAAGGGTTTAGTAAGTTATCTCAACCTAAAGAAAAGAAGTTTCATTAAAATTATGAGCTAAATTATGTTTTGGGAGTTGTATTGAGCACCTATGTGGGGATGAGAGTTCATATTAACCCAAGTCTCCATGTGAACCATGTAACAATCATGGGAATTGACGGGCCATACTTTTTAGATGATTATGTAAGTTTTTATAGTGGATACACTAAGCTAAATGTGTTCCAATACAAATGTCAGGGTATAGTGGTACTTGGGCAACGTGAGGTAAAATGTCGTATCATCACTTAGGCTCAAAATGATGGTTGTTGGATCAAGAATCTCTCATAAAAGTTATATTATATTCATATATAAGTAAATTTGAGTTTGTTATTTCATTTGTTTAACAAAGAAAACTTTATTTTATTGTTTTTAAAGATTTACATATGTCCCATGTGTTTTAGATTGCTTTATATACATACTTGGTGATAGCATATCTGTGAGTTGAGAATAGCCAAGGTAATTTCATCTTAATCCCCTCAACCTTAATCAATCGTTTAGCTTTCCAACAAGCATATTCTTGCATTCAATGTACCGATGCTAGTTGGCCTGCAACATTTCTGACCCAGACGCAGGTAACAAGGATCAGTATGTAGCACACTGTTTATCAACTTGAGCACTCCGCAGTCACTTGGTGAGCCTTCTTGCTTTGGGAGAACATCTCTTTATTTGTTTATTTTCTAGCTTAGTTCATTTTGATATATTGGGGTATCTCTGAATATCCATCTCAGTTATTAGAGGCTTCATAAACAAATAGACAGTTAGTAGTTCAGTTTTGGAGTGTAATTTATCTTATATTTCATATGTTCAAGTGTTGAGACTTAGTGTCATTTTGCACAAGAAAATTATTTAAGTTATTTGATGAGAAAGCTTTTAATTCTTTATCTGAGATGAGTATAGTATTCCGCCGAGTTATTTAAGCCACGCCAAGAGTTCGCTTGGGGGCCAACAATGGTCTTCGCGTGCCAGACACGTTAAGGATGTAGGCTCTAGGTGTGACAAGTTACCTCTAAAAGAAGCCCCTTTTAAGTAATTATATCTACCTAAAATATACTTTTACATAAAGAAAAGAAAAAACATTGTTTTTTTTTAATTTGAAATAAGTTCTTATATATGTTAGAGCAATTAACTCTTTTAAGAGGATAGTTTGAGTAGTTATCACTAACTAAAGAAAGAATATATATTTATAACACCTCGGACTACGATCATCTTGGGTCAAATTAAAATGATCATATTTTTTAGCACATAAGAACTAGGTTTCCATGTGTTTTTAAATAAACAATATTTGAGCCCTCTTTCTAACGCCGCCAAGTTTCCAAAATTTTAGCTTTGAGTTAAAAATTATGGCCATGTGAATGAAGCCTCTCTAGTGAGGATTTTTCATTGGCTTAAAGAAAAGGTATTTGGTCTTTTCCTTACCCTGCTAGGCCTAAAAAGTTTTTATCACCCATATAAGGGTCTAATATTATATCTACCACTTGTTCATGTTCCTAAATTCTTAGAGTTTGAGATAAGGGTTTAAAGATGTAACGACCCGTTTAGTCGTTTTGAGCAACAGATTTTATTTCTGGAAAAACTGGCTTAGACTATAGACACCACGACGGACCGTCATAGGCACGACGGTCCGTCACAGAGGTTTCGTTTCAAAATACTTAGAAATTCTGAAATTGGGTACTGAAAATCGACTCTCTGAACATCGTAACGGAGTGGCAGGACGGACCGTCACAGGTGGGACGGACCGTCACAGGTGTGACGGACCGTCACAGTGTCCTTGACGAAAGATAATTTCCGATCGTCACGACGACCTGTGTGACGGACCATCGCAGGCATGACGGCCCGTCATAGGTCGCGTAGTCCCAGTCAGAATCGGATTTCTTTCCACGTTTTAAGGGACGTTTTGGACTATTCTTTCCTTAATTATAAAGTTTGAGGGTTAATATTAATAAATCTAATTACTTGGGTGTTAAAATAGGTAACCTTAAGTTAATTAGTGGGTCATTATTACCATCTTTCATTCTTAATTATAGAATAATTAGGATAAAAGAAAGAGGGTTTGAATAAGAAAAAGAGAAAAGAAAATAGAGAGATAGATTGATCGATTGAGAGAGAGAGTCGAACGAGGAAGAGGAATATCAAAGCTTGGGAAATTGCTTGTTGATTCAATTCTTCGGTGGAGGTAGGTTATGGTTTCTCTTACGATATTCGTAGTAAACTCTTAATAGTGAATGATAAGTATTGATAGTATTGTGAACCCTTCTATATGCTTAAATTGTATGCTTGCATGAATATGATTATGAAATTGTGAATAAATATGCATGATGAAGCTATTAAAACCCAAATCTTGATAAAAACCCTAATTCACTTGTTAATGATGATGCCTTAGTATGAAAGAAGGCTTGATGAATTAGGGGATCGGGTGCCACGTTCCGGTACCAGGATAGAATGAATATGAGGATCGGGTGCCACGTTCCGGTACCAGGATAGAATGAATATGAGGATCGGGTGCCACGTTCTGGTACCAGGATAGAATGAATATGAGGATCGGGTGCCACGTTCCGGTACCAGGATAGAATGAATATGAGGATCGGAGTGTCACGTTCCGACACCAGGATAGAATATGGATCGGGTGCCACGTTCGGTACCAGGATAGTATATGAGGATCGGAGTGCCAATGCTACGGCACCAGGATAGAAATAGAGGAGCAGAGTGTCACGTACCGACACAAGAGGAAGAAAGATAATGAATCTTGAAAGATAATGAATATACTCAATCTAATGAACTTAATTCCCAAATGAGTATGGTATTGAGGCATGAGTCCTCATGTGTGAACTCGATTGTAGTTATTGATGAATTCATGTATTATTGCTACATGTTGAGTATTGTAGTTGATTTATATTATTATTGATATATACTGTTCCCTATTTTGAGTTGGCCGATGATATCTACTCAGTACTTGTGGTTGTACTGACCCCCCTACTTTCATGTTTTCTTCCTTGTTATTTGTGTAATGCAGCAAACGTTCCGTCAACTTCAACTCAACAGTAGATCTAGCAGTCTTCACTACCTTGAAATTCAGGGGTGAGCTAATGCGTCTAGCTTGACTGGTCTTCTTCTTCAAGTCTTGATGCCTTGAACTTCCGGCATGGACTAGCTAGTATTAGTTTTAGCTTCCTAGACAGTTTTAGTTTAGCAATTTGAGATAGATGTTCTTGTGATGATGACTTCCAGATTTTGGGGATAATAATAATAGTTTTGAATTGTTTTATTTATGAGTTAAGTCTTCCGCATTATTTTCTGTTGTTATATATTGAAATGTTAAGGTTTAGATTGGTTGGTTCGCTCACATAGGAGGGTAAGTGTGGGTGCCAGTCGCGGCCCCGTTTTGGGTCGTGACAAAAGAATAGAAAAGGGGTATGTTCCATCATAAATTTAAAGAATTACCAACAACATCGTTCTTTCTAGATATGTAAGTTTTTCACGATGTTGGGATTGTTCAAGCACATGCAATATATCTGATTTTGTTCATGAAATCTCTTATTGATAAAATCTTGAAAAAGTTTTTGAATCTTGACTCATTCCTTAAGAATGGATGTTTTGAGTTCTTTAGTCTATTGATCTTTAGTAAGACTTGTGTTTTAGATAGATATTGATGAATTTGTTTTAGGTTTGTAAATAAAATATGGTTTAAAACAAATCACTCTATTCTAGATGAGTTAGGCCCAAAAATTAGATGAAAAATTCATTGGATTTATGGGCATGGATGTGGGGCGGCGCACCACCACTATGCAACGACTACTGGTAAGTAGTTTGGGTACTGCTATAGTATGTTATTAGTACACCCGAAACTTCTGCATCATTTTCGGGGTTGGAGCCTTGCACCACTCTGTTCCCCAGGGTTAGAAGGTCCTGTTCTTTTCAATCCTTATTTCCGGGTGTATTCATTTGAATCGTATCTATGTTATATTCTTGATTTTAAATCTTAGAGTGTTCATTAATCCTTTATTAATTCTACATATCCTAATCACATTTATTTATTCACATTTTAAATCAATGAAAAGTTAAAAGGAAAATCAAAGAGGTCAATTTTAGTCACTGTAAGAGTTCTTTTTCAAATGATTATAGACTTGAACTAAATCTTGAGTAAATGAGATAGATAACGAGAATTAGGAGAGTTTTATTTCATGTTTTAAAATGAGTATAAGGAACTAAGAAATTCCAAGTGTAGCACTTCAACATTTGAAAGAGAGAAACATTGATATTTCTAACTGAGTTTATGAGAAGTTTTTGAGTATTACCTTTTTGAAAATGATCTTTTCAGTAACTACCTTAAATTGATGACGAGTTATGTTTTATTCATTTGAGCATTCATATATATTTTTGGTAGTAGTATTGAGCAACGATATGGGAGCGAGTTCAGACAACTTGAAATCCTCATAACGAGTGTATGCTAACATGGGTAAATGATAATACTTTAAAATTAAATCATTTGTTCCTACAGAAAAAGTTTATTGGATCCACTTAGTTGAGGTATTATATATCCTGAAAAGGTATAGGATTGTTTTGACAGTATGTGCGAGACGTTGTATCATCATATATCTCATAGTGATTATTTTCGGTTAGAGAATCTTTTAAATAAGAGTAAAGAGTATGTTATTGTATTTTTATACATTTTTGGTTGATATGTACTATTTACAAGATTTATATGTTGCATCTCTTATTTGTGATTTCATATAGGGGGTTATTTGAGGTGAGTATTGTCTTTCTACGTTATCAGTTCAGTTATATCTGTTTCAGTTTTCCCCTTGCATGCTTGTATATTTAATGTACTGACGTCATTTGACATACATCTTTATATAATGTAGATATAAGTATTCAGGTTCATCACCTAGCATTTTGTTGATACTATTGGTGCTTCAGCTAGCATTTGATGAGCCTCCTTGCATTTTGGAGATCCTTAGATAGTAACTTCTATTTTGTTAAATTGTTGAGGGTCTTGTCCTCACTTCAATTGCAGTTTGTAAGAATTCATACATACTAGTAGTTGAGGTTTATTACTATTCTTTTGTTGATGTTTTGAGTCTTGGAGTAAATTCTTTTTGTTTAAACAACCATATCACGACATTTTTGAGTATATATATTCTTGAGACTTTTGAGTTGATTTTTCCTTTTGAAGTTCCTACTTTTCAAGAGTAAGCCTTCAATTAAGTAGTTAGTCATGCCAAGGATTCATGTAATGGTTCTCGAAAACTGAACATGTCCACGGTGTACTTTCGGGGTGTAACAATATTTCTATACATTGATCAAGAGTATATATTATCAGGAATTGTATTTAGCACTGATATGGGAGAAAGTTTAGATTATTCACATCCCCTATAAACCATGTATTGCATATGGATAAAAGATCATACCTTTTAGATAGATCCATAAATTTAGTGGATTATATAATTGAGCACAATATAGAAGAATTCTACTAGTGTGGACAAGATGTTGTATCATCACTTAGTTCATACTGATTGTTGTCGGTTAGAATATTTTTCAATAGAGTTAAAGAGTTCTAACACCCCATATCTAAAACAAAACAAAAATAAGCTTTTCAGATGTTTCAGGTCAATCGAGGGTAACCATTAATTGACCGTAGTTTGATCTATGGCCCGTATTGCAGGTCCGTAGATTGCAATTACAGACCCTCCCGAACTCAGTTAATTAAAATTGGTTACGTATCGACCCACGGACAGACCTAAGGTCCATAAGTCAGACTACTCTTTGTACGTGGATAAAGACTCAATTTACCAATCCTCTTACATTAACCACGATTGACCAGTACGGTCAAGAGATGGACCTACAGACCGTAGTGTAAGTTAGCACTTAGTTAGGGGAAATGTTATTTGGTTAACTTCAATTGGTCATAACTTTTAGCAAAAAATGAATTAGGTGTCCCAGTACCTACAATATGGTAGTAATATGATTATCTTTCTATAGACATAGAGTTTGATAAAACCAATCTCCAAACAAAAAGTTATGCCTGTTTTAGTGAAGGCATGTCGAGTAGACTCAAATGATGGGTCGTCGTTTAAATGACGGCCCATCAGTCCAGATCGTCGATTGTTGTGACAATAATTTACTCAGGGGTCTTTTGGTTATTTTGTACTTAGTTTAACCCTTATGATACATCGTTTTGACCCTAAATCATTAGGTTTTAGTCAGTTTAAGACTAGAAAACATAACTAATACTTATCAAAGTCAAAATCATAAATCAAAACATAGAAAATAAGAAGCACGAAAGGATAAATGTGTCAAGAATACCTATTTCAAGAACAAAAAAGGTTCCAAAAGTTCTATCCCTGAAATCTTAATATCTCTTTGTGGATTTCATCACCAGGTGTGTGGGATTTCACTAGTGGGTTCCTTTCACCCATTTAGATCCCTATTTTTCAGTAAGTTTCTTGATTCACATATCCTGACTGGACTTAGGGTTTCTTAAATGTTAGAATTATTGGGTTCTTAGCTATTAGAAAGATCAAAATCTCATTGTTACATTAATACTTAGTTTAATGCATAAATTTCAGAACCCTAAATATGTATTTCCTTAGATCTATAATTTTCATGCTTGATCAGATATTTCAGTTTATCGAGTTATACATGCCTCAGTTATTAATTTATCATTATGATATTAGTTGTTTCATTCTCAGTTTCCATGTTTAGTTTGAGCAATCCAGTATTTACAAAAATTCATTCATAATGTGTTAATCATTTAATTCATCAGGAGTATCATAATGTCGTTTTTGACTATGGTTAAGCGCACCCAAATTGTCAAGAACTGCTAGCCAAGTAGGTTTTAAGTCCCCTCTATGGGCATTTGTTTAGTGAGTACGCCAGTATGCCTTTATACCTCTGGCAGGGTATATTAGGACCTCCCGATGGGGTGTGTACATAGGACTCCACATTTGGCTCATGTAGTTTTATTATAGGTCATTAGTAGCTCTAACATTTCAGTTAGACTCTATTGGGGTGAACATATTTATAGATTAGTTACTATTCAGTCTCAGCATGTTATAAATTTTGTCATTGCATCCAGTTTGCTTAGAATTCATTATATCATGTTCAGATATTATACTTGCTTTAGTGCATGTTCAGTTATGTTTTATTTCAGTTTTACTCTGTCCTACATGCTCAATACCTTTCAAGTACTGACGCATACATGCGCTACATCTTCTAATGATGTAGGTAAACGTTCTCAGCATCAAGATCATGCTTAGATCGATTGTCGATCTCTACATTAGCAGAATCAAAAGTGAGTCCTCATTCTTCGAGGACAATAGTCATGAGTTTCTTTTCAATTTTTAGTTCTTTAGTTTTGTATTCTACACTTAGCTGGGTCATGTCCCATCATTTCTAGTTTGTTAAGGCTATTTTTAGATATAGTTGTTTAGATTAGTATTGAGTTAATAACTTCTTTGTATTAAACCCATCAGTTTTTTTTATCTCAGTTTTAGTACATGGGTATTCCCCATCTTTTCATTTTAAATTATAATTTAGATTTCGCATTCAGTTTATAACCTTTAGTACGCTCATATGATCATGTCAGTAGGGTTAGTTTGGGATTACTTTTGGTGCTAGATCCCATTTCTGCGTCACTACAATGACTTTCTTCATACTTGACCACCAATAAATTTGCTTCAGGTCTACATACATCTTGTTCACTTCCAAATGAATAAAATATCTCGAACTATGAGATTTTTGAAACAAGTTTTAATAAAGTCATCAACTAGAGGAACACAAATTCTCACTATAACACTAAGTAAATCATTAGCATCAAGAGTTACCTCTTGCGCCTTACCATTCAAAATTTTACCCTTGAGCTCGTTCAAATTTTCGGCCTCAATTGATTGTCCTTTACCTCCTGAATGAATGTGGGCTTAAATTCAATGTTAGCTAACACCCTGCCCCTTTTCGGGATACCAACCTGCATGAACTTAGAATCTAAGGTCTGAATTTCTTTGGTTAAAGGTAGTTTGGTTAAACTCAAGTAAGATAAGTTACCCATATTTAGTGTTTTTTGACTCAAACCATCTGCTACAACATTGCCTTACTCAGATGTTATTGAATTGTCACTGTATAATCTTTGAGTAACTTCATCAATCTTCGTTGTCTCAAATTCAGATCCTTTTGAGTGAACAGCTGATGTAAAATACGATGATTAGTAAACACTTCACACTTAACATCATAGAGGTAATGTAGCCCAATCTTAAGTGCAAACACTACCAATACAAACCCTAAATAATAGATCGAGTAATTTTTCTCATACACCTTCAATTGACGCGAGACATAAGCTATAACATTCTTAACTAACATCAACACAACACCCAAATCAAAATGTAAAGCATTACAATTAATGAAAAAATCTCTATCTTCCACCGGTTATGCTAGAATGGTCGCATTGATGAAGAGAGTCTTGAGATATTAGAAACTTTTCTTCACATTTCCCAATTAATCAAATTATATTTCCTTCTTCATCAAAATACTCAAGTGAGTAGCAATGGATAAAAAATCTTAATAAACCGAAATAAACAGCTAGAAAGTCTCATAAAACTCCTAACTTTCGTCACAAAACTAGGCCAAACCAAATTCTTAACTATCTTGATCTTTTGAGCATCTACCATTACATCTTCTTTTGAAACTACATGCCAAATAAATACAACTGATTTCATAAAAAAATCACACTTTGAAAATTTAGCACACAACCCTTACTTCCCAAGAACACCCAAAACAGTGCGAAGCTGGTTGGAATGTTCTTCTTCACTTTTTGAATAAACCAGAATTTTGTCAATAAATACATTCACAAACGAATCAAGAAATGTTTGAACACCCCATTCATTAAACTCATAAAAATGGTAGGTGCATTGGTCAACCCAAATGACATAACCTAAAATTGATTATGTCCATAGAGAGTTTTAAACTCCATGTTTGGAACATCCTCTGGCCTAGTTTTTAATTGAGGTAACCATATCTTAGAGAAAATTGTTGCCCCTTCAAAATTTGTCAAACATATACTCTATTCAAGGAAAGGGATACTTTTTTCAAATAGTAACTATATGCAATTGATGGTAATCTACACACATTCTCATGATACCATACATCTTTTTAACAAACAAAACTTGAGAACCACATAGGGAAGCACTCGCGGAAATAAATCCCTTATCAAGAAGCTTTTAGAATTGAGCCTTAAGATCTCTGAATTATGTCGTATCCATGTGATATGAAGGGATGAAAATGGGGCGCGTACTAGAATCAAAGTGATTGTAAAAATCTATATCTCTATATGAGGGAATACCACCCAAGTCATTTGGAAACGCATGTGTAAATTCAGACACCACAAGAATTGACTTAATAGATAGAACGTCAATCTTAGCATCCTTAATATGAGCAAAATAAGCGAAACATCCCTGCTTTACTAATTTCCTTGACCAAATGGAAGGTATAACCTTAGCTGAATAGACTTGTAAACCCCTTCCCACTCTAACTTTTCACTTCCCAGAATTTTAGAGTTATATAATTGGTAATAAAATTAAACACAACATAATAAGGTGACAACCAAATCATGACTAAGTTTATGTCAAAGTCAATCTATCCAAAATCACCAATTAAGCCCAAGTCTGATATCCCATAAACAAAATAAGGTAAGTATAATAAACATAGATAACTATGACTGACTGTCCAACGTGGGTAGAAACATTAATAGAGGGCTCAAGTACATCACAAATAATATTAAACTTTGAAGCAAATCTCATGCATACATAAGAATAAGTAGATACCGGATCAAACAACACATTAGACATCAAATAACAGAAAAGAATAGTACATGTGATCACTGCATCAGAGCCTCTTCCTAATTGTTGCTAGGAAAAGCATAACATTGAGCCCTATTATCATTATGAGCTACTTCCAATCCTTCTTGTCTATTGACACTGCCTCATCCACAATTTCCTCTACCTCCACGGCCTCGCCCTACCTTGTAGACGTCATCTACCTATATTATCATTCCCCGCTTGTACCACTAATCTACATAGCTGCTCTACGGACTCTAGTACATGCGGATTGGGGAAATCAATATCTCTCCTCATATGTCCATGTTTTCCACAGTAATAGCAAATAATATCAAAGGATTATCTACTACCCATCGAAGGTTCAAGTCCCTGGCTATCCTAGAAATTATATGATGGAGTCCCCGAGTAGTTACCTGTACAGTCGAGCATTGCTTAGTGAACTGGTTGTGCTGCCATTGTTCATTTACAGGAGCCTCTAAAATATGAGCACATAAAATTTCCGAAATTCTTGGATCTCTTACCCAATGTCTTAGCCTGACCGACTCGTCTAACCCCTTATTGTCTTAAAGCACATGATTCATCTTGGGCAGGACATCCATTGTTTAAAGAATGTTGGCTTTACTGTCTCGTGTTTATTTTTTGCCAAAGATGGAAGATGATATAGAAGCATACGTAAAGACTTGTCATGTCATTCAAGTAGACCAGATTGAACGTAAAAAGGAGGCAAGTTTAATACAGCCTTTTCCATTTCTTGAAAGGCCTTGGTTATAAGTAAGTATAGATTTCATTTCTTTATTTCCTAATGTAGATGGCAAAGAATCAATAATTATGGTAATAGAAATGTTTTCAAAATATTCTTTTTTCATTGCTGCACATGAATTGTGTTCATATGAGATTGTTTTTGATTGATTCTATAAATACGTGGTTAAATACATTGGTGTTCCGGCTGACATTATGAGTGATTGGACTACTAGGTTCACAGGCAGATTTTGGACATCACTGTTCAATATGATGAGAACTAACTTGAAATTTTCTACTGCAAATCATCCATAAACAGATGGATAAACGGAAAGGATTAATAACATATTAGAAGAATACTTGAGTCTTAATGTAAAAAAGTTAACATAATTGGGTTGCATTTTTAGACACTGAGAATTTTTTTATAATCGTCGCAAGTCGTCTACAAAATAGATGAGCAATTTTGAAATCGTTTTAGAAAAACAACATATGACGCCATTGGATTTTGGTAAGACTAAAAATCAGGGAAAGTGTCGATAATCGTACATAATTGCAAAAGACAGACTTGAAATGTTGTTTGAAGAACAAGATAGCTCGCGCTAGGCTCAGCAGCGCATGAAGAAGTATGCTCATCAACATCGTCGCTCACTTGAGTATAACTTGGTGACAAAGTGTGGTTGAAACTTACTCCACCAACATAGAAACATATTGCAAGTAAGACTAGGCATTGGGGTTTTATTCCTAAGTATGATGGTCCAGTTGAAGTGGTGAAACGAGTGGGTGAAGTTGCATATAGGTTAAACCCGCTAGAAAGGTTAAATATTCATCGCACTTTCCATGTGATGTTCATGAAACCTTACTTTGCAGATGAAAATGATCCGGACAGGAATAGGTCAAAGAGGGCTCCTTCATCACTACCTACATAGTTTGATGCTAAAATTGAGAAGATCCTTGATCACCGGTTTTTCAGCACAAGTAAGAAGAATACAGAGACAGAATTCTTGATTCATTGGAAAGGCAAGAGTACAATTGATGTAGTTTTGGAGAAATAAAAGGACTTATGGCAGTTTGATGCTCAAATCAATGACTACCTTAAAACAGTCTTGATGAGGGCATCAAGTTCAAGTGGTGAGGGTGATCTGTAAGACCCGTAAACTACTTGATTTAACTACGTGCAGGAATGACAAAGACTTCAGCATTTGTCTTGACATGCATGGGGTCAAAACAGTGCAACAAAGGTTCTAGGTGCGTTGATGTTGGCAAAGAAACTTGAACGTGCAAGGCTTATGTGTGGGCATGAGACATTGGAAAGCCAATATTTTTGCTTGACAAGGCAAGGCTGTGAAGACTCTACGATTGCAAGACAAAGCCATTCACGTGGATTGCTAAAATAAAACTAAGTGTTGGAGGACAACTGAAATATTGTAAGTGTTAGAAGCAGGCTAAAATACTCTACATGTTGGAATTTAGGTTGAAATATACTATGTGTTACAATATTGATATCTCGTTTGGATAAGGATGTAATTTGAATTACATTCCATTTGTTAGAATATTGTTGTTGGAAACATTATTTTTAATCCTGTGATGACAAGTGTCGGACAGGTGTCGCTTGTCAATGTTGTTTGTAATTGTCTCATATAACTGCAATATTTTGTAAAGGGTTGAAATTCGTCTAGAGCAAAGAAGAACAAATCTGGCTTTAGATGATTTTGTGAAGCCTTATCCTTTATTGATTTATTATTAATAAAAGATTTTGTAGAGTTCCGCTACGTTGGCTGGGTTGCTACGATTATTGTTGCCTAAATAAAACAAAGTAAATAATTTCTATACTTAGTGTAATTCATGACGGTGTAAGGCTGAAGTTTGCAAAGAGTTGTAGATTGCCTGGGATTGGTGTTAGCTAAAAAAATTGACCCTCTTTCAATATCCATAGAGATTGAAGAGCAATTAATGACAAAGAAACAAAAGATTACTATTTTATCAGGTAATGCACCACAGATCAGAAATGCCTCTAGATATACACATGGAGGAGGTAAAGCTAGCAATAAAGCTGCGGGTAGGGGTAGTTCTTTAAAAAATAAAACGTGCTAATATGATCGAGCATATAAAGTTTGATATCATTATTATGTTGGAGTTGGTAATTGGTCTAATGCTTGGAAATGACAGTGGTCGAAGATTTTAATATAATCACTTATTTTCTTTTTTATTAAGGCAGTTATCATTAATCTTCAGTCATCCATTTATATGATAAATTTTGATCACAAAATAAATGTTTTTAAAGTTGTTATGAAATTATGTTTTATTGTATTTTTCATCTTTAACATTTATGATATTTTGAGTTGTCTAAATTATTAAACCAATTGAACCCTTTTCCAAACGAGTGAACAATGAAAGTGAAGACCAAAGAGAACAATTACCAATGTAGGTATTAACTAGAAAATGCAAAACCACTCCTCTAAAATAAATATTTCATGCATAAAAATCCGTATAAATCTATGAGTTAATAGTAAAGATAAATATTGACTAAACTAGAAGATTTGATCATTGTAAAGTTATTTTCCAATTTCAAGAACACAAAATACAAAATCATTGGTAATTATAAGATGAAGAGATCTCCTTATATGGCTCAAAGACAACAATTAAATGAAATTTTAGATGCTCGACGAAAATAACACCTCATTATTTCTTCTTTATAATTCTCCACCTGCAACTTACAGGAAATCTTCTACTCATCCATGTATTTATCATGAGGTGTTTATGAGTCAGGGTGTATAATCTTAAACATTAGCATTTGTTTTTATTATTAAATGTTTATAATTCTTTAGAAAAATCTTTAGTGGGTTCAAGCAATTTGATATTCCCCAAATATAATCATGTTAGTGATCTTGTAGTTTCATTTTGAAAAATTTATCAAATATCTCTTTTATACATGTGGAAGACCTTCTGTTGTCCACAAGTATTGAAGAAATAATCGATTAATTTTTCAAAAGAAATCTATAGAATCGTCAACGAGATTATGTTGAGGACAAATCAAATGGCTTTCGGGAATAGAGGTATCTCCATAGATATTTAGAAAAATTCAATGAAAAAGAAAACAAAAGAATACTAATTTATCAGGTTATGCACCCTGGATCAGAAAAACCTGTAGATATGCACATGGAGGAGAAACAACTTGAAATAAAGATGCGGGTAGGGGAAGTTCTAAAAGAAACAAAAATAATAATTTGATCGAGCATTTCATGTTTTATTTAATTGTTCTTCCTGATATTAAAAAGAAGGAAAGTTCTTGGACTCTTAATTTTCATGGAGATGGTAATTGGAGTTCTTGAAATTGGAGTTATGATTGGAAATTACATAAACAATGGTTGAAACTTTTAATATGATAAATTCTTTTCTTTTTAATAATTTAGTTGACGTTAATCTTCACTCATCAATTTATACGATTTTGTAGATCACAAAATAGAAGGTTTTGGAGTTTTTATTAAATTAAGTTTATTGTTTTTTAGTTTTATTTTTATCTTTAATATTTATTATATAATAAATTTTTAAAATTAGTAAATCAATTGAAGCCTTTCTAAAATTCTCAACAATGAAAGTGATGGATCAAAGATTACGTTGATTCCTTCATTAAGGTTCAATCATGGTTCTTCGTCTAGAAGGATTGGTGCATATACATGTTACACATGAGCTAGCTGTCTATGAGATGTTGAAATCTTGTGCAATCAGAATATAAGACATCTATTAATGGTTAGTATCATTTTATGATGATTAAAATGTGAGATATTAATTTCTGCATGACTTAAAATCTGATATGGAGATATCTATAGCTACATGATATTGAGAATTTTGTAAAGTATTAGTTAATATTCGCTCTTAAAATCAGATAACTTGTGAACTAGATTTGACATCAAATATCCAACTACTATAGTATTAATCACTCCACCAAGCTTAATTTACTTGACAAGTATAAAAAAATGTTTGAAACAACATGATATTTTCAATTCTTCTGCAAGAATGTTTCCTTAATCAATCTTCATATTAATGATTATGTCGGTTCTATCATGGAAATAATTCATAATTAAGTGGTCGGAGTTTATAGTATTGACAAAAGTAGGATGTAAACATAGCTGATGCAAGTAAATTTGATGTGAGAAAAGTAGTACTTAACTCTAATGGTAACCAATAGCTTCATAAGGAGAATATATGCAATAAGCAAGCTATCATTAGCATCCCTAACAAAGTAGATACTATTCAAATTTTGGTATCCCCTCAAAGGCGACTCAAGCAATGAGGGTTCCAGAAAATTATTGTTTTCAAGAAAATCTTGATAATTTGCCTATTGAGGCAGATGTGTCCCCAAGATTAATAAAATCTTTTAATACATGAAAGAAGCAAATAAATCTACATTTACATCATCTACTAAGGAAATAACCGAGAAGAAATAAATCTTTTAATAATTATGCAATCTCTAATTTGTAATACTCGATCTATAAAGTCCCAACAAGATTTCCGTAGAGCGCAAATGTTGCATAATTATTTAAATTTTTTCTTTTACTAGCTTGATGGAACAAATTCAACATGTCAAATATTTCAACATATATGAAGAAGATTAAAGTTGTCACTAGTAAAAGAAAATTACAATGGAAACATTTGGAGTTTTATTAATTTTGAGTTTGATGTTACTATGGTGACTGATCTGTGATGTTACCGTGGTGATGGATACAAATTAACAATTGACACTCTGTTTACCACAAAAACATTCTAATAGATTTCATGGCACTTTAATCTATGTTAAATGTAATGTTTAGGATAGAGAAATGCTATGTCAGGATATTCATTAGATAAGAACAACTATCGATAGCCCTTGGTGAATTGGTGGAGACTTTAATGTAGTCTTGAATGTTGAAGAAAATATTCTTGTACATCCCATTCATGAAATTGATTATCAAGACTTCGGGAAATGTTCTCAGAGTTGGAAATGACTTTATTTATAAAAGATTAGGTAGGATTCTCTCTTATCAGCACAAGCAACACTGGTTTAATTTTATAAAAATGAAACATCTTTTGAGAACATGATCAGATAATGCCCCTATGTGTTTGACCATAAAAGAGGGGATGAATCCATATAGGAAACCATTCAGGTTTCTAATGTTCTAGACTGACAATGATCAGTTTATTAAGGTAGTGAGGTACTATTGGTGTATAGATGTGTCCCAAAATTTATTTTTCTTTTTAAAGAAAACATTAAAAGGTTCAAATCATCTTAGAACAAATGGATCAAAGAATTTAATGGTGATATTTTTCAACAAGTACTTATCAGGAAAGATATAATCAAAATCAAAGAAATCTATTTGAGGAAGCTCATAATGCTGAAAACATAAAAGTATTGCATATAGCCCATACAGAGTTTAAAAAATACTTGTATTTTTATGGGGTGTTTTGGCAACAGAAATTTGGTATAACTTGTTTGATAGTGGATATAGTAATAGTAGATCATTTCACAACATTGTTAATGTTTGAAGGAATGTCAGATAGTTGTTGACGCTAGTAAATTCTAAGAGGATCAGTTTCATAAGGATAGAGTTTCTACATATTTTGTTGTTGAGACATATTCCTATTGTTATTACTAACGAGGAAAATATTTGTTTCTGTGAAGTAAAGGTAGTTGTTTTCGATTTGAAAGGAGATAGTGCTGCAGGTTTTGATGGGTTAAATGGTATTTTTTTCTTAATGTTTTTGGGATAGTGTAGAACAAGATATTGTCAGCCTTATTTATTCTCTCTGCTGGCATTTTATCTAGGTCTTTACATGCTTTATTTGAGGACAAAATACTATTATTTTTGCATCTACTAATATATATTTACTGGTAAAGATCATGTCAATTTCCAAGAAGTATAAAATTCAGTCAAGACAGAGAATTAGCAAGGATTAAAGTGTCTTCTTTATGCATCAAAATGCAGCAACTGCGGGAATATTGCTGTTTGAGGAGTGTAAAGGTTTAAATAAAGACAAATTTCCACTCAAGTATTTGGAGTGTCCTAAACCACAACCAAGGAAGAGGAAGGATCATTACTATGATCTTAATACAATGGTCAAATATAAACTACAATCCTAGAAAACAAATATGTTATCCTATGGAGGTAAAGAAGTTTTGATCAATAGTCATTTGTAATGTGTTCCCATTCATGTCCTTTCTGCTATTGTGCCCACTATGTGTGTCCTCAAAGAACTCAATTGATTATTCGTTAATGCTTTTAGAGTAATAAAGTGTCAGGAAAGAGCAAGCACTAGGCTACTTGGAATAACTTATCTTAAGCTTTATAAGCTAAGCTCTATTGAGGTTCATAACTCAAATCTCTTTATGGGCAAATATAATTTTGAATAAATAATGTAAGAAACAAATCTCTAGTTTGGTACAATGGACGGGTGGATTGTAATTTTGAAAACATATATTTATGAACAAGGATATCTTTGAATAACTTATTTGGTGGGAACCTAGAGGTTGTTACATTTTAAACATAGTTTGATAACTTGACAAGTTTAGGTTCTCTATATTAACAACCACAGTTTGACAGATATTTACACCTATATCGATTAAGATTAGTGGAATTACAAGAAAACGCAAATGCAGTTTCCATATCATGTAGTGGATCATGTTAAATATTCCATGGATCTGATTAGATAGTCAGATTTAAGTGATAAACCATAGTGGAAAGAAAAATTCTAGACAATTTTCAGTCAAAAGTGCTTGGAATACTATCAGAAAGAGAGAGCAGGAAACTGATTCTTATTAGAAGATATGGGTACAAGCCCTTTTATGATATATTTCTTATCTTGGAATATGTGGGTGGAAAATACCATTTGGTACTTTAATGACACAATGGTATCCTAATGTTTCTCATTTATGTAGTTGCTGCGAGGTTCCAGCTAATGAAACTATGGATCACTCACTATAAAAAAAAAAGTGGAAAATACTTTATGGAGATATTTTGCTGGTGCAGCTCGTCTTTTGGAACCATGGGTTCAGGAGAAACATATTTTGATTAAATGGTGGAATGCTAAAAGTAATTCTTGACAAATATGAGATTTAATGAATTATCTTATTGTTTCATTGGAAAAGGAGAAATAACTTTTTACATGGTGATTCTTACTATACTAATAGAGTTATTTGGGATATTTCCAACACTACAGAGACTTTCATAAGTTGAAATTTAATTATCTCAATACACAAAAAAATTGGCCTCAGATGGTTGATATAATGGACAGTTTCAGGCCTAATTTTACATCTATAGTGGCAAGGAGGATTTACTTCCCTTGGGATGATTTAAATGTAAGACTTTTGGGGAATCAAGAGGTAATCCTGGCTATATCACCATTGAATTTTGTGTTAGGGATTCTTCTTGAGATCTGGTGGGAGCAAGGGGGCTTAGGATCCAAGAAACAATACACATAGTGGTTGTAGCTATGGATTTGAAGGATGGACTTAAATATTGTTTGTTAGATTTTTTTCACCGGTTAAAATAGTACAAATTCTTTATCATTGATTTATGTGAGGAACGGAGATCGGTTTGTTCCTTGGAAGTTACTTTGGAAGTAAATTCGTTGATGACAACAAGAGTACTACACACCTTAAGGGAGGGACATACTCTTGCGTAACTAATTTAACTTCTAATTCTGAAGCTACTTTTGAATGTAAAAAGTTTCAATATATACAAGGTGCAAGTAGAAGAATCATCAATACAAATAACTATGGCATTCCTCAACTTAGGATAGGACAATGTATACCTCTGAAGGTTCAGTGGTTGTTAATAAATAATTCTTGTAGTTGGTTATGTACTCATCACCTTGAATGTATTAGATTCTATTGGTTACATATCATTCACCTTTTGAGAGATTTGAGGTGTCTTTTATGATTTAGAAAACCACGACGAGTGAATTTGTATTTTCTTTTCTTCTAGATAGTTTATTGAGCAGTTTACATATGAGTTTAGTTTGACATTTTAACTCCCCATTGTGTTGATGTCATATGAGTATTGTGTTGATGCTATACAATTTTAGGCTCAGACTCAATCTCTTTCATTAGTATTTGTTGTCATAGATCCAAATCTAGATGGTGGAATTAATCCTATGTGTTGATAAATCCATTGAATTGGAATTGAATGGGAGGGACTACCAATATTATCTAGGTTTGTCGATCCAGATTTTTCTGTTTGTAGAAAAGGGGGAATTAATAATTACCAGCTAAGATATTTGTAAAGAAGTTTCTCTAATTTACATTCATATATGAATCAACTAGGGATATGTATCAGCTTAATTGCTCATCAAGGAGAGGCTTTTGCATAAAGATCAAAATTAGATAAAGCCGTAGTAGAAGAGGTTTGTGCTTAATCTTACCTTAATGGATCCGCTTACATAAGCCTATCATCAACGAACTCTTGAACGACGACACAAAGACAATGGAGAGGCTTAGATCAACCTGATCTTACAAGCATAAAGCCTCATATTTTTATATCGAATTGATTTCTTCTTAGTTCTTTATTATGTTTAAGTTGTTATTACTTTAGTAATTCGCAGCACCAGATCTCGGTTGGGCCTGTTAATTTTGTTGGCTCCTTTTGTGTGGATAAAAATGGGCTCTTGCCCACCTAAAACACACAAAAAAAAAAAAAAGTTAGCGCCGCTTTAAATACATCTCTAATTATGATAATGTTAAATTTAAAAATAACTTTTTTAAGAAAAATTTTCCACAAGAAAAAAGACTCAATTTTTTTAAAAATAATTAGTTCTATTTCACTAGCAGTGTATTCTCTCGCTTATATCATGCCTTTATTTATGCCCCACTAAAATGAGATAGAAGTTTAATAAAGTGAGAGTTTCAATGGAAACATAGCATGAAAAGAAGACTTTAAGTTTAGTGAAATAAAACACAATCATTTAAAGGAAAGAAGAGGAAAGTCTATTCGGCTTAATAGAGAGATCTCATACTAGTTCAAAAAAAGAATTAGAACGAACGGCGAAAGAAGATTAGTTCTTGCATCGAACTTCTGCCTGTAAAAAAAGAATACGGTGGTGATGTTAGAAAGCTATCGTTTTTGCACAGAAACTAGCTCAGCCATTTCCCTCCAACATACCAACTCTAATCCGACCCATTAGGTCATTTAGAAAACTATATCTTCTTATTTCATAATTGAGTCCAGATACATTCTAAATTAGAATTTTGGACAATTCGTAAGTACAATATTAATCGATGGTGTAATTTTAACAATTAATTCAATTGGTAGTTAAAGAAAACATATAGTTGAAATTTTATTAAAAGTAGTGGGCCCCTTTCAGAACATCATAACTAATTATGTTTAATAATTAGGGTAGTAAATCTTATCATATATTTATATAAATGAGAACCTTAGGACTATCTACGTGGTGCCATCACATTCAAAAAATTCTTTTTAAATTTATTTGTTATCAAAACCAGCCTTTCTTTAAAAGATTTTACATTAATGAAAGGTTGCAACATTAATGAAAATATTCGACTTTTATCAAAAGTTGAAATTTTATTAAAAGTAGTGACTTTAATGAAGATTTGTGTCTTTTATCAAATGTTTTGACTTTTATGAAAAGTTTTGACTTTAAATAAGAGTTGTGACATTATGAAAAGTTGCAACTTTTATGAAAGGTTATGAACATTCCAAAGGGTTGCAATTTTTTACAAATAGTTTTAACCTTTCTAATAAGTCATAATAAACATCTTTTCACACAAACTTTTTTTTCTATATATATAGGGACTTCCTTATTTGAAAACATAAAAAATATTATCTTCTTCTTCTAGTTCCACAAAATTAAATATTTGTGTACTTTTTTGTTTCTGTTGAGTGACATCCTTACACAAATATTCTTACATCAATAAGCCTCTGGTTTTGGAGAGGAATAGTTTTCTTAAGGGAAGCATTGTGCAATCAATGGACTTGTTTTTTTCGTTTCTATTGCATATTATTTTTACATATACTAGTATGTTTTTTACACTCATTCATTTTCACGCCCCAAGCCTACACCCTGGATGTGGCTAACACCCAATGACCATTGTTGTTCTTGAGCAAACCCTTCAAATGGCTTACTTAACTCAGCCAAAGACTGAAACATACGATATAACCTCAAGAAACAACTTTAATGAAAATAAATAGCAAAAGTGGCAACCCAAGTATTATTCAATTACAAGTTAAAGAAAGGACTAAGAAAACTAATATCATCTGTCTATGAAAGCCTCTAATATAAGGATGGATGTTGGGAGATGACCCTGAATCATCGTAACAACTGAATAATAAATAAATAGCTAAAACTAATGATGTCTTCCAGAGTGAAAAAAGGCTGACTAATAGGCTCTGAGCTGCTCACTGGATCAACAGTGCGCCAAATATAGATCCTAGTTACCTGCGTCTATATCATAATATGATGCAGGCACACTTGCATTTGTACATTGAATGTACGAGTATGTGAGTTGGAAGGCTAAAACAAACGTAAGCTGGAAAGGAGTAAGAAGAGACATCTTATTTTCTCTATTCAACTCATGGATTACTGCTCATTTCTATATAATACATTTAAAAAATAAATGTAATATAAATAAAAGTTGTCTGCAAACATGTTGAAAGTGTTGAATGTCTATATATAGATACAATAAATCTCTGAGATGTATGTAAAAAAATAAATAACTTATGTATATGAAAATAAAATAACTTCAGTGTTAGCTTCTCCACCTTAAAACCATCACTTAAGAGTTATAATGATGATACGGTGTTACTCGGCACACGCTGTCCGGCCATCCTAACCTTGCATGAGCATAGCACTTGAACTGCCTAATGGATCCACTAGTATACTTATATAAGGATTCATCTATAAAGTATGACCCTCTTCTACACACGATATGTACATTATTTTCATGTAGACTTGACTTGATATGAACTAGTATTCGCACATTGGTACTTAATACTCCTCAAAAAATACAATGACTCGTATGGTTTTAAACGTACTGATTCTATGGTTTGATAATAGTGCTCAAAACTAGATTTAATAGTGCTCTTTGAAATCGTTGTTTCGTTACATGTTTCATTTCATAAAGATATTACTTCTATTTGAAAATAGTCTGAAGGCTCCTTACTTGTTTAAATGTGAAAAAAATTATAAATCTTAGGGATTACATAGTGTTTCCAATCTGTGCTAAGAAAATCAGAAATTACTGGTTGTAATAAATCATTCAGAAACACGAAGTAACTGAGATTTTTGGAACCAGTAAATAAGATGAACATAAATTTATTTGTAAAAAATAATTTAATGTGTAAAACTTACCAGAATCTGGAATACTCATTTTGATAATTTAGGAAGAAAAAACAAGTCCACTAAATTCACAGTGTCCCCTCAAGGAAATTATTCCCCTCTAGTATCCGAGGTTTGAATTGGAATATAACCTCCCAGGGTTAAATGATCTTAATCAGTAGAGTATAGATACCAATAACTCTACTGTCAGCGAATTAATCCACAGCAGGAAAGTACACGAAGAAATATGTATTTTTAAGAAGAAGGAAGATCAGAAAATTCGTTAGGAAATATTCTGAAGACTGAATGGTATTTATAGTCAAGATTAATATATTCTGAAAGGTTGCAACCCTTTAAGAATTGACACGACATTTAATGAAAGGTTGCAAACTTTCAAATGGTATTGACTGTTCCTGAAAGTTGCAACCTTTCAGAACAGGGGGGAATTTTTTTAAAAATATAACAGAATTTAAAACGGGTCACGCGCGCGGATCTGATTCGGGTCGGGTTAACTAAAAAGTTGAAAACATTTTGGTTAATTTCTTTTATCAACTAATTAATTAAAGATAATTTTTGGCCATTTAATTAATTAAATAAATAATTAAAATAAATTTGACCAAAAAATTATCTCTCGATCGATCATTTGCCAAAGCCAAAGCCAAAGCCAAAGTCAAAGCCGAAGCCGAATCCCTAGCCGAAGCCGAAGCGAGCGAGCGATGACAACGACGGTGTGAGGGGGGCCCTCTTTCCAACCCTTTTAACAATTAATAGGAGTGTTTATTTATTTAAATTCTCCTATTTTCATTTCTATTACCGATGAGGGACTATTGCCTTTTTTATTAAAGCATTAGAGGACTTTTCAAATTCCCAACCTTTCAAGTTTAAAACTTTTCAAATTCCTCTCCTTCCCTCTATTCCCCTTCAATTCTTTCTACATAACCAACAATCCCCCACATTGATGGGGAATTGTTATAACATAGGAATGCACGGACAATTGTGTACTTTACAAGAAAGATTTAATTGCATATGGATAAGTAGGTTTTCTCTTGGACTTTCTGTAGTGAACATATGTCGGATATACTCGGTCAATCGGTAGATGTGATATCCTTGAACCGTCGAACTTTTGTGTATACCTAGACAACCATATGTCACACAATTAACCCTTTACTGTTTATGATTCTTACGGTTGTATTCGTTTCAGCCATGAACACCTCCTGCTTTCATAAGTGTATAGAGAATAGGCTTTTGACATAAAATTCTCTTTGAAGCGGCTTCCACTTCACACTCACATAGGTGATTTCTAACCGTGTCATCTCGTAGATACACTATTTGGTCAAACCCTTAAAGTCTTAACCTTTTCCTGAACATTGTCTTCATCATGAGAATGGATTGAGTTAATTGACAATGTCGAACCATCAGCCACAACTTTGTTTTTCTACTTGAACCTAGCTCTTGGGAACTCCAGTCTGCTAGATAGAGTTACCGTCATGCTAACTTGTCCTAAGCCGTAAACCCATTCCCTTAGATGATCTTTAAACTGCCTCTCTCACTAGGAATTTCGTTAGTGGATCTGAAACATTATCGCTTGATTTTACATAGTCAATTGTGATAATTCAACTAGAGAGCAGTTGTGTTATGGTGTTATGTCTACGTCGTATATGACGAGACTTCCCGTTGTACATAACGCTCCCTGCCCTACCTATTGCTGCTTGACTATCGCAATGTATGCAAATTGGTCCAACAGGTTTGGGCTTGAATGGTATATCCTCTAGGAAATTCCGGAGCCATTCCGCTTCTTCACCAGCCTTATCCAAAGCAATGAATTCAGATTCCATTGTGGAGCGAGCAATATATGTCTTTTTGGAAGATTTCCAAGAGACAGCTCCTCCACTAAGTATGAATACATAACCACTCGTGGATTTTACATCATTTGACCCGATGATCCAATTTGCATCACTATATCCTTCAACACAGCAGGATATTTATTATAATTCAAAGCATAATGTTGTGTCAATTTTAGGTAACCCAACACACGTTTCATAGCCATCCAGTAAGTTTGATTAGGATTACTAGTGTACCGACTCAGTTTACTAATAGCACATGCTATATCTGGTCGCGTGCAATTCATAATATACATCAAACATCCCAACACTCTGGCATATTCCAATTGAGAGTCACTTTGACCTTCATTTATTTTAAATGTACAAGTTAAATCAATTGGAGTTTTGACTACATTGAAATTCAACTAATTGAACTTATCTAATACTTTTTCAATATAATGAGATTGAGATAATGCTAGTTCCTGGGGAGTTTTTATAATCCTGACCCCTAAGATCAAATCAGCAACTCCTAAGTCTTTCATATCGAACTTGCTGGACAACAGGCGCTTAGTAGCATTTATATCATCAATTTCTTTACTCATTATTAACATGTCATCAACATACAAGCAAACAATGACTTCATGATTCATATCGTTTTTAATGTAAACACATTTATCACATTCATTAATCATGAATCCATTTGCCAATATTATTTGATCAAATTTAGCATGCCATTGTTTGGGTGCTTGCTTGAGTCCATAACGTGACTTCACAAGTCTACACACTTTCTTTTCTTTGCAAGGAACTATAAACCCTTCAGGTTGTTCCATGTAAATTTCTTCCTCTAACTCTCCATTTATGAAGGCTGTCTTTACATCCATTTGGTGGATTGTAAGATCATGCACTGCTGCTAGTGCTGTTAACATCCTAATTGATGTTATCCTTGTTACTGGAGAGTATGTGTCAAAGTAGTTCAGACCTTCCTTTTGTCTGTACCCTTTGTCTACTAGTCTAGCCTTATATTTTTCAATAGCCCCATCAGGTTTCATTTTCCTTTTTAAAGATTCATTTTGATCCTTAAGGTTTATTTCCTAGAGGAAGATCAGTCAATTCACAAGTGTGATTGCTTAAAATTGATTCATTCTCACTATTGACTGCTTCTTTCCAATAAGATGATTCTGACGAAGACATAGCTGCTTTAAATGTTTGAGGCTCATTTTCAAGCAATAGTGCTACAAAATCTGGTCCGAAAGAAACAGATTTTCGTTGTCGAGTACTTCGCCTAGGTTCCTCACTAGTTAGAATATTTTCCATTGATTCTTCTCGTGGTCGTTTAGGTCTTTCACTTGTTGACTCACTTTCAGTTTTATACGGATATATGTTTTCAAAAAACTCCGAAGTATCTGATTTAATTATCGTATTAACATGAATCTCAGGATTATCAGATTTTTGTGAACCAAAAATCGACAGGCTTTACTATTCACAAATTTCCCAATAAAGACATAATCTATTGTTTTGGGTCCAATTTTAACACTCTTTGGTAAAGGAACCTCTACCTTGGCTAAACACCCCCACACTTTGAAATATTTCAAGTTGGGTTTTCTTCCTTTCCACAACTCATATGGAATCGATTGTGTTTTTCGATGGGGTACTCTATTTAGTATTTTATTAGCTGCAAGGACGGCTTCCCCCCCAATGATTTCGCGGTGTACCAGAATTTATCATTAAGGCATTCATCATTTCCTTTAATGTTCTGTTCTTCCGTTCTGCCAAACCATTTAACTGTGGTGTATAAGGTGCAGTAGTTTGATGAATAATACCATATTCCAAACATATCTCTGCAAAAGGAGATTCATATTCTCCACCCCTATCACTCTGAATCATTTTTATCTTTAGATTCAATGGGTTTTCCACTTCATTTTTGTATTGCTTAGATGCATCAATTGCTTAATCCTTACTATTAAGCAAATACACATAACAAAATCGAATGCAGTCATCAATGAAAGTTATAAAATACTTTTTCCCCTCACGAGATGGTGTTGACTTTATATCGCATATATCTATGTGAATTAAGTCTAAAGTTTTAGAATTTCTTTCAATAGACTTGTAAGGATGTTTAACAAACTTACTTTCCACACAAATTTAACATTTCGACTTAACATTTCGACTTATCGCATTTAAAATTAGGCAATACTTCTAGATTAACCAATTTTTGCAAGGATTTGTAATTTACATGTCCCAACCGGGCATGCCATAAATCACTTAACTCCAATAAGTAAACGGAAGCAGAATTTTTATTAATACTGTCAATAACCATTACATTTAGTTTGAAAAGACCCTCATTGAGGTAGCCCTTTCATATGAACATTTCATTTTTACTTATTACAGCTTTATCACTAACTAGGACACACTTAAACCCGTTCTTAACGAGTAGTGCAGGAGAAACTAAATTCTTCCTAATAGTTGGGACGGGCAGAACATTGTTTAAAGTCAACGCTTTGCCGGATGTCATTTTCAACAGTACTTTCCCAGTTCCTGCAATCCTTGTTGTTGTTGTGTTTCCCATGAATAAATCTTCATCGTACTCAGCAAGAGTGTACGTTGCAAGGCTTCTTTTGCAGAGCAAATATGTCTAGTAGCACCTGTGTCGAGAAACCACTCCTTGGAATTTCCAACTAAGTTACACTCTGATATCATTGCACACAAGTCATCTGCATCTTCCATCTTTTCCACAATGTTTGCTTGACTTTTGCCTTTGCCATTGTTTTTGTCCTTTCTTGGAGCATGACAATCACAAGATCTATGACCAGCCTTGCCACAATTATAACAGTGGCCTTTGAATTTCTTCTTGGCCTGTTCTGACTTCTGCCCGTTGGACTTCTTTCTCTTTTTGTCTTTGGTAGGAGCTTCTTCAACAATATTAACTCCAATGATTGTTGAACTCTTACGCGACTTGTTTTCGGCATTTCTGTTATCATCCTCAATCTTGAGACGAATCACTACATCTTCAAGCTTCATTTCTTTACGCTTGTGCTTTAGATAATTCTTGAAATCATTCCACGAAGGAGGCAACTTCTCGATCATTGCAGCCAGTTGAAAATCTTCATTTACTACCATATCTTCAGCAATCATATCATGGAGAAAAAGTTGAAGTTCCTGCACTTGTGATCCAAAAGTTTTACTATCTACCATTTTATAGTCTAAAAACTTTGCAACCACAAATTTTTTCAAGCATGCATCTTTTGTCTTATATTTCTTCTCAAGTGCATTCCACAACTCTTTTGAAGTTGTTATTGCACTATAGACATTATATAAGTCATCCTCTAAAGCACTCAAAATGTAACCTTTACATAGGAAGTCTGACTGTTTCCATGCTTCAACAATCATAAATTTTTCCTGCCTGGCATATCATCGCCAGTAATCGGAGTATCTTCACTTGTAAATTTCTGCAGACCCAGAGTGGTAAGCCACAAAAATACTCGTTGCTGCCATCCTTTGAAATTCACACCTGTGAATTTACCCGGTTTCTCTGCTTGTGATACAAGAGTTCGGGTTGGTGCTGCAACAACCACTGTAACACCAGTGTTTTCTATTTCTGATAAACAAAATTGATACAATATAAGTAAGAAATAAATTATAATTGAACACTTAAACGAGTATAAAATCACAATGATTTTTGTCTCCACCAGAAACACAGATTTAAATAATTTCCTCAAGATTGTTGCCAATATGTGTTAAGATAATCAGAAATTACTGATTGTAATAAATCATTCAGAAACACGAAGCAACTGAGATTTTTAGAACCAGTAAATAAGATGAACATAAATTTATTTGTAAAGAATAATTTAATCTCTAAAATTTACCAGAATCTGGAATATACTATTTGATAATTTAGGAAGAAAAATCAAGTCCACTGAATTCACAGTGTCCCCTTAAGGAAATTATTCCCCACTAGTATCCGAGGTTTGATTTGGAATATAACCTCCCAGGGTAAAATGATCTAAATCAATAGAGTATAGATACCAAAAACTCTACTGTCAGCGAATCAATCCACAGCAGGAAAGTACACGAAGAAATATGTATTTTTAAGAAAAAGGAAGATCAGAAAATTCTTTAGCAAATATTCTAAAGACTGAATGGTATTTAAAGGCAAGTTTAATATATTCTAAAAGGTTGCAACCCTTTCAGAATTGACACGACCATTAATGAAAGGTTGCAAACTTTCAAATGGTATTGACTGTTTTTGAAAGTTGCAACCTTTCAGAACAGGCGGGATTTTTTTTTAAATATAAAGGAATATAAAATGGGTCACGCGCGCGGATCCGTGTCGGGTCAGGTTAACTAAAATGTTGAAAACATTTCGGTTAATTTCTGTTATCAACTAATTAATTGAAAATAATTTTTGGCCATTTAATTAATTAAATAAATAACTAAAATAAATTTGCCCAAAAAATTATCTCTAGATCGATCATTTGCCAAAGCCGAAGCCGAAGTGAGCAAGCGACGACGACGACGGCGCGAGGGGGTCCCTCTTTCCAACCCTTTTAACAATTAATAGGAGTGTTTATTTATTTAAACTCTCCTATTTTTATTTCCATTACCGATGAGGGACTATTGCCTTTTTTATTAAACCATTAGAGGACTTTTCAAGTTCCCAACCTTTCAAGTGCTAAACTTTTCAAATTCCTCTCTTTCCCTCTATTTCCCTTAAATTCTTGCTACATACCCAACACATAAGTCCATTATAATTCTTGAGAATGAACTCAACTCTTTTTACTCTTGCAAAACTTGTTACTTGAGTTTTATAACAGAGTTAAAAAGGTTTGTTAAAGACTCTTGGAAACTTTAAGAACTCACTTTGACATTCTTCTTAACTTTGAGACTTGACTCTTTACCTCTTTGACTTTGATCATAACTTTTGTTGAATTGAATTGTAGATTCAAGGATCATGTTATCATGTTTGTGAATGATTTCATGATGTTTAGATGTACTTTGGAGTGTCGGAATCAACAATGAAATGTGGGTATATAACTTAGTAACTAGTACAAAAGAATAGGGGAAAATGGGATTTCAATGTCACCTTCGCGCTCTGAGAGGCGTGGGGAGTTAGAGCATGACGAACAGATACAACCCACAAACAATCTTGCTGGCCCGGCGTGCCACAACGTGATGGACAAAGACTGTCCTATAGGGCTCTAGTTGGCGCGGCACACTAAGGCCTTTCAGACGGGATTTCTGACTTTTCTTATCCGAATTTAAACTCTAAGCCTGCTAAACTTCCATGGATATTTCTCATACACATAGGATCACTAATAGTCTCAATGCACAATAATTTAGACTTGTAAAATAGCTCGAAAACACAAATCAAAACAATAAATTGTTTACTACTATCAAACAACAAGTATTCAATGATTTTTCATCAATAACTTCAATGATCATCATTCAATCTACACGAACCTTTCTAAATTGACTCAAATTGATTTGTTGGTGGAAGAACACAACATCAAAACATCTCACATACCTGAATAGAGATCAACCCCGATTAATTATACTAGAATATCATGGCGTCCTTGGTGAAATCTCTCTCTTTCTCTCTTATCCTTCTTCTCTTCTCTTTTCTCCAAAACACTAATCGTAAAAACAAATTCTAATATGAACTAAAACATGAATTTAGCCCATTTACACACTTAAAAAAATTAGGAAATAGTAGGGTGAAAAGACTACATTACCCTTACTTAAATCTGGATGGACTGTCCTCAGTCAAATAACCCAACATCCGAAAGGAATATCTCCCTCATACGATATCAAAAATGCACAAACTCTGTGGCTTTGGAAATATCTCTCCGAGAGATTTCCAACCATGTAAGAAACTAACTATAACTCATTCTGATCTATAAATAATGGTTGTTTGAAAATGGCATAAAACTCACTCTTTCACTTTGGAAATTTTTTAAAATTCTCCTATTATTTCCAAATTAACAATTCTTAGTTTGTTTATTTACAACTATCTATTTCTATTTAAGAGATGTTACAATATCTCCCCCTTAGATACATTAGTCCTCGAATGAGAACTCTTTCACTAAGCTAAAGGTAGTAACGTCAATTAAGCACTCAACCAACAAAAACAAGTAATAACATGCTTACACATAGTCATATAAAGTGCTAAGAAGAGAATTTAGTACATTGTAATGTATTCTCTCTGGATTCAAAGAGATGTGAATATCTTTTCTTCATATCCTCCTCCGCTTCCGAAGGTGCTTCTTCAACAAATTGATTTCTCCAAAGGACTTTGATTGATCAAATTTCCTTTGTTCCCAACTTGTCAATCTAAAATTTTAACCGGAATATCCATATAGGATAAGCTATCCTTAATTTCAATATTCTCAGTTGGTACAATGAATGAAGGATCAACCCTATCATTTCTTAAACATAGACAAACGAAATACAGAATGAAACGCTTCTAACTCTTAAGATATCTCCAACTCATATTCTACATTGTCAACCCTCTTAGAGATTCTATAGGGGCCAATATACCGGGGAAGAAGTTTGCGCTTATTACCAAATCTCATAACACCGTTCATGGGTTAAACTTTTAGGTACACTCAATCGTCCACCTCAAACTCTAACGACCATATCTTACATCTCTTCAAAATTCTGGCGACTCTGTGTAATTTTCAATATCTCTTGAATCACGTTCACTTTCTACATGTCTGGGCGTACTAAATAAGGTCCTATTAAACCTACTTCACTATATTCAAACCACCAAATATGAGTTTTCCATATTCTCTGATACTACGCTTCATAGGGAGCCATTTGGATGCTCAAATGATAACAATTGTTGTATGTGAACTCAATGAGAGGTATGTGATCATCCCAATTCTCCTTCAAGTTGATTACACAAAGTCTCAACATATATTCTAAGGTATGCATAGTATCTTCTGCTTCTCAATCAATCTAATGATGAAAAATAGTGCTTAAGTTCACTTTCAAAACCAAATCTTTCTTGAAAAAATTCATGAATTGTACTGTAATTGTAAACCTATAGATGAAATAATGGAAACCAAAGATCCATAAAGTCTCACCACCTCTTGAAAGTAAAACTAAGCATAATCCTCAGCCGAATAGGTAGTCTTTAGCAACAAGAAATTGGATGAATTTGTCATTCTACCGATATTCACCCAAATAGCTGCCTGCGAGATCTTGGCAAACATATTGTAAAGTATATGTTAATCATCTCCCACTTACATTCCAGAAGTTCTATTGTGTGAACCATACCTCCAATTCTTTTGGTGTTCTACTTTACATGTTCATAATTTGGGAACTTGACAACAAACTCAACAATATCTTTCTTCATGCCTTCCCACCGATATAGATCTCTCAAATCGCGGTACAACTTGGTAGAACCCGGATGAATGGAATGTCTGAAGCTATGAGCCATCTCCGTGATCCTTTCTTGGATTCAATCCACCCTAGGTACACACATTCAATGTTGCTACTTCAGTATACAATCCTCCCCTTTTTCAAAAGCCAATTTCTCTCTTTAATTCTATATGACATGATTACTACAAAATCACAAAATGATATTACTCGTTCAAAAGAATGATATTCTTTGATTCAAAAGTGTTACCTAAAATATTGTGATTTTTTATGAAAAGATATGTCTATTTGTATATGCATGAACATTGGTGAAAAGTTACTTGATATGTTTGTGTTCTAAAAAAATATTTTGGTCATATTGTCCTTATTGGACCCAAGAGACTATGGTCATGGGTAATTCTATGACTAATTGAATGTTATGGAAAGTTCCTTCTACAAAGGACATCTGGGAACGTTCTGACTCCAAAATAATGTCCATATTTGATATAGTGATAAAAAGTAAATAACAAAATATTTGTACTAAAAAGTTACCTCATGAAAAGTCTTTTCAAACCCATTATTTTTGTTTGTTCTTACTTGATTCAAATTGTGTGCGACATGAGTTCCTAGGACATGTCAATTATAAAATCATTAAAAAACTATTCATACACGAAATTTATTATGACTTCTAGTGTAATAAATCAAAATGTGAAGTATGTGTTTAATATATATATATATGTTAATCATACATATAATTTTTTTGGAAGAAATTCTAATCATTTAGAATTGATTTAGATTAACATTTGTGATATGAAGTCTATATCATCTTTGGGGGTGGCGTTTCAAAAATTTTATTGAAAGTCACTAGATAATGTTATCTCTATCTTTTGAATAGTAAGAACGAAGCAATACAATCATATAGAAAAAAATAAAAAAGAAGTTTATTATAGGGTTGATAAAATAATTGTGACGAATAGAAGTTGTACATGTGGAGAATATGAATATTCTTATGCAAAAATATACTTGAAAATCGAATAATCCATAAAATTTATACATACAAGCCTCAATTTATTGACGAAAAAAACCAACTTTGAAGAAAATATTGAATGTCATACTTATAAGTTCTACTTAACCACAAAATTTGTGGGCTGCTATCCTTATTGCAAAGAGAACAACCAAAAGTTTTTCTAGTTACGAAGAGAGGAACAATAGTTATATTTCTTAGTAAAAGGAGCAACAAAAAGTTTTATTTGTTCAGATTTATTGTATCCTGAAAGAGCACTGCTTGTCGCACCTTTAAGTATATATAAGTGTTAGACAATTGGCCTTTTTTTAGCTAATTAATATTTTTACTGTTTTTACTTATTTTAATTTAGTTCTTCCTATTTTCTAGCAAGTCTTAATCAACTTTAGTTACTCAACTTTCTGAAGTTACTGGCCCTATTATGGCTGTTAGTGTCCCCCTTTTATTGTAGTTAGTGGAACATGTTCTTATTTTAGTTTTAATGTTTATATTTTTTCTTTGTATAAATTCAGACTTTCGGCAGATTAATATACACAGGGAATTTCATGAGTTCACTATTTTTTTCTTTTCAAATAAGTTTCTTGAGTATTTTGTTCTCACAGTGGCATCAGAGCCTCTACTTGATCTTACAGGACAAAAAAAGTCTTAACCTACAATACAAATGGCATCCAACAACCTACCTTTAAATACACCATTCACTTTCACACGTGAAACTAACCAAATCTAGTTTGTGAAGATGCAAGCTTTTTTTGAAAACTATGAACTTTGGGAAACTATGACGAAAGATAAACCACTTGCTGATCTACCATCAAATCCTACCTTGGCTAAGATCAAATCCAACAACGAAGACAAGGCAAAGAAATATAAAGCCAAGTGGCTTTTGCCGAATGCTGTGGTAGATACTGTGTTTTCCAGAATCGTGGCTTGCAAAACTTCAAAAGAGGCTTTGGATAGGTTGAAAGAAGAAAATCAAGGATGCGATAGAACACGTCAAATGCAAGTGTTGAACCTAAAAATAGAGTTTGAGTCCTTGAATATGCAGGAGGATGAAATTATCAATAAGTATGCTGATCGAATATCCTTAATTGTTAATCACATTAGACCTCTTGGTGAAGAATTTAATGATAAACGAATTGTGGAGAAAGTTCTTGTGACTTTTCCTCAGAGATTTGATCTAAAATTTCCTCTGTTGAAGAATCCAAGGACCTGAGAAAACTTTCAACAGGTGAACCAATGAGTGCTCTTCAAGCACAAGAGCAAAGGAGGACTATGAGACGGGAAAAGTTCATTGAGGAAGCTCTCTCGGTACAAAAGCAAAAAGGAAAGCAACAATTCCACTAAAAGAATAAGGGAAAGCATGATTTAGGAAACAGTAGTGGAGATGTGAAGTACAAGTTCCCTCCTTGCAAACATTGTAAAAGAAATACACATCTGGGGAAGTATTTTTGGTGTAGAGTCGACACTACATGTGGAAAATGTAAGCAGACGGGACACGTATCCAAGGTCTGCAAATAAAGAGAAGACGCCTCTGGTGCTTTGCAAGCACCAGTAGCTGAAGGTGACGATGCACATGAAAAGCAACTATTTGCAGTTTCATACTTTTCAATCAGTGAATCCTCTGATTCAAGGCTTCTTGACTGTGGTTGCACACATCACTTGTGCAATAATGTTGAATTTTTCAAATTCCTACATGATACTTACAAATCTTATGTAAATGTGGGAAACGGTGAGGCAGTAGAAGTCAAAGGCAGAGGTACAGTGTCGATCTCAACAATATCAGGTATCAAAACTATTAATGATGTATTGTACACACCTTATATGAGTCAAAAAATTTTTAGTTTTTGCCAAATTATTGAAAATAATTATTCTCTGCATTTTAATGATCGTGAATGTGTTATTTATGACCCTTCTGTAGTAGAGTTATTTTAGGTCGAGATGAGCAACATAATGTTTTCAGTTTATTGGGAGATAATAACTGAGCTGTCTTACATTATTACTCCACAAAAATGTACAAATCTATGAAACAAAAGGTTTGGTAACTTAAATCTTAGAAGCATCGCCGATGCGAAAAAAAAGAGCTATTTGAAAATATGCCTGAATTTCATTCTAATGCTCAAGTTTGTGAAACTTGCAACTAGGAAAAGCAAACAAAATTGCCATTTCAAGCAAATCAAGTACGAATAACTAACAAGAAACTTCATCTCATTCATACAAATGTTTGCGGCCCAATGAAAATAGATTCGCTGAGTGGTAACATATATATTCTCCTATTTATTGATGAGTACACCAGAATGTATTGGGTTTTTTTTTGAATACTGAAGAGTGAAGTCTTTGATGTTCTTAAACAATTTAATGCTTTAGTAAAAAATAAATGTAATCTTACTATTAAGGCTTTAAGATCTGACAATGGAGGACAATACACTTCTGCTCAATTTGTGGAGTTTTGTAATAGTACAGGTATTGAACGCCAATTGACATTTTCTATAAATGCTTGTAACTTTTACAAAGTGAAATTGATTTAAGAGATGAGTTTAAGCAACATGGCTTCTTATCATTGATGAACAACTCAAGATAGAATTTTGTCAATAAAATTACTCAAACCTATTGATCTTTATTATGTAAAAAGTCTTAACATGGTCATTTTAGGGCAATAAGACAACTTTGTATGAGTAATATACATATACAGACACCAACAACATATTCTTGAACTATTATGACAATATCTTTTCCTACACTCTCAAGACAACATCAAAAAATTACCATTTAATCCCTCAGGACCTCCAGCACTTTCTCATTTCAATTTCAAAACAACTATCTATACTTCATCCTTATAATGCTCTTTACAGAAACCAATATTTTCCTCGTTTGGAACAACAATAGGAATATATCTCAACAACGAAAAGGATGTAGCATATTAAGTTAATTTTTATGGCATGACACAAGAGTAACAAAGAAAGTGAAACTTCTATCGTCCTATAGCATATCGCTCATAGATGTGTCCTGACTCACACATATGAGATTCTACTAGACTTGCCATTAGGAGATTCTTTTACCCTAAAATCATTTTTATAACCTCATGCTCTAATACAAAGTTTTTCACGACCGAGGAGCACCCCGAGAAGTAACAGGCATCGTAAACTTCTCAGAGTTGTTGAACAAGTCTCTTAGGATTGATTCCTTGCGATGTTCTTAAAATAGATAAAATTTAAAACATTTCATAGAATAACATAACGCTAAAACATCACTTAATTTATAATATCATAACTACATAGTTAAGACACTAATTCTAGTCTTGCGATAAATGAATTATACATACTATAACATTAAACTAATTAACATCTTCAAATAAAGGTCCTTGAATCATAAGGACACACATGAACTTGGCAATAGTTATACAAGCTCTTCATTCTAGGAAATATCATCTAGGCATCACCACCTACACATTGTGTAAAAAGATGAAGAAGAATTGTATTAGTATAAGAATGCACTAAGTATGATACTATGCAAAAACATGTTTTAAAGAAGACATTAAGTTAGAAACCATGCATAATGTTTTTTAGTAAAACTTCATGAATATTTGATACAATAACTACAATATAGTTCACATACACTAGTTAGACAAGGATACTATTTACAACAACATATGAGACCATTTACCACATTTAAGGAACATTCAATATCTTCATAGCATTACTTTTCCTTTTTTCCTTAACTTATCCACCAAAAGCAACCCTCAAGTAATACTTAGTGCAATGAATGAGTAGTGTCCCATTTCACCATCCATACCGAAGTATCATCATAAGATTACCAAGGTAAACATTCATACAAACTTCATCATTTCATACCTATTCCGTCTTAATGGAATAATATATCATGAAATACATCACCCATATAAAGAACCACCACCTAAGAGAATGCCAAATCATACTAGTGGAATGTACAAGTAGCACCCCATGATACTACTGATACCATGTTTTCCTATGAAGTAACCCTAGACTTAGACACATCACATCCAATAAGTCACATGCATTTAAACTTAGACATACTTCATAGACCAACATATGAGAAATCATTCATTTATTTTATCATAGTAATATTCTTCTTCGTCTTCATGCACATCTCAAGACAATATGCGAGTCAATACTACCAATATAATGTTAATGAAGTAATATAAAACATTGCATATTTAGAGTTCATTTCATCAATAAATCATAACACCTTAATAAAAAATTCATTCTAAATCTACTAATGCAATGTATGTGTAAAGCCCCATCACCTCAAATATACTAAGTAAACAAATAAAGGAAATCACAAAGATTGCCAGTTACTTCATACATCAACATGAAAAATATAGCCAACCACATGCATACTAATGAAGACCTTCATCATGTAGACAATAAGAGCAATACTATGCATATCATTGAATAAAGTATATTAACATTATAATGTCATGCATAATATACATATACATATAGAATTCCCTTCAACAGCTACTTGTTCAATGTATAAGTAAAGTTCCATTCCCATACCCATACTAATCAACATTTCTTAGGCAGACCAAGTTAGTATTCATCATCTTACATCCATTGTTCATTTTACATTCGGAAAACTTTGCCTTAATTGTCAGTACACCATGTGAGCTAAACATGGAATCTGATGTATACCATCACACCTAAAGGAGGGCATCTATAACATATCGTAACTTGTAATAGACAATATAAGACAAGAAACTAAAATTTATCATTTTTAGAAAGAATAGGGAAAATGTAGAAAAATTCCCAAGTATAAAAACTATGTTTTTTACCATTTCCAAACGGTCATAACTTCTATCTAAGGGTTATTTAGAGTAACTTATTTATATGATTGGAGATCACTTGGAGAGAACTTTCCAACAGTGCAAAGATTGCACAATTTTGATATCGTATGGGGGAGAACACCTTTCAAAAATTGGACTATTGAACTAATGGAACTCCAATTATTGTTTTTAAGGGTAAAGTAGTATTTTTACGCATTTATTTTCTAAATTATTTTATGGGTTTAATTGGGGTAAAACAAGTTTTAGTCATATTACAAAAAACTATTCTCACACTTAGGGCTATGAGAAAAGACAAGAGAAGAAGAAGAAGGGAGAAAGATAAAGGTTTCGTCAAGAAAAACGATAGATGCTTATGGCATTCATTGGGTATGATCCCTATTGCGGTATATGAGATATTTATTGCTGGATTAATTCATTCAAATATCAATATTGCTTCGGTTTTGTAGTTTTTCATATGATGTGTAGTGATTTCTTGATAAGTCTTGTCGAATCTCATTAAGTTGAGTTCATTGATTAACCATTGATGTTGATTAGTAGTTTTCAAAGTCGTTTTGAGTTAGATCTATTGGGTATTTATAGTATTATGATCCTAAGTGTTTGGAGAAGGGAATATGGAGGTTTAGGCGTTTTGAGATTTCAACATGAGTTGAATAATCTGTCTGACGCAGTTGGGAAAGCCAAGAACGTTGCCAGTGTGCCAGGACCAAGCCTTAGGCAACAAAGGCTGGCGCAGCACACCACCAGTACCCCCAACCCAGCGTTTTTCGTCCGATTTCTCGTAATTTTGTAATTTTAAATCCTTCCAAGGTACATTAAGATATTACCATGATTCTAATTACTCTAAATGATTTCTTAACACCTAGAAATTATCAAAGAACTAAAATCATAACCTTGAATCAACAATATAATTGAAGGTAAGCTAAGATCGAAGTCAAGGATGTTAAGAACTCAAGTGTTAATCTAAGAAGTAAGTTAGTGTAAAGTCCATAAGGGTTTTATAGAGTCGATCAAGTTTTTCTAGAGTCTTATTCAAACATTTTGACATTGTTTTAAGACTTAAGTTCAAGTTAAGTGAAGAGTAAGTTGAAGTTCTTTTCTTCAAAGGTGTATGGGAACTAAGTATTCAGAAAGAGAATTAAAATTTGTTAACATTTAACTAGTAAGGAAACTTTTATTTCAAAGGAGCCTTTGGACATGTTTTCATAAAGAATAATAGCTTTCTAAAAGAAGCAAGCATGAAAAGTGTTATTTCAAAGATAACATTGAGATTAGTATTTTGAGCACTAGACTCAAAACCACAAATACAGTATGCCTTTAAATATGAGGGCCGACATATTTTAGGAGTAGTAATAGGTAGCGATATTGGAATTAGATAAAACAACTCACAGCCCCATAAACCAGGTATCCACCATGGATAGAAAAGGTTCATCCTTTTTAGATGAACCTTTCCAATGTAGACTAGAGGATAAATTAGGCAATTCAGATCTTATACCTTTGGCAGGGTATATGATGCGGTAGCAGCGTGAGTAGGATTATTGTATCATCACTATGGATCTTAACTGATTGTTGCCGGGTAGCGAAATTCCTACATAAGTTATTGTATTTTAGGTATGTTAGTTTACTTAAATATTTATATACATTTCAGAGGTAAATTGTATATTCCATACATTCAGAGATATTAACATGTTCTAGACATTTTTATTTATATTGCACTAATTTTTAAGTTGTATTATATTAAATGAGTTAAGTTGTTCATGAGTTCAGCAAAGATAAGGTTAGTGTTCCTTCTTACTCTTTTCAAGCTTAAGTGTTGTTAGCATTCCCACTCGCATAATCATACATTCAATGTACTGATGCCAGTTGGCCTGAAACGTATTATGATGCAGAAGCATGTAACTTGGATTAACATTGGCAACACCGTTGATCAAGTGAGCAACTCATGTAAGTTGGTGAGCCTCCCTTAATTCTAGAGGATATCCTTGTCATTTAGCTATTTGATATAGGTTTGAGACATAAGAATTATAAGGGGTCCTCTCCCTACATCCATTTTTATTTTAGAGGCTTCATGGATAGACATTTTTAGTTTTCTTTGGCCTTTCATTTCATTTGTAGAGACTTGAAGTTGCCATATTGCCTTAGTACTATTTTAAAGTTATTCTTAAGTTAAATTCTATGTTAAGTCTTCCGCTGAGTTAGGTAAGCCAATCCAAGGGTTCGCTCAAGGTCAACAATGGTTATTGGGTGCCGGTCACGTCTAGGTTCTAGGCTTGGGGAGTGAAAAAGTTTGTATCAGAGCCCAAAGTTCAAGAATCCTTAGGATTCTATGAAGCCGTGTATGTAGAGTCGTATTTATCTGTTTGAAGAGCCACATATCTATAATTAGGAGTCTATAACATTTACGAATTTCTCATTTCCTTCATTATCCTTTTCGTGGTAGAGTTTATCTATAAAAAGCCTCCCTCTAATTTGTGCATGCGTGTGTTTCAGATCATCATGCATCCACGAAGTGTATTTAGAGGTCGTGAAAATAGAGCAAGAGGTACCTAATGGACCCAAAGTGTAAACTCAAGGCGAAGTTGACAATGGTGAGTTCTGCGAGGCTATCCGAATGCTAAGCCATGCGGTGACTAACAAAGTTGGGTAACAAGGAGGAGCTCGACAATAAAGGGTAGACACTTCAATGATTCGTGGAATTCTTGAGCATGAAGCCCCAACCTTTTCTGGTTAAATCACTATTAAGGATCTGGAAAACTTTGTGGGAGAGTTGAGGAACGTGTTTGTTGTGTTGCATGTGGTTGGTACTGAAAGGGTCTAGCTAGCTGCATATCAATTTAAAAATGTGGCAATGACAGGTTTTGACCTATGAAAGGAGGTCAGATATAAGGATTCACATTAAATTTGAGTTGGGCTTGTTTGAAAGAGGCTTTCTTGGGGCGTTTCATTCCCTGAAAGCTAAAGGAGGCAAAGGTACGGGAGTTCTTTACTCTTAAATTGAATACCTTGAGTTTTCGTTAGTATGGGATGAATATTACCCAAGTATCTCGCTATGATCAAGAGATGATTAAAGATATGCGAAGCAAAATGAGTGTGTTTGTCGCTTGTTTGTGTTGCTCTACAAGCAAAGAGGGACGGCTTGCACTGCTCATTGATGATATGGTCATTTCGAGGTTGATGATTTATGTACAACAATTAAAGGAGAAAAACCTGAGGGACTGAGATTAGTACTGGAAAAAGAAAACCAAGAGCGCGAATAAGTCTGGGCAGTAGAAACGCTGCTCGAATCGGTCGCAGTTTCAGAAACAAAAGAGGCCTGCACCATCGTCTGCTAGTTATATTTAGGCAAAATAGTCTTGTGTACCCTCGTTCTTGTATCGGATTGTATTATGGACTCTTCTACTTATGTTTTTGTCATCTCCACCCTTATACTCGACATAAAACAATATATTAAACCCCTCTGACCATTGATCATCCTCATGTGGCATTAATATAGATTAATTGGCAAGAGAGTGTAGTCACATGCCTACAAAGGAAAGTGAATATGAAAATTGAAATTTCAATTTTTAGTTTTAAGTTACTGGTTTTTTTTTAAAAAATATAAATTTAAAAAGGAAAAAAACTCCCATCTTGTTTCCCAAACTACCTTTTTTCCAGCCATTATGACCCCAACCTTTTTTTCTTTCTTACCCACACCCTAATGTTATTTATATTCATTTTTCTTTAACTTCTTTCTTCTTTCCCCCACCCATCCCTAATATTTTCCTCTTCAATCAGCACTTTCCCTCTTTTCCCCTCCCATACCTTGATTTCTATCGTTCTGTCTTTCCTTGCTCCTTTTCAACTTCTTTCTTGTTTTTCATTTTTTTTACCCTAAATAAAAAACAAAATTGGGAATTTTTTTTTAACATAATAAGCAAAGAAAAATCAGAAATCAATGGAGTTACGGATATCTCTAATGAGTAACTTGACATCTTTTGGTGTCAAAATTATTCTTGTATTTGTAAGCAATTTGGTGTGTTAAATAGTTGATAGATAGCATTGGATTATGAAAAAATTGGTTATAGCTGGTTGTTAGGTAGCTTGGTTGTTGTTATTGTGGTTGTTTGATGACTTAGGTTGTTGTTACTTTTATCTCGCCGTTACAAGGTGATGACACCGGCAAAAATGGATGTTTCTGTAAAAATGGAGACGACACAATGGCTCCATCATTTCTTCGGCATCGGCGAGATCCTCTACCTTGTTCGGACCAGTTTTTAATGCTATCCATGATGGAATATCGGAAATGCTATATGGTTTCTACAATTTTATTGTAATGGGTTTTACGACGCCGGCTTGGTGGTGAAATAGTAAAAATAGGGAGGATTAGAAATGTCAATAATAAATTAAAATTGTACTAGCTGGGAGTTAAGTAGTATCATGACTTCATCAGATTGATGGATTGTGAAAAAACCGAAGAAAAAAAATGGAGATGTGGAGATGGTGGAGTTTTGACAATGATGGTGGGTTAGAGAAGGTGGAGGAAAGATGTACAAAAATAATAATTTTATTTTATTTGATAAATTAAATTTTTTAAAAAAATTTCTTTTAATTTATATTTTTACTAATAATTAAAAAATTATTATGAAGAAAATAATGACTTGGCATTAATATATATAACATGGATATAACATGTAATCTTGGTAAGGGAGAGTGAGATACACACATGGTCAGAGGGATTTAAAAATCTCATTTTGGTTAAGTTCTAGAGTTCTGATGACAAAAAAGTAAATAGAAGAGTCCATATTATAATCCGATACAAGTACGAGGGTCCACCATACTATTCTACCGTATATTTATTTAGTCAATGCCTATACGAAAAAAAATAAGTAATGGGGGTGTGTTTTGTGAAAAAAAATCCTTCAACAGTGTAGTTAAGACGTGAACAAAAGTGGTCTTTGGTTGTCATCAAGATGAGACAATAACTAGGGTATATGTGTTCCGCACAGGTTTATAAAGCAGTATTCTTAGCCATATCAATATATTCCTAGTGTATTACATGCAAAGTGATAAGTTAGTTATCTCTAAATCCTTGGTCCGAAATCTACACAATTTCACCCCGTACCTTGGTCTGGCTATGTGTGTGTAATTTACTGAACCTTACCGTTACCTGATATTATGAATCATAATCTTTGTACCGATTAGTTATTATTTCGCACCAATCGATAATAGCCATTAGATTGTATCACATTAAATCTATGTTGATGATTATTTTCTAATTAACTACCTTCTTGGTCTGGCAAGTAACAAAAAGGCGAGTGTTAACGTTGGACGATGTTAAAAAAACTTCTAAGCGAAAGAATTATCAATACTTGCAAAACACTATTAAACAATAACTTAATTACTAGGATTACTTCGTTAATTGCACATGGTTCCCACAACGCTTGTTGTGAATTTAGTTTTTCATGCTAGCAAGCTCAAAATTGAAATTTCATGATGAAGAAATCATGAACTTAATAAACAAGAAGAATAAACCCAGAATTCCAACTTGAAATTGCAAGAAAAATCCTTTAAACAAATTCTGGAAATCAATATTTTGCCAAAGTTGCAAAAATAAATCTCAAGTACACAAGATATAACAAAAGTAATAGTAACTAACCCCAAAAACGAGGTTTTAATAACTTATATATAGAAAAAAAGTCTTAATGAAAAAGGAATTCCAATAAAGAAAGTTATGTTCAGGTACGTAGGTTTAATTGACGAACCAACTCACGGACCGTTGATCAATCGACAATGCATAGACTGTCTCCGTCAGTGAGGACTTAGAAATAGTTGTTTTCTCTGGATCCCACCCTCTCTAAATCAAACAACGGACTAACAGTATTGTCTGTCGATCCATCTACGGAGTGATGCTCCTCCGTAGATCCACACTTAGAATCTTCCAAAATCACGTACTGAAACCTTCTCTTAACTAAACGACGGTTCAGCAGACTCTTGGTTCCATACTTAGTCAAACTTCCCTCGTTCCTTCAATGTACTAAGCTTCTCATATACAATCACACCTACGGTCCTTTAATTTCATTCGTTTGTCTAGTTCTGCAGTATTTTCATTTGTATTCTTTTCTTGCCACCAGAATATCTTTCTTGTAAAACAAGACAAAAAACTTTTTTAAACCACTATAATAAGGCTTTAGACACAAACAACTCCTATGTGAAATGCACTAGAAATGCCGTGAAATTACGGCACATCAATAATCTCAACTTAAATTCTTTGCTTGTCTTCAAGCGATGAAATATGAGCCTAAACAACATTTGTACAGAAGTATAGATTTTTAATCTCTAGCAATCATATGAAAATCAATGCCAAATCTTTCTTGATTGTGTGCTGGCCTACACTGTCAGGCTCGACAAGCTTACTCATGCTGATAACATCATGATTCAAATTTACCATGCGACAGATACCTCTATTGTTTTTCCAATAACCAAGGTACCAACTTTGTCATAATGCAAATAGTGGCCTCACATAAAAAGAAATCCTCTTTTTTCACATAGTGATTATGCCTTTTGGGTACAAGAATCTCTGTGTCAACACTCACACTGTAGAACAAGTCTAACTGAAGTTAGTTTTATATGCCATAGGCTTGCCGTTATTTTTGCTGCTTAGATTTACCACACTAGACTCGAGGATCTCAGTAGGACTTTCTTGACTTGTAACGTAGGCTCGGGGTCAGGTGTGGTACATTTGGGTACATTGTAGTGACTTTCTGCGCCCCTTCATATTACCCTTAATCCTTCTACCTCTTTTTGTTGCTTTTAACTCCCTCTTCTTTTTTGTTCATCTTTCCTTTGCCTTATTTCCCTTTTCAGATGTTACTTTCACTCCTTTTGCATATTTTTCTCCTTTTTTTATTGATTATTTTATTTTTCAACAATGCATATCTTTCTCTTGCTTAAGCTTTTTTCAACAACCAACTCTTTTCATACCTATTTTTGGGCATTTTCTCATAATTGCCACCCTCAACTCGTGTTTTTATGTGAGTTTATGTACACAATAACCGAGGTCAGGTTAGAACCATAAAAAAGGTTTATTTCAATATTATCCACCCTCAAATTAGGCTTTTGACCTAATTAAACGTGCACATGTTCTAGGAGGGACATGATCCAAAACATTAGACCATGGGAAGGTGAATTGGTGAATAAAACAAATTTGGTCTATTACATGCTCAACATGTTTGGATCAAAAGAGACATGTGTTTCATTTTGTCACCTTCTTTTTGTCTAGATATTTGCTATTTCGAATAAGGGCATATGATCACTTCCTAGCTTCTCGGGTATATTCCCTTAGCAAGATCACCGAGCAAGTTCTTGTCAAGCCCAAGGAATTGAACAATATAGAATGTCCTCACACTCTCTCATCACATCACTGCACTATCAGATTATCAGATTTCCCAGTTCAGGGTTTAGTTGGAGGTCATATAGTGGGTGCTTATTTATGTCATGTTTAGAGAAAACATATTAAACTTATTCTAACCTATTTATGCAAGAACTACAATAGCCAAGGTATTATTTTTATTAGCCATCATGCTTTGTTTGTGCTTCTTTACTTGTACTAAACAACACATGCCAATTCAACATACATATAAGCAGTCTCTTTTTGGAAAACGAACACAGATATGAAAAGCCCAAGAGAGGTTTGTGAATTTTGATACCTACTCTATCCCTCACATAAAATTTAACCTACCCCCAAATAAAAAAGTTATAATTGTTCCCAATGCATAAGAAATGAAAGATATAAGGTTGTAGGTGAAGCAAACATGTGGCGCATAAAGCCGAAGAAATCACAACACACGGGTGGGTAAAGATTCCCAAAACCCGTGGGATCATCACAGGGGCAACCATCAGTATTTCCCACATCTAACGTAACCCATTAATAGTGCTCCTCTATCCACTAACCAACATAGAAAAGGATTCCCCAGCAGCCATCTCTAGCGCTCTCCTCTGCTGTATCTCATCATCTACTAAAGAGGCCCTTCTAGCCCTCTCCATCTGCATCTTCTCTCTTGCTCTCATGGGACTCATTACCGACCTTAGTGGTGTTGTTGGACCGACTCTCTTTGTACAAACTCGTTGCTTGGGGTGTGGCTTCGTAGGGTCCTTAAACAAGGCCTCTAGAACAATGTCCTTGGATAGCTCAGTAAGAGAACTCTCTGGCTTAGTCCTTGCGCATCTCCACGATGGTTTACACATTAGATCACACGCTGGCAAGCACAAACTTAATAGTAGTAAGGTCAGTGGCACAGAATGTGCGTGGAAACCACACAACTAAAAATTATCAAGGCGTTTGTGAACCTCCTTAATTTTGTTCTCCGTGTGCTTGGCCACCAGCTTCTCTATGCGGTCATATCCCTTTGCTATGGATTTCTCCATCCATAGCAGAATACGAAGTAGAAGACGGCCATTGGGGCCTCTAACTTCTGCATTCGCGCTAGAGGGACTAAAGCGGCAAATGGTGGCGTGGATCCAGATGAGCTCGGGGACCCTACTTGCTGCATATGAGGAGGCGGAGGGTGTTGGTCAACATATCTAGTACATGAGGGTTAGCCCATTGGTCCAGCTCTATCGTATGTGCCAAATTCTCACTATTTAAAGGAACCTTGATTCGGGACCCTCTGTGGGGTGCTTCAACATTGGGCTCATTCCTGATGAGGACTATATCTAATTTCGCCGCAGGTCAATGTAGTCTATCACGATGCAAAATTGACACTCCAGTGTCCCTGCACATCAAAAAGATTAGATACAAAAAGGGGTAAGTGGTAGAAGTCTTGAATTCCCACTCGTGAATCTTCGCTATAATCATTTGAGCAAAGTCTATCCCCATTATAGCGACTAACGATACCACTATCAACGCCCTATCCCATGTCAGTACATTGTTATATTTTGTAGGCGATAATCAGTTTTGGACCAACAGCCAGAAAAACATGGCCATAAAATTGAGGGTAGCCTTCTTTATGAGCCCTCGGGGATTTATAATTCAATCAGCCCTCCTTCCATATATCGCGATATATCGAGCAAACCAATTTTTAATGGCCTCACACTTTTCTGGACTTCTCTGAAACTCAATAATCTGAATAATCTGCAATATGTAATCGAACTCGAACATATTGCGGTTCCATTGTGAACTAGTTGTGGGGCAATATAGGAAGCAGTGGATGGTGGTTTCTTATATGTCAACCGGGCAGCTCTGGACTAGTGTAGATGTTAGAGAGTCTTGTTTGCCTGGTCTTTTATGCCTATCAATGGACCTTTGATGCGTGGATATAAAAAAGACATATAAATCTCAAAAAATTTCATCACTATAACTATCCATGCCCAAAAACATCCAGTCACATTTGTGGAGATCAAAGAACTTGTGCACCTCTATGACTGCGTGCGATCTCCCTTTGACGACTTGACACCCCTCAGTGATAAGCAGGGTCATCAACCCTTTCTAATAAAGCATTTTAGTGTCCCTGTATACCTTCAATTTCCCCTCCATGCACCACTAGTTTGCTTCATCGGCAAATAGTGTGGGGTTATCTTGTCAAGGTGCGGCTGCAACATCCAAACTAGTGGCCTCATCACAGAAAGCTTCTTTTTTCTCGATCCCATACTAATGTGTCTATTTGAAAATTAGAACTGTAGTCAGTATTTGGTTTGGATCTTGAGGCTTTGGCCGACCCTTAATAGGAAGCTATAACAGACTCGGACCCGGATGTTGAGCCCTTTCTCTTAATAGGAAGCCGCCCTAGTTATTGACCAGATCAGTGTGTGCTCCTCATGAGATTAGGAGATAGTGACTGCGTGAGGAACTCCTTCCAGGGGAATCCCCTAGTTTCTCGGGATGCAGGAGATTGAGTGTGCATAGTTGGAGGAACATAGGAAGAATCCTTCTCGTTATCGCTGTCTTCATTTATTAGCAGAAGAGATAGGGCGACTTATTGGGATTGGCGTAGACATTGTCTTTTTTTGGAGACACTGGTAATTTTGAAGTTGATGTAAGTATCATACAAGCATAACTTCCACTCAAAAACAACAACAACAAACAAAGAAAACATGAAACTCAAAAATAAAATCTATAGTGCAGAGTCTGATCGACGAGATCCATCGATGGACCGTAGTTCACGTCTGTCGTCTTAGACATAGAATTATTTTTTTATGCCTTGAAAATAGGCTCTGTGATGGATATGACACACGGTCTGAATGACTCATTGATTAATCTATGGTCCCTCGTCCACTTTCATTGTCTGACACATAGAATTATTTTATGATTGGATTAAAATAAGGTTTTCTGATGAAAACGACGGACATGCAGAATGGTCCGTCGATCAATCGACAAATTGTAGTACACTTTCGCTGTTTGATACTTTAGATTTTTCTGGGCTTATAAATTGACGAACCACATCGATGGGTCATTGAATGATCGGCGGTCCTTAGACAGGTCTCTTACTTTTGGATTGTGACATAATTCTAGCCTCTATCAAGTCCCATTTCATAGTTTCTTTGGTGACCCATTTGAACTCAATCATGTTTAGAACATGATTTTAACACTCTAAATATCAGTTCTTCATTACTAGGGTTCCTATTCGTACTTAATCAAAACCTATTGAATAAAATCATGTAACCCTAAGTCTAAACATTCATTAAGACGAACACACAAAATATTTCAAATAGTCGCATTTGCTACACAACCATTGTCTATCATTCCAAAAGAAGTAACTACGCCACTTTTAGCATTCAAATTAACATAATTTGGTCCAATGGTCAAGACCCACATCTGAAATCCTATATTTAACTTTGAACGAGAATTCAAAGTTAAGGGAAATCAAAATACATTTAGAGAATTGTAGAATGGTGTGGTTAGGTTCCCTTAGTGATATAAAATCTGATGAAGTAGCATACTCCTAACCAGATTACTAACCTCTTGCTAATGTGAGAAGAGTGAGTTTGGGGTAGAAGATGTTTGGGATTATGGCGGAACTGATGCGACAAATGATTTTTCAGGATGGAGTTGTTAATTTGAAGTGAATAGGGAGAAATTGTGAAAGAAGGAAGTTTTTTAAAAAAATGGAAAGAGGGAAGGAATTTCAAAGAGTTGGATTTTAATATAACCGACCCAGTTAGGTCGGATCAGTGGAAAACCTTGATCCACAAAACCCCATCGATGGGCCGTATATTGATCGACGGTTTGTTGATTGGGACCGTCAATTACAATTAAACTGAGAAAAATTGTAGAATTACCTAGGATCTACGGACACCATTGACGATCCATCAATTTAACGATGGCCTGCCGATGCGATCTGTAAACCTCTCCACTAGACAATTTTCTTTATATTTCTGATTTAACCTCCTCTACGTGAAACACCAATTAGAACATTCTTTTGTATTTGTCTCTAGACAACACTAATACCTAAACGAATGAAAATATTCTACCTAAAACAACAACGACTATTTCTACAAGGAAAATAAGAACTATCATTGGCTAGAGGGTAAACTCCTCCCTCGTAGAGCTTCATTTAACGTCACGGCATGAATCAGAACCCTTGATTACTCAAACTTCATCAAGATGGTATGACTCAACCCTTTGTGAACATTCTCTGCATGCCCTATGTAGATCTTTATCTGTTTTCCATTATTGTGAACTTTACGCCTTAGTTGGTCTCAAGCTCAACCTCTCCATGTGGGAACAACTTGGTGATGAGTCCACTTGGACTTGAGTTTATCCGAAAATATGTGCAACACAGAGATTAATAGAAGCACTAAATCACCAACACCAAATTCTCGCTTTTCAATTCTTTGACCGTGATACTTTTTTAACTTCTCTTTGTAGGTGGATGAACATTCATATGATTTTAGGAAAAACACATCAAGCACGTTCAACATATTTAGTCTCTATTCTGAAGTCTGGTCCAATCCAAATTCAATCTCTTCATCGCCCATATCGCATTTTACTCTAATTCAACTGATAAGTGACAATCCTTCCCATATATAAATTGGTACGGAGACATACCAATGAGGGTCTTATATGCTGTGCGGTGGGACCAAACATCATCATCTAGCCTCTTTGACCAATCTGTTCTATTGGCATTCAATGTCTTCGCAAAAATCTATTTTATCTTCCGATTGGAAACCTCTACTAGTCCGCTAGTCTTTGGGTGGTAAGGAGTAGCCACAATGTGATGAACGCCATATTTTTCCAGCAGCCCTTTGAACAATTTATTAAAAAAGTGCAATCCTCCATCACTAATAATGGCGATTGGTGTACAAAATTTGGACAAAATGTTCTTCTTTAGTAAAGCGGTGACACTCCTCCTTTCATTGTTGCGCAGTACAACTGCTTCCACCCATTTTTCAGACATAGTCCTTCACCACAAGAATGTATTTCATCCCATGAGAACTTATAAACGGGCCCATAAATTCAACGCCTTATACATCAAATAGCTCAATCACCAAACAATGGACAAGTGAAACGTACTATCAAGACCTTAAAGGATATATTGAGAGCTTGTGTTATTAATTTCAAAGGAAATTGGGATGATTACTTACCTCTCATTGATTTTGTCTACACAAGAGTTACCATTAAAGCATCCAAATGGCTCCATATGAAGCACTTTATGGGAGAAGATGCACATCTCTTATTGGATGGTTTGAAATTGGTGAGTCACAGTTGATAGGACTAGATCTAGTTCACCAAGCCATGGAGAAGGTGAAAGTTATCCAACAGAGATTGATAATGGCACAAAGTCGTCTAAAATCCTACACAGAACTTAGAAGAAGGTCATGGGAGTTTGAGGTGGATTATTGGGTATTTCTGAAATCTTCACCCGTGAACTGTGTTATAAGGTTTTGTATGAAGGGGAAACTTAGTTCCCAGAATATTAGACCTTTTAGGATATCCAAGAGATTTTTCCATGTAGCTTTTGAGTTAGAGCTACCACAAGAGTTCGCAGCGGTCAATTCGGTATTTCATATCTCAATCTTAAAGAAGTCCATAGGTGATCCTTCATTGACAGTACAAACTGAAAAAGTTGGATTAAGGATAGTTTATCCTATGAAGAGATTTCGATTCAAATTTTGGATCGACATTTTCACAAGTAAAGAACAGAGGAAGTTGCATCTGTAAAATTCCTTTGGAGGAATCAAATTGGTGAAGAAGCAACTTTGGGAGCCGAGGATGATATGAAGAGTACATACCCATATCTCTATGAATCGTTAGAGTAATTTAGATCAAGGCACTAATTCTCTTCTTAGTACATTCTGAACTATGAGAAAACATGATTGTTAATTTCTTTTGGATTGTTAAGTGTTGGACTTGTTGTTACTATCCTTAGCATAGTCAAAGAAATCTCATTCGAGGACGAATGTTCCATATGGGAGATATTGTAAAATCTTGTAACTCTCCACATCCAATAATAAGCTAAGTAATTAAAAATTATCATTTTTCGAAAGAATAGAAAAAAATCTAGAAAAATTCTTACGTGTAAAATGTGTGGTTTGGTCAGTTTCAAACGGCCATAACATCTAGATCTGTAATAGTTAGAGTCAAATATTTACATGTTTTAAAATCTCATAGATAGGTACAATTTCACTATTGTATAAGGGATATACACCCTTCGAAAGTAGGGTTGTTTATGTAAGGGAAGTCCAAATTCTGGATTTTTGGAAGGTTAAAGTAACCTTTTTGACCATTTATTTCCTAAATGGTTTTAAGGGTTTAATTGGGGTTAAAAATTTTTTTGGTCATAATAGAAAAAAGTATTCTTACGCTTTGGGCTTGGGAGAAAAGAGAAGAGATAAATAAGAAGGGGAAAGGTAAAAATTTATTTAAGAACTCCAATAGATTCTAGTAGAATTAGTTGGGGTGATACCTATTTAGACATATGAGATCTTTCGTGTTATATTAATTCATCCACACATAAATCTTGCTTCTGTTTTGTAGTTCTAGAGTTGTTTATATGATTTGAGATGAGTTCTTGATTAATCTTATCTAATCTCTTTTGGTTAAATTGATTGATTAACCATAGATGTTGATTAGTAGCTTTTAATGTCATTTTGAGTTAAATTTGTTGGGTATTGATATCATTTATGATCATAAGGGTTGAGGGATAAAACTATGGAGGTTTATGGGTTTTGCGATTTGAAAAGGAGTTGAAAATCCGTGAGACACACCTAGGCAGGCAAGGCACGTCGTTCCTGCAGTGTGCAAAAAGTTAGCCTTAATCAACTGAAGCCTGGCACGGCACGCTCAGTCAATTGAGGTTAGCGCGGCCTGCCACCACTACGCCCAATCAAGTGCTTTTCATCCAGTTTTCGTAGTATATTCCGTTTAAGTCCTTCCAAGGTACATTAACATTTTCCCATGATTCTAGTTCATTCAAATGATTTCTAATAAACTAGAAATCATCATAGAACTCAAATCATAACTTTGAATTCATAGTAAAATTCAAGGAAAGTTAATGTCCAAGTCTAGGTATTTAAGAATTCTAGTCTAAATCTAAGAAGTAAGTTAAAGTAAAGATCTTAATGGTTTTCAAGAGTTTATTGAAACATTTTAATTTTATTTTAAGACTCAAGTTCAACATAAGTAAAGAGTAAGTTGAAGTTCTTTTCTTGATGTATATGGGTACTGAATATTCCCAAAGTGTCTTAAAATTATCTAACATTTAACTAGTAAGGAAAATTTTATTTCCCAAGAGACTTAGGGCAAGCTTTCAAAAAAGAACTATAGCTTTCTAAAAGAAGAAAGTAGTGAAACTATGATTACCAAGATAACCTTGAAATACGTATTTTGAGCACTAATCTCAAAAGCACAGATTTAGTATGTTTTTAAACTTAAGAGCCAACATATATTTTGTGTAGTATTGAGCAGTGATATGGGGGAGAGTTCAGATAACTCACGACCCCCATAAATCATGTAGCCACAATAGGTAGAAAAGGTTTATACTTTTTAGATGAACCCCTTTCACAGTAGACTAGTGGATCCATTAGGTAGTTCAAGTCGTAGACTTTTGTAGGGTATATGATGTGTTGCAGTGTGATGTAGATCGATGTATCGATACTATATTTCTTAAGTGATAGTGGTCGGTTAGCGAAACTCCCACTGAAGTTATTGTATTCTAATATACATCATTTACCTGAATTATTATATACATGTCAAGGTTAAATTGTATCTTGCATACATTCATAGGATATCAGCATGTTCTAGAATGTTTTCTTTATATTGCACTTACTTTGAAATTGTATTATATGGAATGAGTAATGTTGTTCATGAGTTGAGAAGAGCAAACGTAATTGTTCCTTCTTACTCTGTTTCAAGATCAAGTGTTGTTTGAATTCCAACTCCCATACTCGTACATTCATTGTATTGATATTAGTTGACCTCCATCATATTATGAAGCAGACACAGGTTATTATGATTTGTATTTAGCGCACCGTTGATCCACCTAGAAATTAAGAGTCACTCGGTGAGCCTCTCTTAATTCCGGAGGACATCCTTATCATTTAGATATTTGATTTAGTTTTTTTTAATTAGGACATCCCAACATCCATCTTTATTTAAGAGGCTTCGTAGATAGAAAATGTTAGTTTTCTTTGGCCTTTATTTTCATAATTAATGACATGAAGTTTCAATTTTGGCTAAGTATTATTTTAAAGTTATTAATAAGTTAAATTCTATGATAAGTCTTCTGCTGAGTTAGGTAATGCAGGCCATGGGTTCACTCAATGCCAGCAATAGTCATTGGGTGCAGGCCACGTCCAGGGTAGGGCATCAACATCATGATAGCATCTAGGTGGATCTACTTTTTAGGTTCCTATGGGGGTACATAGTTAAGGAACTAGGAGTTTGTTACTAGAAACCCGCATAATACTAATTCGTATTGTAGTTTTGACCTCATGAAAACATATGTGGAAGCTTCCTCATGAAGAGACCCCTCTCATCTTCAAGTTCAATAAGTGCTAATATAAATTCCCTTTTTTAAGAGACTTGAGGTCTTCATTAAACATGTGATCATAAGATAGGACTTAAGAGATTAACCCTTTATATAACATATACATAGCTCATAGGTTAATGATTAGTGTGTCCTTTCATCAAAACAAACTTCACGTGAGAATCTCCTTTCACATAATCATAACATTCACAACATAGTCTTGTTAAGAGTACAATTGAGGAAATCTTTCAATAGACTCTCATACACTAGAGTAATATTAACATGCTTTGTTCATACATTCATGTGTGTATGTGTACAAATAGGAGGAAACCTTTCACATAAACACATTTAGACAACACAATGTCATATTTCGTTACTCATATAATCAAATGAATAATAATAGATAAAGGTGAATAAGAGAATAACCCTTTTAATTGACACCATGAACATATTATACTTATAGGTATGCATGAGATGTGTGTGTGTACATATTGGTAATCTTGATCACATAAGATCACCCACTTAGTCATTGATTGATCCACCCTCTAAAGGTTAACAAAACTTATAAAATATCCCTCAAGTCATGAACAACTCACATATATGTGTATTAGGGACTATAGACCACACACCCACATTACATTATAGGAGACAAGGGAATATTCAATATTTGAACTGAAGACTCCTAACATGCGTAAGATCACACACTGATACAGGGCTATAGATTTAGGGGTAATTATACAATAGTATTCATCACCATCAAAGATGTAGACTATACCTTACCCTAATATCATTATACACATTTCCAATATATCTAGATCACGATACTAGAATTGAAGACTAAACACAAGACCTTCATACTTGTGATCATCATAACCATAATTCACATTACATCTGTTTCCCTCAAGGACATAGTCATATCATATATAGATAGACAAGAATGTAAACACTGCCACCATAAGTGGACAAAACGATACAATGTCAATCACAATACTATAGGATAGAAAATAGGTTAACTTACCAATTATTCCAGCCATGATTATCATAAAAAAATCCTCAACAACTCATAATCAATAGATATAGATAAAAATATAATTAAACACTACATGACTATCTAATAACAATTTGATCACCATCTCATCAAGATCACATAATGCACATTATAGGCTAAATAGAGAGATTAGGGAGAACATGGGTTCTTCAAGGATTTGCATTTGGATTCATCTTATAACAATGATTAACCATAAATCCATCACTATAATGACTTTGAAAACAATTTGACAATAAACTCATGTTTAGATTAAAACTTTGGGATTTTGGTCTTTGAATCACTTTTGAAATTCTTTGATTGAACTCCGTAAATGAAATTTTAACTAAGGAACAAGGGTAACTATACCGTATTGATTGAAGACCCATAAGTTGGCAAATAAATCAGTTGGAAATTAATTTTCTAGCATGACATTGAGATTGGTGTCTAACATAGTCTTGAGAGGATTTTGAATTTTTATTTCTCATAGAGTATTTGTGTTTTTACTTGGGAATGCAGATAAATATGACTTAAAACGGTTTGTAACAAACCCCCAAAGTAACCTAAAATACCCCCACATTAATTAGACCATTAAAAATAAATGAAACATAACTTTAATTTTTTGTATTACCGTCGGGGAGTAAGTCCGCATCATGCAGCTATTCCAACAAGTTTGTGGAATTAAATTTTGGGATAGTAGAGTCCGCGACACATCCACAACGCTGACCAAACATTTTTCCTATGGAGAACCTTGTCTGCAACGCGAACATATTTAACCCATGAACATTTTTTTGCTGTCTTGGGCAGCTTGTAGTAAAAGGTTAGGCTCTCTCTAAGGACCTTTAGGTTGGTCCTTGGAGAGTCGTAACCGGACGCTATGACCCTTAAGAAAATTTTAAGACACAATAGTTACCTCCACTTTTTTTATACTCAAACTAACATTTAAAAATAATGCTAACATACCAGGACACACTAGAAAAAAAAAGACTCGTTTTAAGATGCCTTGGTCGTCCTTTCACGTATGACCTCAAATCCATTCAAACCATCTTATATAAGGTTTTTCTCACCTTATAAAGAAGATACTAACTCATACAATACATGTGAGGCTTTAGAATATCATAGTTCATTTTAATTGTGCTAACAGTGATGTTTGAATGATAATGGAAGGGTCAACATAAATATCGCAAAGTGTGATTGACCACTTGTCATACCACCTCTACCTCCAGGGGAAACATTTGTGATAACCAGTAGCTTGATGAAGATTCTTGCAACGAGAGTCTAATTACAGGGGTTTCCGGTCGATGATCCACATTCTCACATAGCTAAGCTAAACTATATATGCAAAAAAGTTGCATAGGTCGAACATATTGGGATATGAATGTCATAGGGCTGAGGGTGTTCCCTCTATCTTTGACCGGAGATTTTGTTATATGGTTGAATGAGCTCCCCTACAACTTTATATGTACATGGGCCTGGTTGAGAAATACATTTCTATTAATATTCTTCCAAGTGTATAAAAAGCTTAACAAGAAGGACAAACTCATCAACTTTGTAGATCATCTTGAACTGTGAGTAGTTCTTAGGATAGATTCAATTCTTTCTCGAGAAGTGTCCAAAATAATTGTATAGATGATGCTTCATTGAAGGAGTACCTATATTAGGTGCATGATGATAATGGAAATCCAGTGGTTCATATTATTGCTGGAGGTTTATGTGGAGAATGCTTGTGGGCACAGATCACCGAGAAATTGGAGAAGATATCCTTCAACAAAAAATCTATGAGAACTAGAATGTGAGACACTCGGACAAACTCCATCGCCGTTCCAGCTAAAAATAACTAGGCCACATATGAGATTCACAAAGATATGGCACAGATGAGAATTGAGCTATGGTTGGTGCTAAACATCACACTAGATGGGTAGAGAACGTGAATACGGTGAACTATTTGACTAGAAGTCCACAACCAGTAGAGGAGTATTATTAGGAAAAGGATGTGTATGTTGTGAATTATTAGACGTAGGTTTTCCACCACTTTACCAAGGATCCAACACGGATTATTGCGCCAAGGTCAAGGAAACGAAGGTCGGGACTATGGAAATTACAACCAAGAGGGCCAATTTGTGAAATGGAAATTACAACTACGACAACAGTTACAATTGGTACAATTATTTCCACATAAATGATCGAGGTGGAGCTTATGTCCCCCCTCAAAACTAAAAATCTGCCCCTAGGGATGCTGGATGCAATGTGGTACAAATTGAGGATACGATGCACAAGATGATGACAAAGTTTGATGCTTCTGATGAGAATGTGAAAGACATGAGGAACGACTTATCTTATATTGGTAAAAAGGTTGATGCACATGCAGTGTTAATAACGTATATTGAAGTTCAGATGAATTATTTGTCTACCACAGTGAACCCAAGGCAGCCAGGCAATTGACCAAGCAACACCATCAAGAATCCAATTAATGATGGGCATTGTAGGGTGGTCACTACTTGAGGGGGTAAGCAAACCACTGATCCACCTTCTCCATTTTTGTTGGAGATTCATACTAGAAAAGATAATGAGGTGACAGTGCATAGTTGAGAGCACGAGAATGCGACTAAGAAAGAGGAATAGGTCATCGAGAAAGTGGTTCCCTTCCCTAGGCATCCGCATCCCATTCATCAAAAATTAACAAAGGAGATCAAACAAAGAAAATACCGCAGGTTCATCGCTAAAACAAATTTCCATTAATGTTTTATTGCTAGAAGCTCTAGAGCAAATGCCTAGCTATGCAAAGATTATGAAGGATATGGTTACAAAGAAGAGATCTGTGAGTCTTCAGTATGATGATACATTGACATATTGTAGAGATATTTCTACAAGGTCCCTTATGCAGAAAAAGAAATGTCGTGTTCCTTTCACTATTCTTTGTACCATATTGTTATTGCACTTTGCGAAGGCACTATGTGATCTTAGCGCTAGCATTAATCTAATGCTATTTTCCATTTAACGGAAGTTTGGATTAGGTGATACGTAACCAACTACGGTGCAGTTTCTCATGGTGGATATAATGATGAAGAGGCCTATTGGAGTGCTCCATGAAATGCTAGTGAAAGTGACATTCATTTTTCCGAACTATTTTGTTATTCTTGATTTTCCCATTATCCTTGGGATGCAAGTTCATACCACTCGGAGTGCTTTCGTTGACCTGGAGAAAGGGAAGATGAAATTTAGACTTAACAATGAACAAGAGACTTTTGATATTTTTAGGTCCATCAAGAATAGTTGTGAGCTCAAATCCGTATGTACTATAACTTTTAGCGAGAGTGGTTCGAAGGTGAAAATCGATGAGAGACTGGGTGTTATGGTCTTAGAAGAAGTAATAATGAACTTTTAGACTTATTTAATTGAAATACATGATGAGTTTGTTGCTACATTTTATAGGCGAATATCGACCAAATTCTATGAAATTGAACTTCCATACGAATAATAGTAAAACTCCATGAGCGAGACCATTATTTAAAGAGGCACCAAAATTGGAGCTCAAAGTTGTACCTCCACATATGTATAATGCATTCTTTGGTATAGATGAGACACTCCTAGTTCTTATTGCGGCAGATCTTAATGGGCGACATGTCGAGTGTTTGATAGCAGTCCTAAAGAGTTTCAAGTAAGATATTGGGTGGACTATTGCAAAAATTATAAAATTTCCCCTCGATATTTATTCCCACTAAATAAAACCTCATACCGGATCATAACTTCGTATGAAGCATCATAGAAGATTAAATTCGTGTATGCAAGACGTAGTAAAGAAGGACATGATTAATTGGTTCGATGATGGAGTCATCTACCCTATTGTAGGCCTTAGTTTGGTATTGCCATGTGCAGTGTGTACCTAAGAAATGTTGTATTAATGTGGTTCTAAATAAATTAAATGAGTTTGTACTAATGCGATCGGTGAACGGATAGAGAGATTGCATGTATTACCGAAAGTTGAATGCTTGGATAGAGAAGGATCATTCTTTTATGCCCTTCATGGATCAGATGCTAGATAGACTTTCAGGAAAGGGATGTTACTGCTTCCTTGATGGGTGTACATGCTATAATGAAATCTTTATCGCCAGGAATACAAACAGAAAACCACCTTCACTTTCCCGTATGGGACCTTCGCATTGAAACCCATGCCATTTGGGTTGTACAATGCTCTACAAACCTTCTATCGTTGCATTATGTCAATTTTATTTTACATAGTTGGTTACACAATTGAGGTGTTCATGGACGATTTCATAGTGGTTGGTGAATATTTTAATAGATGTTTGGAAAATCTAGTCGAGGTACTAAAAAGGTGTGAAGATTCCAATTTAGTGCTCAATTGGGAGAAGTGCCACTTTAGTTTAAAAATGGGCATAGTGTTGGGGCACCGGATATCTAAGAAAGGAGTTGAGGTGGGCAAGGTTAAAGTGGAGGCAATAAAAAAGCTTCCTCCACCTATCTTGATAAAATATTATAGAAGATTTGAGAGAAATGCAGGTTTTTATAAGAATTTAATAAAAGTCTTTTCTAAAATTGCACTTCCTTTGTGCTAGTTGCATGAAAAGGAAAGGAAATTTTACTTTGATAATGCTTGTCTAATAGCAATTGAAGTGTTGAAGAAAAAGTTGGTTGTACGATGGTAGTGCGACGTCACTTGGCATGGTATGGGGCAAAAGGGGTCAGAATTTATTGCACACTATTTATTATGCAAGCAAATCATTAACTTTCACAGTGATTACACTGTTAGAGAACTAGAGCTTCTCATCATGGTTTTTGGATATAAGAAAATTCACTCATATTTACTAGGGATAGAGGTCATAATGCACAAGGACCATTCGATGTTGATGTATTTGATGTCTAAAAGGGATGCAAAACCACGACTTATTAGATGAGTGTTGTTGTTGCAAGAATTTGATTTTGTGGTTAAAGACCAGAAAGGGATAGGGAACCAAGTCGCATATAACTTGTCTAGATTGGAGGATGAAGCATTACTCGAACTTGGTGAAAAGGGTGAGATAAATGCTAATTCACATACGAAAAAGTATTGGTTGCTTCCCATAACTTCATTCCTAGGTTTGCAAACATTGCTAATTATTTTGCAAGAGATGTGGTACCTTCGGATCTGTCGTTTCACCAAACCAAGAAGTTCATGCATGATGTAACAAATTTCTTTTGCGATACGCCATACTTGTATCGTAGTTGTGTTGATTGTATTATTCGTCATTGGCTGCCCAAAATTGAGTTGTTGAGCCGATTGAGGATTGTCCGAGGGACCTTTTTTCTTTTATAAGGGAAGAGATTGTAGCTGGGTACAAATAGGCCGGTGAAAGACGAGTAGGAGTGTTCTTGGGGCATGTTATTCATTGCCCGTTGGTGAGCATCATAGTGGTGTTTGGACTGCGCAAAAAGTTTTGCAGTGTAGATACTATTGGCAACCAATCCACCAAGACTCTCATGATTATGCAAAGTCTTGTGACCGTTTCCAAAGAGAGGCTGGGATTTCAAAGAGGAAATAACTTCCTATGAGCCCAATCATGGTAATAAACTTATCTCATTCATAAAGCATTGATTTTAAAGGTCCATTTGTGATTTATTATGGGATGAAATATATTCTTGTTGCGGTTGATTATGTATGGAATTAGGTAGAAGAATTTCGCTTCAAAATATTGAAGCCAAGAGCGTAACCGCATTCTTGAAGAAGTATATTTTCTCAAGACTTGATAACCCAAGGGAAATTATTAGTAATTAAGGATCTATTATGGAATAAGTTTTTTAAACTATTGCTTGAGAAGTATGGTATCTTCCACAAATGTAGCTACTCCTTACCATCCACAGACGAGTGGGCATGTTGACGTGTCCAATAGAGACATAAAGCAAATTTCTGCAAAGACTGTGAATACCAATTGAACGAATTGGTCAAGGTAGTTCGATTATTCTATATGGGCCTACCAGACCGCATATACGACTCTCATAGGTATGCCTCGAAACCAACTAGTATGTGGGAAGTCTTACCATTTGTCGGTAGGCTATAGCGTAAAGCCATTAGAATAATGAAGAAACTTAATTGTATTGGGGCGGCACATCAACTAAAAGAGTGAATTACTAGAATTTTCTAGATTATTTTCGTCTTAAATCCTATGATAGTGCAGCCTTGTACAAGTAGAATATTAAAAAGTATGATGATTAAAGGATTGAAAAGCGAGATTTTGAAGGGGGAGATCTTGTGCTTCTATTCAACTCAAGGCTGCGCTTACTTCTTGGCAAGATCAAGCCCAAGTGGTCTACACAATTTTTACCCAAGCAAGTGTTCCCGCATAGAGCGGTTGAGCTTGAGAATAATGAAGGAACAAGGTTCAAGATGAACGGACAGAGGATTAAGCTTCATTTGGCAGAGAGTGTGCAACATGTGATTGAGGCCTGTGATGTTGCATTACGTTAAATCAAGCGCTTCTTGGCAGGCAACACAAGGTGTAAAATCTAGCAATCATAGGTTTACAATTCTTATCAAGTAGTTTTCTTTTATTTATTTTATTTCTTGTACCAAAGTAGTTTCGTTTATGTTTTCGCTAGATATAGCACAAGGTCCATGTCTAAAGAGTATCAAGAAAATAGAAAAAGAATGGTCTAATTGCTGTTACATGTGGAGGAGCTCAAGTCAAGATCTGCAAAAAATGGTCTAGTATAGAGGTCTACGGACCACATCGATGGTCTGTAAATTAATTGACAGAGCATGAATGGTGTCTGTAGATCTGAGGTAGGTCCATAATTTTGTCTAAGTCAAAAATTGTTTGACAATCCCCATTGAAGGACCGTCAACGGTGTCTCGTGGGTCCTAACTTTAAGCCTGCCAACCTGACCCAAACATTCTTAATTGAAACCCCCACCATTCAGATTCATTTCCCACTTCCATTATTTCACAGAAAAAACTTTTCTCCCAATTCCATGTTCTCTAAATCTCCCCCCCGCGTCCCCATTTAATCTATCTAGGTTAGGTGTTCAGGTCGGACACGCGAAGGAAGATTTTTGTGGTAGTGAATCCTAGTGCCATCACACAATCACACCATAACTATTTTCTTGTAGGGAAATGGATCCTTACCATGGAAGTTTGTTTACTTAAAAAGCATGCTAAGAATTAAAATTGTGAACACCCTTGGTATTTATTAGACTGTTATTGTGTCTAATTATATTATTCGTAAAATGTGTGATTAAGTATAAATGTATGTTGTGACATATCGTTCAGTAGTTTGTATGAAATAATCGTAAACATTGATGAATTGGAACCTTAAGCATGAAGAACTAGCATATGATATATTGAAATGCATGAGTAGACTAGGATTATATTAGAAATAGTTAGAAATATGGGATGTTAATTAGAAAGAGGTCTGCTATCTATACAGGTCTTATCCATAAGACCCCGTCTATGAACAATCGATTGGGTCCGTGAATTGATACACAAAGAAATCACCATAAGTGTTAAACAACTGATGTAGATTACGGTCCATCTATTGAACGACAGACCTTTCTATACACTCGTCGTTTCAATAATAGACAAATACGGTTGACCCTCCTATCAAAAGAAAGGTTCCACGGACTGTAGATCACCCTACGAACCGCCAACCCCCTCCATCAATGGCAACTTAAACCACTGTCAATTTTATTTTTTTTTTATTTTTTTCACTTAAAGTTCTTGAATTACTTCGAGTGTGTTTTTAGTTTTTTTTTTGTACAAATAATCCTTCCACATGTGCTATGGCACCAAATAGGTAAACGGTACACACAAAAAGGTGAAAAACCAAGTCGACAACCCCAATTCTCTCGTTTATTATTGAAGGCACATATACAGAGAAGAAACAACATTCTATCCTCCTAGATTAAGGGCATTACCCTCTACACCCGGGGTCACTAAGGGCACCCGTGGAAGGTGAACCCCGAAGTAGTTAGTGCCGCTCATTCTTATGAGGAGCGCACACTGACCTGATCAAAGAATGGGGATTCTTCTAGTTCTGAGGGTGATTCAACATATGGCTCCAAGTAGGCCACCATTTTAGGCTATGGGTCTTAAAATTATTAGGGGTATGAGTCGGCCCATGCTTCCAAGTGTAATTCTAAAGGAGACATAGGGTTAGGTAACAAAACGTTGATAATTCTATAGTGGTCGACGATCCAAATAAATGGTGCACCGGGGGTAAATTGCATATCTATAAAGATGCCAAGATGATGAATGAAAAGGAGATAATGTCTTTATTGGTTAAATATAATGGTTAAGTCCTCACAAGTATCTTGCATATAGTTCAAGAGGTAGACCAATTGATCAATCTACACAGCTTCGAATGGATGGAACAGGACTTTGGTACGTATGGTGAGGAGATTTTGCGGAGTTCAATGCTTCCTATGTTGCTACTCTCGAAGGGTCCATATACTAGAGATCCAAGCCCACAAAAAAAAAACCCTCTCACATACACCATGATCAGAGGTTGCAGGGTGGACATATCGCAGGCCACCATCCGACGATTTCTGTATAGCCCTACCACTCTTTCAGATTGGCCCCTTAGTACCTTAGAGCTCGATTATAGGTCAAACATAGCTCGGGGAGTGACTTTCATAAGAGTGTAGAGAACTAATATGCTCTTAATTTATGGTTAGCTAAATACATTGATGTGAATGGTGGTCATGAAGAGTGGGTCTTAGCACCCCAATGGGCATCAAAATGGCATGATAATCTTTGTGGCCTAATTCTTCTAGTTGTTGATGCAGAAACTCTCACCCACGAAGGCCGACAATTGTTGCCGTATTTTTATCCTGATTGGAGATTAATTTTTTTCCTATAATGCTGGAAGAGATTTATCAGAAGGCATTGAAGACATCAACGACTTACCCATTTCTTGTTTGTTTTTTTCAGTTGTGCAGGAATTCCAGAATCCCAATCAGCACTTTGATAAACTTATTTACCGGAAGGCCTCATCAAATATTACTCTATTGTTGTTGCATCTCTTAGAGAGCCCTATGTTGAGGTCACTCCCTTAGGCGCAAATCTTGCGGATATAGTAGATCATGCACAAAGATATTATGTAATCGTATCATATCACACCTAAACTTCCCCGAGTTCCTCTTCTAAGGCCTCTAATAGGTCCCTCAGCTCATCGAGTTCCACATCACCGTTAGTAGCTGGTGTTATCTCATTGTCTAGTGTATAGAAACTAGAGTCTCAAATGGCCACATTTCTTAATCATATCCAACCGTGGATGTATAAATCCATAGTAGAGTCTTAGTCTTACAACCCTCAAAATGAAGTAGGTTAAACTAGAGACTACAATGTCTGATATGAGTTAATAAGGTCTTAAATGATAAATATAAGGATTAGAAGTCAATTCATAGTTTTTGAAATTCAAATGTAAAAGAACTAGAAAGACGTTTGAAAGTTAGCCTTTGTGTGTGCTAGTGCGTTCTGATGTTCCTTTGCATTTTTCATGAATTTTTTGTGACTCATTAGATAATATAGGAATCTAATACTTATATGAGCAAGTTTAGGATTCAAACTCTTGGGTACGACTCTTAAAGGACCATCCGAAGGGTCTTTTAGGAGGACCCAAACCTTGGCAAGAAAGTAGCAAAAACAATCCCAAATGCCCCCCTATTGATGCTCAATTAATCAAATGACGCCCATGGTTTGGGGCGTATATCCACACAGAAAAAAAAAAGACCAGCAGTATGGTTTGTTGATTGGTCAATTCTTTGTCACTTGCGTCTGTTAAATGACAACTTCAACTTTCTGCAGGTGTCTCGATCAAGGAAAGGGCAAGTTGGGATGTTCACCTACGGTCATAATTCAGTGATGGATGGTTATTTTGGGCATTATATAGTATATTAAGTTAGTTAAGACTCTAAACCCTTGATCTAGACCTCATTATTAAAAATAAATTAAAAGATCAAAAGAAGTTCTCTCTAGAGTCCATTGAAGCTAGGATTAGATTTGTTCATTGATTTCTCCATCAATTTCATTTTAATTATGTTGATTTCATCCTCCATTCATCTTCTATTCAAGGATAAAATTCCAAAGGCTTTTCAAAATTGATAATAAATATAGAAAATCCTTTTTTTAATTTTAAACATGGGTCTTGCATGAAAAGGTTTAAGTCAATGATGTATGAAGTAATTGATCCATGAACGCATGTATTCCTTGAATATCTAATTTTTTTTCTAAAGTGGGTGAATTGATCATTTATTAACTATATTGAAATCATGTGTAGATTGTATTGGGTTGTTTAACTAGGTATTTGTCCATATTAGAATTGTTCATATCTTTCTTTTTATGTTGATAACTATATTTATTATTGTTAGATCATTGATATGGGTAGATTTTTGGCTTAGTCTTGTGTATTTTATCATTAGTAAGATCCCTTATGATGTAAATTGATTAGAATCAATACGGAAGTGTGATGATGGTGATTTGAATGTGGTGAGTTGACCTAACTCCTCTATTTTTTTGTATGTATTGATATTTAATTGTATTGATTGTTATGGTCCACTTATGGTGGCAGTGATTATGTGTTATATATGATTATGAACATGGACTTGTCGGCATTATTATGTGAATGATGTTATCATGTTATAGCTTGTATAGATGAGCAATTTTAAGAATAATATGGTATATCAGTATTGTGTCTTAATTGGTAGACTTTGGTCCCCTTATTTATACATGAAAGTTATATGACTGTGATCTCTTGGCTCGGTAGGCTTAGGCACCGTTGTCATGAACGTGTATGAATGAATGAGTCAATGAAGTCTACGATCGGTAGACCTAAAAGAGGTGCCCTTCTATGAAAGACACATATGGAACATTGAATATGAAAAAAGCATAAGAATGAGCTACCCATGTAAAAAGTATTAAGTGTTGGTAGAACATAGTAATGGTACCTTCTCTAATACACCAAGGGAGTGAATTACTCTATGAGAATAAAGGCAAACCACCGAGAGGATGTAGCTCTACTTAAGAATTAGACTAGATTACAAAGAAGCCCTTGATATACCATAACCATGTGCGAACATGGGATGAGTGTTAGTTATACCTTCAGCAAGTAGAACACCTTCCACTGTGTGGGGTCCTTATGACACCGGATTCCATACCAAGCTAGTATGCTCTATGTCGATTCAAGCCTAATATCATAATATGGGTTGTACACTCTACTTAATTTCTAGTTTCTAAAATGTGTGCGTAGTTTAATTGGACATTATATACACAATACATGAGTAGGCTTTGAAGATTCTTAGTGACTTCCCTAGGTACTCTAAGACCATTATGTGAAGACCTCTAATTTTTTTATTGTCTCTTAAAATGTCTAAGTAAATTTTGTTGATTTTGTTAATGTATGTTGAATCGAAAGGTTTTTTTAGGATACCTTTGAGGATTGCTTATGTAGGATTGAACATGGGGTATGGGCGATCTCTTCATGTGTCACTTAGGTGAGTCTTCGAGTAACCTTAGGTGGGGAGTCTAACTGATAAAAGGAAAAAATCTAACTTTGGGAACTCTTGAGAATTACTTAGGTGTGTGTGAAGGAGCTGTATGGGCAGATTTTTCATAACTTTCTCAGGTGCGCCTTAGGATAACCTTTGGTAGAAGGTCTAAATGCATATGTGTATGCTAAATTATTATGGTTGTCTATTATTAACTAATTGAATATATCTTAGATCTGAATATTGACTTAAAATTGGTTTTTGTTTTATGAGGTTTATATTAAAGGAGCATGAAAAGAATGTTTTGAGTAAATGTCAGTTTTACGTTGGTTTTCTTTCATGTTCACCATACTTAGTGCATTCAATGTGCTAATTCTTATGTTGTTCTAGTTTTACAAGTGTAGGTGGAAAGTGAGAATTCTCTTAGAAGTGAAGATTGAGAATAATATTCTGTCAAGATTGGTGTGCCCTAATATGTTCGAGTACATGACTTGTGTTTTAGTTTCCGTTACTAAAACACATTGTAATAGACAATAGCTTTCGTTCCAATTGATGTGAGGGTTGTGACCCTAATATTTATATGTTTCTAAGATGGCTATTACGAGCCATAGTTCTTTCATATATTATAGAAAGAGTAGGACTATTTTTGTGAAAACTTTTAAATCTGCACTACCTTTCATATATATGAAATGAAGGATGTTTGAGGGCTTGTATAAGAACTCTGAGAGATTGAATAGGCTAGTAACGACTTTGGGATGCTCTCGTAGTCATTACACTTAGACCCGAATACAGAAATGGATGGTAAGAAGAGAGGGTAGCATATCGAGGCAGTCCAGAAACTCGAGGACTCATTGAAGTTGAGAACACTGGTACGACAAGCCCCCACCAAGGACCTTTCCTCCATTTATGTGGAGTTGTTGACTATACGAGCTGATGTAGATTCCATTTCTGATATGCGTGTGGTTGAGTCAGATCATGCACTGATAGAGCTGTCTAAAAGCACTACAATTGAGGCCTTGATCAAGGCACATGCAATGATGTCATCCAATCCCATTCGTGCTCATGAAAATAGGCACTTTTCTAGCCGCCCCGCTAAGTCCATTGATCAGTCTTAAGCTAGAAAAGAGAGCGTACACACGAGGAGCAGGCTAAGACGACCTCCATTCTAGAGGAAGGACTGCACCAGAGGAGGGTGCGTGAGGTTGTTGTTGGGAAATCATGTTCTTGGACCTTAAATTGAGATAGGAGCATTAGCGATGGTGCAGACAGAGTATCATATGGCACTCCGATGGTGTCATGCTTGTTGCTGCGGCCACTAAAAAGGGTAACCCAATTGTTAATCAAATCGGCTCTAGGAAACAAGACTCAACTTCTTGGTTATAAGTCCTTGGCGCTTTGCTACATAGGTTTGCTTCACTAAATCCATTACTCTTATTGTATTTTGTGTGAATTCGGGACAATTGCACTCACTTTTGTTGAGGATGGGGTAAATGAATAATTAGTGATAGGGTGAACTATGAGTTACCTAACAAACGATTCTCTAAAGGGTTTTCTTGCCTGTGTTCTTTTTTCCCAAGAGACTGTTTAAACTTCTATTAAACCAGCATGCATTAGGATTGTATGTGTAGAAGCAAGAAATATTGAAGCATGATCTATTGTGAAAAATTAGACCCGTTCTAAAGTTGTTCTATGTGCTTTAATTTGTGGGCTAGGATAACTTGAATTTGTTGACTCCATATATGACATGAAAATTTAACAACTGTATGACCCGATACAAAAACAGGAACTACTGATATGATAATGAAATGATGTGTCAAGTGAGTGTGAAAATAATTGATTATTTAATAGTTAGTGCAAAACTACAGCTTGCCCGATTAGTCCTACTAAGATAATCTACTCTAGATACTAGGAAGTAATCATATCCCTTTGTTTGGAATATTCTAAAACTAGCCTAAAAGAGTCTGACCAAATGAAATGAATATTCTCTTTCATCCAAATGCTTTGAGCCTAATATAGACCATTTCCTTCTAACTCCCTACTTCTCCTTCCCATAATCTAAAGTTAAGGGTGGCTAATGTAAACTTAAGTGACCTCTTTCTTTGCACTGACCCGATATTGAATATTTTGCACCTCAACTCATTGAAAAACCACAAGTGAAGGATTTCTGTAAAAGAGAAAATCTAAAGAAAAATGGTATAAAAGGACTTTGGTGTTGAAAATATAAGAAAAGAAAATTGAAAACAAAAGAGGATGTGACTCTGTGAAAGTAAAAAGAATGAGATGATTGAAAAAGAATGAGGGTTAAAAAAGGAGCTGCAAAGTTGAAAGTCGTATCTATGGTTGAAAGGAATCAAAAGGAAAGAATGGAGAAAGGTAGGATGTCGAAGATAAGGCAAAAAGAGGTAACATGTCTAATTTAATTTTAAGGAGGGTATAAATTCACTGAATAAACCCATTTGTGTCACACCTAACCCTGAGTCTACGCCACAAGTCAAGAAAGTTCTACAGTGATCCTAGAGTCTGGCTTGGAGAGTCTAAGAAGTCAAAATAAAGGCAAGCCTATGACATTGAGCACTAATTGTCCTTCAACTAACTTTTGAGAGTGAGTGTTGAAGTAAATCCTTGTACTTTAAACGATATTCATTGTCTAAAAATAAAGGATTTCATTTGAATTGAGGCACTAGTTACATTAATAATTGATTGGTACCTTGGGGATAGGAAAAAAGTGAAGGTCGTTGTTTAGTGGTCAATCAGTGTCATGTTATGATCCATATGAGTTAGCTTGTCGAATATGCAACATTAGATTAATATAAAATCAAGGAGAGTTGTGATACATAGACTCGTGGTTGCTTGAGCTTGAAGTTCTTGCTTATATACATGTGTCGTTCAAAATTGTATTGTGTTGCTTGAGGACAAACAAAAAATTTAAGTTTAGTGTGTTGATATACTGTGACTTTACGGTATGTCTAAGGCATTTAACTTAATAGTTGTGTATATAGACTTTTTGTATTTATATTGATGGTTTTGTTTCATGTTATGTAGGCAAGATGTTTAGGCGTGAAACAAAGGCGACAACTGAAAAAGTACAGTAAAGGGCATCCACAGAGGAAACTGACGGATTGTAGATCCATTGATTCCCCATAATGGGTATGGAAGATGGGAATCCTAGGAATTGGATGAAACTAGGGAAGCCAGACTAAGTATGGAACCACGAGGAGCATTGTTGATATGTCGAACACTGGACAGACCGCACTACTAAACTATACAATAAGAGTGTGAGTGTTCCAATAGATGATTATTTAATATTCTAAGTGTAGAGTCAGAGAGGGTCATTAAAGAACCCTCAACTGATTGACAGACCGTACTAGAGGTCCTTGAAATATTTTCTAAGTCTTGGTTGACGAAAGGGACTTACGGACGGTAGATCCAGCGATAGTCTGTAAGTTAGTCTCCAAGATTGAAGACGTGTGCATGAACAAGCATTCCTTATTTTGTTTCCTTTTTATTTAGGATTTTATTTTCTATATATAGGGTATGTAAACCGCATCGTTTTGGTTGGCTACTTTTATTATTGTTCTAGTTTTACACTTTTGAGATTAATTTTTTCAAACCTTAGCAACTATTGATTTCTTAAGTTGATTTTTAAGTTATTTGTGTTGATATTAAAGCTGAAATTTAGTGTTTATTATTCTCATTAAGTAAGTTCATAATTCATTCATCTAAAATAATGAATTGTGTTCTTGTGATCATTGGTAACTAAACTCTACAACTACGGTTGTGGGAACCATGAGCAACTAACAATGTATGAATAGTAATTAAGCAATCTTCCAATACTATTTTGCATGCATTGATAATTTTTTCATGTAGAAGTCTTTTTAGCGGTTACAAACGTTAAAACGCTCCTTGTTACTACTTTTCGGACAAAGGAGGTAGATAATAAGAAAAAATTATCAACATAGATTTAGTATGATGATATGTAATAGCCTAGTGTCTATTGGTGCGATAGTTACAACTAAGCCTTACATCGATGCAATTTCTAATAAAAGGTAAAGGTAAGAGTTAGTAAATTATACATGTGTAGCCGGACCAAGGATTTAAAGATACATAACTTACCACTTTGCATGCAATAAACTAATAAGGGATTGCTATTACTAGGATTATCATGTTATGTGCTTGTGGGAACATGTACACCTTATTTACTCTCTCACCTAGGTAAAAACAAAAATTAACTATTGCTTACTTCATAATTAAATATTCTTGATAAAATTGTGGGTTAAAGTTAAGTCTACACCATATTCCTCGTGGAATCGACCTCGACCTACCAGCTCGACTCTTTACTTGATAAATATCTCTTAGCTTCTTTAGTTAGTTATATTTTGAGTGTATCAATATCACATTTATTTATACTAAACCTAGTGGCTAAAGAGAAAATAAATTTTTCTTGAGAAGTCCTTACAATATTTGCACTTTGGTCCCATTCTAGAATTCTCTACTTATTCTATAGCCTTCTTGAAAATATCTAGGGGGTTCTAGAGTTCTCTATAAGCCTCCATTAAACATTAGATTAATCTCCCTATTATGGTGCCGAATCTGGACAATAATGTGGAGGGGCATTACATTTTCCCCCACCTGTCTATGCGATGACCGCGGCATATTGCAGTAAAACTCCCAGATTTGGTCTTTAAAATACCATATGTCTTCATATCTCTCTCATGTGTACTTCTCTGGAGTGTGTCCCTTAAAGTGAAAAAGGATCATGGGCTTTCTTGCTGACCTATCATTGGCGCTTTCTTGCTGATCTCTCTTCTAATTTGCTCGATAGTTTATGATAGACTTAAGGTATAGGTCATGCGATGCGGTGACAGTTTTGGGTTCCCTCATGATTTTCTCCGGCTGGGATAATCCTTGTCATTTAGGTATTTCTTGAGGAAAATTGCGTGAAAGACCGGGTGAATTTTGAAATGGGGAGGCAACTCCACCTTATAAGAGATATTGCCCATCTTTAAAAGGATGTGAAAGTGGAATTCATATTTTCTCAATAAATTTTGTGGAACGCCGCTTAGTGCATTATACTCTCTTTGATTAAATTTAACCAAGACCATGTCTCCAATGTTATAGTCCGTGTTGTGTCGCTTGCGGTCAGAAAATTTCTTCATATTTTCGGTTGCCATTCAAAGTATTACATGTATGTTTCGAGTTGCACCTTCTATTGCTTGTCAAGATGGTAGGCTCCCAAAATCTTCCCCTAGAATGAGGTCGGTGGAGATTGTTGAGTTTCGGGCTATTTGCCAGTCGCAGAGTTGAACGGGGTATGGCTGGAGGACTATCTGTTGAAAATTATAAGAAATCAATTCCATGTTAAGGGGATTTTACCATTCTAGCAGGTGTTCACTGAAATAGTCTATAAGATTATACTTTAGGATGGCATTGACATGCTCGATTTGGCCATCGGTCAGCTCATGAGTCCATAATTTGTACTCATTTGGGGCTAAATTTTTGTAGATTTAACGTTCTTAAATGCTTATTTTGTATCAAAAACATCTGAAAAAACATAAGTACCATGTACTTAGACTTGGAGTCAAAGAATGGACACAACTGAGCAAAAAGGAACAAGCAGGTCGAATGAATGAAAAAAATACGGCGACTAACCCATTAGGCGAGTCATCGAAAAACTTCTATCTCGCCTAATGTTGCAGTGTCCTAAGCTTTAAGTCGGTAGTTATAAGGAGTAGTCGTCTTGACGCTAAACAATACGGTGAAGCAATACTAAATTTCCTAATGTTACAAAACCCGAAGATGTGGAAGGCTAAGGTGAGTCGGTGAGGAGATATACGAAAGGGCGGATTGCTGAGTTTATCAATGATCTTGACTAACTCGTTTAATGATCCTTCACAGAAATTTTTTTTGAAAACTATAAATTCTTGTTGTGTTTTTATCTTGGTATCCAATTTAAGTAGACTTTTACATTTGGACGGTATTATTCACATATTTTCTCAACTTTAGTTCTTATTGTTTTTGGGAGACATTATTCTTAAGCTTTGAAGATTTGAAGGTTTCCAAATCAAAGAAATTGAAAGTGGGTGTTGACGGAACATCATTGTAGATAGTCTAAAGACATTTTATATACCATACCTAGTTGATAGAAACAAAGGTTTGCATCGATTTCTATCTCTTTACAATGTCTAGCAAAACACCCTATTCTTGGGTTTTGGTTATGTGAATATGGTTTAAATTTACAGTTGGGTCTTTCTTATTGATGGTTTAATTGCTGTTTAAATGTGATTTTGTTCCCTAGTTGTGTATAAAATTGTATTCTAAATGCAAATATAATTGCACCTTTGCTTTCTCGAGAGAAATGTATTATGACGAAGACTACTCAATTGATAGTCGGTGGTTATTGGTTTGATGTGTGTTAACCTCAAGAGAGTGAATCCTAATCCCTCCCCCACACTTTCAGCTCGACAGAGTGACTGGGCTAACGTTAACACTGGGAAAATTGCGGCAAATTGTTGTTTGAGAGAAAGCAGTTTGATTTGGGATAAGTTGTTCCAGAGAGAATTTACCCCCACCTAAGTCTAGATTAGTTACAATTTTACAGCAAATTAATATTACCTGATGGTATATGTGAGCCCATATTCCTATCACATACCAAGAATCTTGTCTCCATACTCATATTTTTGTTTGTTTTATGTTGTTAGCTTATAATTGCTTACAAACTATAACAACCCAGAAATCTAGTAAGACCAAGCTAGAGTCTAATGGAATCATGTAGCTCAAACTAGAGCGTCACCTATGAGTTTATTGTTTAAAAGTTGATCAAATGATTAAAATGTATTTTCAAGTTAGTTTGGTGATTTAAACGGTAAAACATTAAGAAATTAAAAATAACATTTGAAAATTAGTAATTGGAACTAGTGAATTTAAAGGGTCGGTTCATTGATGTTTTTAGTGTTTCTTGAGGGTGAAAACTTGTAGATGTGACCTCTACAATAATAGCATGTTTTTTAGGGTTTAAACGACCGAGTACGACTCCCCTAAGACAAACCAAGGTTCCTTGGAGTGGACCCTAAATCTAACCCCAAGGCCTCCCCTTAAAGCAAAAAGTTTTCAATAGTTGTGACCTACGTATGGCCATCTAAAGAGAGTAAGATAGTTGACACCCCATAGGTCTTGCTTCGTAGGTCAACCCTGCACCAATCCTGAATAATAGAGTCTCAATCACAAGCCATCGAGGTGGACGAGCTTGGAACTGCTTGGTTTATTGCTGAATAATTGATATAGGTCAGTTAATTAGCTAAATTACATCTCAATATATGTATTTGAACCCTCAACTAATCATATTAAATCATTAATACGCAATATCCCAAATCATAACTAACTTTACACTAAAAGTTTTATCCGAAACTCTTCTCTCAAAAACCTCCATTGAAGACCAAGAAGATTTTAACCTAGGCTTGAACATGGAACCTTTTTCATAAGAATTTCATGCAGTTCTACACCTATGTTATGGGTGTTCTTTATTCTTTGTTAGCTATCACCAAGAAGTCCTTCGATTATGTTTTTAAAGTTCCCCTAAATTCTAGGTTTTCATCCAACATATGCATTACCTTCTAAAAACGTTTCAATTGATAAATTATGATTTTTTTGAATCGATATGATTGATTATGGGTAAATTCATGATATATTGATAGTTTTTGAAGAAAATCTCCAAAGATTTGTGTTCTTCCCCATCTTTCTCAATTGTAAGACCTTGTGTGGATTGATTTATGGGTAGATTTTGATAATCTTTAATCTCTAAAATGATTAGTTAATTTTACTATGAAGTTATTCTATATCATTCTCTATTGGTACGGACTAGGTTATGTATTGATAGATGACCATAGAAATAGATCACCGAGACTTGTATTTTTTGATTATAAATAAACACTAAAGACGTGAATTGAATTTATTATAATTATATTAGTTATGTTGTTGGGTTGTGATGCTCTTCTATATAAATGTTCTAAATAAAGGATCCTAGACATGATCTTGAGTCTTAGCCTTGAAGGAAATCTTTGAAGGTATGATATTTTGAAGTTATATTATAGGCATCGTTGATCCGCTTATGGTGGAGGTGCTTACTTGTCAAATTGTTTGTGGTCTTGATATAAGGTCCCTCTTCCCTACAACCCTATGTATTACTATTTATGATATGTTATGAATAATAATAATATGTTATGATCAAAGAAGTATATGTTGTACTATTGTGGAAGGACCCTACCCACATATGACCCTATATGAATACATGATTCTCTACATTTCGTGTATGATCTACTTGAATGATGAATGTATAGATTTCAATTATGATAAATATTAGATATTTGATTGACATGGTCTAATATTTTTAAATGCAATATATGTGAATTACATCTAAGATGGGATATTATGCACATGATGTGACCCTTTGTCAAGGAAAGTATTTATGATGATAAGGTTATTTTTGTTGTTCAATTGTAAGGATAATCACACATACACATACCCACTTCATGCATGAACATCATCATGATTCATCAATGGCGTTAATCAAAAGGATAATTCTCATATCCACCTTTACACGTTATTATGCATGAAATGTATAACTTGTCTAGAATGATGAGGATGTTATTGTGTTGATTGAAAGGATAATTCTCATGAAAGGTCTATAAATGACATTGTGAAAGGCTTACTCACTTTGCGATGATTCTATGGTTGAAAGGACATTCTCACCTAATGAATGTTTGAGCTGATATGATCTATTTTGGATGAATGCCAATGTTATTTCTCCTATAAGCAACGAACATAAGTAAAGACTTGAAGTTACTTTTAAAGGGAATTTTGCTTAACATCAAGAGGATATGATTATGAGATGCGTTACTTCATGTTATTAGTTGGGTTCCCACTACGGTGTATCATTATATGGAAACCTTAACCTTAGATGTATAAGGTTTCTAGAAGAAATCTCCATATCCGATAACAATGTACCCGCATTCTTTTTAGCTAGGGGTTCAAACTTATATCTTGGTATAACTATTTTAACCTTATGCAAGTTAAAAGCCCCTTTTCGGTGTGAGGGTAGAACATCAAACTCAACCTCATTCTTATAAAATATCCTATCTTAGAGAAAAGAGAAAATGAATAGGCGACCAACTCTTCTAGGAACAAGCAGAATAATTTTTCAAACTTCAGCCCTTAAATCCAAAGGATTTCAACTATAGATTTATTCACCGGTTATGTGGGATTTAACTAGTAGTTTCCTTTCATCCACTATGTCTCTATAATTGCGTCAGTTCCTTCAGTCTACATATCTTGTTTAGACCAGGAGTTTTAAGAACTTGGAGATTTCTTATGATTTCTCTATAAAAGTATTCTTAATAGAAATATCATGTTTTCTTGGCAATGTGGATTTATTTCTTCTATAAAACACATAACCATAGTTCCTGTAGATTCCCTTTATTCATGAATTAAACTTTCTATGTAAGTTAAAGAGATAATCATTCTTCATATTTTGAATGTCAAATTATCATTATATAAATGTTTCATCCTTTGTTAGCATGTCAGTACTATGAGCATTTCAGTATTTCATCAGCTACATTTTAGGCATATACATGTTAAGGTTAGGGTAGACATAGCACCGACTTAGACTAGGGTTAAGAGTTTCATTATAGCACCAGATTTGTGCACCTATGTAAGATCATAGGTCCACACTTTTGGGCATCCAATTTATTGATCAGATCACAGTCATGCCTTGATACCCCTGGCAAGTTATACATGTTCCTCTCAATGGGGAATATATCTCACACTCCACATTTAACGTATGTGGTTTATGTCGATTAAAAGTACCTGCAAGAGTTACACTCTTAGTGCATTGACATGGTTTTAAACATTTATATTGATATACATTTCAACATGTTATCTTCATGATAATTACCTTGTCATTGCATTTAACTTGGCTTTAAAATTAAGTCTCAGTATTTATATTGTTTATCGAATTATGTCATTTCTCAATTATTTATTATTCAGCTAAATATCTATATGTTGCATGCTTAGTACATTCCAATTACTGACGCATACTCTGATGTATGTCCTTTCATGATGTAAGCTTAGTTACTTAACAACAAAATCAGGCTTAGATCAATTCTAAAACTAACTTAAGGAGCTTTAATGGTGAGTCCTCTTACTATGAGGATAATAGGCATGCTTTTCATTTTTGTCATTTCGTCAAATTTTCAATTTTTGTTAGAGCTAGTTTGGGGAATGTCCCAACAACTCAACTAAGTTAGAGGCTTTTGAGACATAATAGTCTATTCATCTTGAGTTTTATAGTGGTCCTTCCAAATACCACTAAACTCTTGTTATGTTTATTATGATTATTCTGTTTAGTTGGACTTGATCCTCTTCACATATATATTTATTTAGTTTATGCTTAGTCAATATTAACTTAGGTATATGCAATATTTTTATGATACACAATATTATGTCTTCATAAAAATACACAATGCAAAAAAGTTAATGCAATTCAATTTCAACAAAACTTCTACACACCATGCACATTAAACTTTCTTCTATCACTATTTTATCCCAACTACGAATCATACTCCCCCACTTAGAAGTAAATCATATCACTAAAAACAAATTAAAGGACTTATCGTCATCATAATCACCACCACCCGACTTCTCCTCTCTAGTCTTGAGTGCGTAGAATGCCTCATTGTTGGTGCATCATCCTTTGGAACACTAAGAGCAACTTGATTACCTATCTTCCTCTAAAAGCAAGCATAGGACATCACTCACCTTGTGTTCTTCTTTACAACAACCATAGAAACTCCCAGTACCCATTAGACACTTACCATAATACTTCTTTCCACAATTGACACAGGTAGGCTAGTCATTTTGTGAACTACCTCATTTCTCAAGCTTGAACATAGCACTCCTAGATTCTTCTTGAGAATGAGCCCTTTTCTTAAACCTAGTATGCTCTTAGTCATTACAACCACCCCTTTTTATGTTTCTAGCCATCTTCCTAAGTTTAGACTCTTCAATTGATTGTGCATACACAATTAGTATAGCTAGTGTCATGTCATCACGTAGCATAGTGGTACGACATTCCTCCCTCTCTATGTCGGCTACACCCGTCACAAAATGAGTCATTTCATCTCTTGGATTAGACACAAGAGAAGGGAAATATCTAGATAACATTGGGAACTTCAAAGAGTATTCCTCAACACTTATATGGTCTTGCTTGAGAATGATAAACTCATCTACCTTAACTTCCTTTTTCTCACGGGGAAAGTACTTACCAAGAAAATCTTCCTTAAATTCTTCCCACACAATAGGACACAACTTCTCCGGCCTATTATCCTTCCATTGAGTGTACAAAATTTTAGCAAGTTAACAATCTCCTCCTTCTTTATATATGAGCGTTAGCACCAATTTTGTATGATTTACTCTCTATAAAATGTACACTACAAAAGTATAAATACTATTTTTATTGGATTTAACAACCATCTTAATTTCTGAAAGGAAATGCCCCTAGAACAAATGTGTTTTAACGACAATTTACTTGGTTTTACTTTCTGTATAATAGATGCTACATGAGAAATATTTACCAAATTTTTGAATAAACTACTTGGGATACTGAAGAGGACATGAAGAAGAGATATCTACATTTGTTTGAATCCGGAAAAAATGCAAACCAAGGCACAAAGCTTCTTCTAAGTACAATCAAATTTTAGTAAGCATGTTGTTTGGCGGCAATTGCTTGTGGTTGTTTTAAGTTGATGTTGCTACCTTAAGTCTAGTAAGAGTAACCTCATTCGAGAACCAATGTTCCCAAGGTGGACATATTATAATATCTCGCAACTACAATGAACTGGAAAAGAGTTTAAAATCTGAAAATACATATTTTTAGAAAGAATAAGAAAATCTTGAAATTTTAAATAAGTTAAAAGGTGTGTTTTGGTAAACTTCAAAATACCATACCTTCAAGGTCAGAATGACTTATGTGTAGGTACGAAAATTGTTGAAAATCCCTTAGATAGACTTTTTCCGAGTTCAGATGAGTGAGCTATGCCTTTCGGAAGTTGGGCTGTTGGATTAAGAAAATCCGGATCCGAATTTGGGAAGGCAAAAGTTGTCTTTAAATTACCTAATTAAATTAATTCGTTTTTACAAATTAATTTAAGTAAAACCATATCTTTGTTCTTTTTAGAAAAAATAGAATTCATGCTAGGGCTTTGAGAAGAGAGAAAAGAGGATAGAAATCAAGCATCGCCAAGAATGCTCAAGCTTTGCGTGTGAAATTCTTCAAGGGTGATCCCTAAAAAGGTATGTGAGATCACATAGTGTTGGGTCAGTTCATCCACGCGCCAACCATGTTTTAACTCAGCAAATTCAAGTTTTGAATGTTAAGAAATTGAGTTTTTGAAGAGCATTGTTGAAAGTTTCGTTGAGTTCTTTATGGTTCTATTGTTTAAATTTCTTTATGGTTTGATTCATTTTTACAGGTGTAATTCGGGTTGAATTTATTGTATATTGATAGTACTAGTGATCCAAAGTTTTTGGGGAAAGAACCATTGAATTTTAGAGGGTTTAGAAATGAAAAAGGAAGGAGAAATGTCGGAAAACGCCTTGGGATAGCCCAGGCGTGTAGCGCTCCCTAGAGCCCCAAAGGTATGTCTTTTTCCATAGGCCTCCGAATCGCCGCACCAGCAAGAATACCCCATCCATATCTTTGATGTTTGAGGGATGGCGCCCCACGCTTATCAGAGCACAAGGGTCGCCAATTCTCCCTATTATTCCCCCATCTTTCCGTAATAGTTTCCTAGTGATGTAGCTATGTTTCCTAGTTGATTCTAAAATTCTTAGGTACATCTAAACAACAAGAAATTATCCATAAACATGAAATCATGAACCGTGAATACATAATTCAATTCTTGGAAAGTTAAAATCAATGTCAAAGAAGTCAAGAGTCAAGTCTAACAGTTAAAAAGAAAGTCAAAGCAAAGTACTTTAAAGCTCTGAAGAGCCTTTAGGAATGTTTTAACTTTTTTTTAGACTCAAGTTTCAAGTCTAGTAAGAGTACTGAGTTGAGTTCATTTCTCAAATGTTATAAAGGAACTAAGTATTCCCTAAGAGTGAATAATTTGTTTCACATTTGAACAAGAAAGGGAACATCGACTCCAAGAGAGCTTTTAAGCTAATTATTGAGTAATTATCTCTACTAAAAGAAAGAAATTGTTTTACAAGAAAGGGCTTAGAATATTTTTGGGAGTAGTATTGAGCACCGATATGGGGATGCGAGTTCAGATTAAGTCAAGTATCTATGAACCATGTAGCCATAATGGTTATTAAAGGGTCATACTTTTTAGATGATCACATAACTTAAGCTCGTAGCTCCACTAAGTTATGTAGTTCTATGTAACGAAACAGTATATGATAGTTCTAGCAGCATGGGCAAGACGTTCTATCACCACTTAGGATCATAGTTGTGTTTGTCGGTTAGATTCAGATAAACTAGTTTCTTCATTCCATAAGTAAAGATCTTTTAGTTATTGAATTTTCTTAAAGGAACTAAGTACTTCCACTTTCATACAAGCTTTATATATATTGTATGTGTCTTATTGCTTTATGATTAGTTAAGTTATTCACTGAGTTGAGAAGATCCAAGGTTAGTGTTCCCTTGACATCCTTTTAAAGCTAAGGTTGTCATTCTCTTTTAAACTCGCATACTCGTACATTAAATGTACTGATACCAGTTGGCGTGCATCGTCTTATTATGCAGACGCAAGATACTAGGATCAGCGTTTATCCAGTGCGCAGCTCAGAGTAATTTTGTGAACCTCCTTACATTCTAGAGACATCTTTTATCGCACTATTTTCATTTTTCAGTTATTAGGATTATTGGAGGTTTTGTCTCAACATCCCTCTTTGATTGTCATAGAAATATAGAATAGCTCTTTAGTGTTATTCATTTTTGTTGTAAACGTTTCAGACATGAGTTGTCACTTTGCCTAAGTTTCAAATTTTAAGTTATTTGTTAAGTTATCTCTTTTGTTTAAGTCTTCCACTTTGTAAGCAAGGCCAAAGGTCCCTTCGAGACCAACAATGGTCTTGGATTGTCAGCCAGACCCAAGGTTTAGGCTCGGGGCGTGACATTATGATATGTGAAATTGTAAGGCTTGACACAATTAATTTTTATATAAAATCTTTAAATTTATAAAAGGAAATGTTTATATATTTAAAAACTTCACGAAAAACACTCCAAATAAATATTGCAAATAAATAAACCTATGCTTTTTAAAAAATTATGGACTCCTCGGATAGTAACGATTTAATATAAAATAGGATGAAGGGAGTATAAACAATGTATCCTTAAGCATATAAACTGATTTTCAAAAAAAAAAATCATAACCCTTAAACATAAAATGATAGCTTCGCCTCAACCACCATGATAACATAACTGCTCTTGTCAAGGTCATATGACACTAATTGGGCGTTTCAGACATAGGTTGTCACTTTGCCTAAGTATTAAATTTTAAGTTATTTGTTAAGTTTTCACTTTTGTTTAAGTCTTCCACTTTGTAAGCAACGCCAAAGGTCCCCTCGAGACCAACAATGGTCTTGAAGTGTCAGCCAGACCCAAGGTTTAGGCTCGGGGCGTGACATTATGATATGTGAAATTGTAAGGCTTGAAACTATTAATTTTAATATAAAATCTTTAAATTTATAAAAGGAAATGTTTAGAGATGTAAAAACTACACGAAAAGTACTCAAAATAAACATAGCAAATAAATAAACCTATGCTTTTAAAAAAATTATGGACTCCTCGGATACAATGTATCCATAACCATATAAACTGATTTTTTTTTAAAAAAAAAAATTCATAACCCTTAAATATAAAATGATAGCTTCGCCTCAACCGCCATGATGACATAACTGCTCTTGTCAAGGTCATATGACACTAATTGGGATTCTATATAGCTTCTTCCCACATTAAGGTTTTAAATAACTACAAATCATAGAAATTTTAAAAATAAAAATACATATTTGAATTTACATGAATAATATTGCAAGTTACTATAGGGAACAATTAAAATATTTGATTTTTATTTGGGAGAAAACTATAGTCAACGAACATGTTATTTGACTCCCCAAATAGTAACACGCCAAAATTAAAATGAAAAGAAAGAAGTATATACATACATACATACATACATATATATATATATATATATATATATATATATATATATATATATATATATATATATATATATATATATATCCCTGTGTGTGGGTGTCTATAATTAACAATCAGAGTATTGTGAGTGGAGAATAATATATACCTTATTTTTTGTAAGGGGGCAACACCTAAATTCATATTGAATTCTTGACAAACATCCCCTTTTTCTTTTTTCATCTTACTCGTTATTCATTTATTGTAAATTTATAAAAGATATTAAACATCAATTATTCAAATTTCATTAAAAAATATAAAAATAAAGAAATTTCTTATTACATTAAAAATTTCTTTACTTTTATTGGGTTTTTTCTATGAAATTTGAGTAAAGCTTAATATTTTTTTACAGTTTCCAACAAATGCATGATGAATAACATATCAAAATAAAAATGGGATGTTTGTCCAGAATGCAATATGGATTTAGGTATTTCCCCCTTGCAGAAAATCAGGTATATATTTTTCTCCACTTAAACTATTTTGAATTGTTAGTTATAGTGATGTATATGGTTTTATCTTCAACCAAGTAACTTTTAATAAAAAAGCATAAAAATTGTATTCATAAAGTGGAAGAAATAAATTTATATACTTCTTTTGTCTCTTTTTAAAGTGGATGAGCTACAATTTGGCGAGTTAAATAATATTTTCTTTTAAATATAGTTTTCTCTCACAATTATCAAACATATTAAATCATTCGCTATATTGACTAGCAATATTTTTCGTGTGATTTTCAAAAACGTGTTTTTATTTTAAAGTTTTGAACGATTTGTATCAGAGATAATTAAAACAATAATATGGCAAGAAGCAGTACAAAAACACAACTAGTTTTACATGGCGTTGACAAGTGAACCTACGTCACTACGACGGTAAACGTTGATCTATCATTTTAATTTAAAGGATTCTGAATTCAAAAATAAAACAAATTATCTTATTAAGTTATGTATACATTGTTTATACTCCCTCTGCACTATTTTATGTTAAAGTGTTAATCTTTTTGGTTTCCAACAATATTTAATGGAATAAATGTTGATTCATTAGCAATGTTTTTTGGAATACTTTTCGTGTGGTTTTTAAATCTATACATATTTCATTTTTATAAAATTAAAGATTCTATATCCAAATTCATAGTTTCAAGCCTAATAACTTCATACACACACATAGAGAGAGAGACATGTGCACACACAGACACATATAAAGGAATTGAACAATAGTTCCTTATAAAGATTGATTTTAATGTTTGATCACCAAATGTAAAAGAAAAATATTGTAAAGTAAAAAGGGAGAATTGATTGAGCTTGGCCTAATGGAAAAATCCAAAAAATCTAGCTCCTGAGGATATTTATATTAATTATATTGCTGACATTATCATTGATAATTTACCATTTCCTCCTCCTCCTTTTCCTGTTTTTGTTTCTAGAAACTCAAGGAGAAAAAACGATTAAATTTCTTCCATAGTAAATACTACACGAATTGTTATTGGTGATCAAGCTCCGAATCAACACACTCTTCGTCCACCTCTATATCTACCTCTTTTCCTTCCAGTACTACTTCATATGATGTATTCATTCAAAACTTGATCATAATCAACATATAGTATAACATTTACGCTGGAAGAACTGATTTCTCAATTCTCCTTAAACTTGTAAAGGAAACAACAACAGGAGAAGGAGGAGGTGATTGTGGAGTATCAATGAGCATGTTAGGACTTTTAGTCAGAGCAATACCCTTACGAGTGACTTTTTTGGGTTCGACTTGTTTTATTTTTCAATTAGTCCACGCTCAATAAATTATCTTAGTTTACTTGACAAATTGTCTCTGATATCTTACGCTTGCTGATAATGTCTAAAAACTAAGCATTATACAAAGTTGTGTCAGTTATTTTTCACACACATTTATTTGTGCAATGAATGAAATTATAGTTTTGTCTACTTTTTTGACATAAACCTAGAGTCATAATATTATACTTGTATAAAAAATTTGTAATAATATTGTGTACCTTATTTATCTTTAATTACGTGAAAAGGTATGGGGTACGAAGATAAAAATTTTACTAGGAATTCGGGCATAAATTCTTCAACTTTTTAAAGTAAAAATGTATACACAAAAAGTCCTACAAATCAACATAGTGAATAAATCAAAATATTTTATAAAAAAATTTTTTCATTCCTCAAATAGTAACTATTTAACATGTAATAGCATTAACATAGTATAAATAATGAACCAATATAACATGAACCAAATGGAAAAATAAAGTCAATATCAAACGACAATGATAGTTTTTACATTTAAAAAAGAGTGGTCTGAAGGTCAATTTTGATACAACCTTAACTTCTTTTATTAAGTACATGTTATTTTTCATTAACATATGAATAAAAAAAACCTCTAATCACCATAAACATATAGAATAATAAACTATAATTGCATTAGAAGTGTATTTTTGTTCTTATAATTTAAGCCTATAGCAAAAATAAGAAAGTCATAATACGTAATTTCACTATTGATTCGGGTTCAAATTCTTCAAAAAAAAATTTTAAATAGTTAAATATTTTAAGTCAAGATAAAACATTATTCAAAAGTAAATTGTAAAAACTACAATCAACGAAGAAAAATCTTTGACTCTCCAAACAATAATACCTTCACATAAAATAGGACGAAAGAACAATATGACTCTCTCTGTTCTACCTTATTTGATACAATTTTATTTTCTTTTCAAACAAAATTTACTTATTAGAAAAAAATAGAGACAAATCACAATATAAAATAATTAAAGAATATTTAAAAGACAATAAAAAATTAGAATTAGAGGACATACATGATTTTTAACGAGGGGACAATACCTAAATCTGTATTGCATTTTGAACAAACTTGCAGTTTCTCATCTTTTTTCCATCCTCATTATGAAATTCTTTCAAACTATAAGAAAAATATTAAACATATATAATACAAATTCAACTAAACAAATTAATAAAAAATAATTTTTTTTTACTAGAATATAATATATAATTAATCAACAAATACAAAGTGAAAAGAAAGAAAAGACAAAAATGTCAAACTATATTGCAAAATTCACCTCTTTTAATCATAAAATCTCAAATTAATAATATACAAAAATGTAGTAGTGCTAATGACAAGGGACAAACGTGATAAATTGATCACTGTCAAGCTCCATTTATTGCAAAATTTGTTTTAAGCACGACCTAACAACTCTTTTGGGACTTCTAAATGTTTAGTTGAGTCGCCACCAACGAATTGATGCGCATTACGGAAATTATACAAAGTAACTAAATCAAACTAAGTTCAACGAACAAGAAATCAGGGTACGGGTTCAAATTATCTCTAAGGGGAAGTTTTAGGCTTCCCTCGAGATCCATAAATGTGGATCCCGACCGTATCTCATGCTACTTATGTGGGGGTTAAAAGTAGCATGTATGGTCGATACATTTTGGTTAATAAATTTAAACATATCAGCTAGGTGATGAATAATATTAAACATATTGTTATTTTAATTAATTTATTAAGCATGTGAGACAGGGTGATAATTTAATGTGAAATAAAACAAATATGAAGCAAATAATAAAGGGAAAAGCGAGGTGACAGATATTACATTATTAAATAGTCAAGTGCAAAATTTATTTTATCTACTAAACCACCCCAAATAAATATAATTACAACACATGAAAAGGGAAAAAGGAAGGGTAACTCTAAAAGACTTCACTGATCAACGCTCGGCTTCTATATAGGGAAAGACTAAAAAGATATTTGTCCTTTACAGTCGAGGCAATGTTGTCATCTCTGTAGAGCTTAAAGTACCCCTACCCCACCACCGCATGTATTACATCGTAAAAGATTTTTGGCTCCCCGCTTAATTTCTCAAAGGCATTGGACTACTATTTAAGGATGTTTTAGACTGAATGGAAAAAGTACACTCCTAATAGCTCCCCTAGAAACCAAGTCAAAAAAATAAGACCAGCATTTAGTACATAAATCTCACATTACCTCAAAATTTTATTAAACACGATTTCCAGCACACGTAATTGTGAAGGTCCTAAGGATGTGTGCAAAAAAAAAACATAATAATAAAGACTAAAGAACAATTAATAAAATAATAAGAAATAGTGGAATATTACAAGGGTGAATTCTTGCTTTAAGTAGCAAAATATTATTCAAAGTGCAGAATTTATTTATTGACATATTTGAACAGGGCAAATGAGCATGAAAAAATTGATTTAACAACATATTTTATGTTGCAAGAATTTAAGTAGCAGATTTAAAGTAAAGCATTAATTTATTTTCAGATTGGAGGATAGTTTATATACCAAGCAAACTAGCATGTAGGAGGGAAAGATGAGTTATTAATTTTTTAGTTTTTGGATAAAATGTCAAGGTATGGTGACAAAAAAGGCATAAAAGTAACTCAGTTTTTTAACATGCTAGAAATAATTGTTTTGTTTAAAGTGGTCAAAAATTATTGTAATACAGATATAGTTACGAGTGTGAATCAAATACGTAGAGAATCATCATATTTCATAGACATGCTGAAAATTACTTAATAATACCTAACAACATGATTCTAAATGATTCAAAGGTCACCGATATTGCATAATTCCTAGAATCAAGCTTACTAATCAATCTACATGTAAGAAAACATGTAACCATAAGCCTTAACATATGAGGATTGAGTTAACGTGCCAATATTATTATGCAACACATATAAACATGATTTATTTTGTAGATAGCATTAAAGCCCATATGTTGATTTTTATATCCCAAAATATGCCCTTAAATGAGTAACCAAAATTAATTATTACATCCTAAATACGTTCTCTAAACAAATTAACATGCAGGAATATTAATAAGTGAACAAAGAGTCAAAATTTATGCAACATTAGGTTGTATATGCATGGAATCTAATATTATTTATAAACAAATATTTACTACATTTTTTTCATACGGGGAACATCTATTACACCCGCTGGATATTACATAAGACAAATGCAAACCAATTGTTGATTTTAGATAATTATTTAAGAAATATTATAATACTTTTGCATTCTTCAAGTAATTTACACATAGGAAGTTCTTATAGCAATGACCCCTAATAACATAAATGAGAAACAATGAGCACGTAACTTTCCCTTCTCCTTGAACGATCCCCACCCCATATATATATATATACATATATATATATATATGTGTATATATATACATATATATATTCAAAACAAATGAAGAATAACCATAGACATTATCTCACATAGAGAGAGGAAGAGCACAAAATAACTGGAGTGCTTCCTTTTATTCATTCTAACACACAATAACATTCGACGTAATAATGCAAGATGATATTTAAACAAACTGAGGAACAATTGATCAGTTAAAGTAGAAATATTTACTAAGGATCAGTCACATATTATTTAACTTATTTAAAGAAAAAACGAAATAAGTAATATTATATTTGGTTCGATCAACTATAGTTTAACTAAAATATAACAAATGAGAGTCAATTCAACTTCAACAAAGGAAATTATGATCAATAAACAGTAATAAATAAAATAATAAGCAAAATTTAACTTACCGAAGAGACACGAAATCTGTCCGGATTAGCACAATATCATAAACATCACCTTTGTATCAAATTATTCAATTTCAAGCAAGGATATAATAAAATTAAAGGAAGAAAACACAAGTCAAGAAGTATTTACACATTCATAATATAATATATTCACAACAAGAAATGAGAAATATGTCGACGATCAATCTAAATTTAAGTAGCAATCCAAATTATCGTACAAAATTATTACCACTACTACAAGTAAAATTACATCGATTAAAGGAGTAAAATGACATTATTTTAGGTAATAAGCAATAGGTACATCTCATCAAGATAATCACTGATTTCATAACAAAACATATCAACTTTAATCAAGAATCGATAGTCAGGTATTGTTAAAAATACAAGAGAAAACTTCCACACATATTCTTGTGAAGCAGACAATAAGCTATGCCATAAAGACGAACATGTACATGAAGGACACTACAATTAAACTTTCTATCACACATAAACAGTTTGTAAAATCTCAAAGTCATAAATAGTAGTTTAATTTAGGACTAAGGGAACTTCTACACCGAACATGCATAGAACTTTCATCACATTGAATATAATAAGGAGAATAGAATTTTTTAACATGAAATAATGATTTTAAAGAAATGTACCCGGATAGATCGGTTAAATATCTGGCTTTTGACCAGTTTGAAACGTTCAAAAGCTTCGCTAGAATTCCCCTTGTTCACTGGTTCGGAGCTATAGCCCAGAAATGAGAGAGGGGAGAGGAGGCAGGCGATTATGCGCCACTGCTAACGTCATTTGGTTGCTGGCTTTGCCCGAGCACACAGTCCGATGGTTGTCTTGTCGATGCTATTATTCGCTTTCTGGCTGCTGATTTTGTGCCGGAGATGGCAGCTGCTGTTGTTGTTTATGTTTTGCCGGCTAGTTGTATTGTTTCGGCCGGCTGGAGCTTCTGGAACTGCTGCCATCACTGGAATCGCTTGGTTACTGCCATTTCGTAGCTTATATGGCCGGTCGCTTTCGTTTGCCACACCAGAGAAATGACAGGAGAGAAACAGAGGAAGCCCGCGGCTGCTGGACTCATAGGAGCTGCTGTTTTCCTCGCGTGGCTACTGTTCATTGCAGGAAAGAGACACAAGGGAGGAGAGAGGAGAAGAGGCAAGGCGAGAGAGAGAGTCATCGGTGTAGATAAAAGGTGGTAGAGGCGGCGGCTAGAGAGGAAGAATAGAAAAATGGTATAGTCAGGGTTAGGTCTTTTGATATAAAAAAGAAAAGAAAGTATGGGTGAATCTGAACGGTTAATTATTGAAGAGATGAGGAGCTGAGATTCAATATCAAAAGATGGATACTCAAGATTATATAATGAAATCTCAAAATCACATTTGATTGGAATTGAATGTCAAAAGTTGCAATAAAAAAATACTAGAATTGGAACGGAAGAGTGAATATAATTGAAATACACTTGGAATTGAATAGCCTAAAATTAAAAGAAAATAGAATAGAATAAGTTAAGCTGTAAATGATTTTGGGGAAAATTGAAGAGGTGATATCCAATTTAAATATTATATATATTATAATTTTTTTTTTTGTACTTAAGCTTACTTAAATTTTTAAACATTTCAGTAAAATAATTATTTCGAAATTTGTAAATAATTCTAAAATATTTAAATAATATTTACTAATAAAGTATACATACTAAATATTTGTTTTTGGAAAAAAATCTACTAACATTTAAAACTTGAAATTTATTTTAAAAAATACGTATTTACTCAAATAACATTTTTGAAATAGTTAAAGGTAAAAATTGGGTGTCAGAAATCATACAAGAATGAAATAAAAATAAATAAAAAGTTAAATCGAAAAAAATAATGAACCCCCCAATGTTACATTCGAATTAATCTTTTTAAAAATATTGGAAAGAACGAAAAGAAAGTGAAAATTCTAGATCGTTAGAGAAAGGAAACCCAAAAAATCACCGTTTTCTTTTTTGATAAAGGAAACCCAAAAAATAAAAAAAAAACACCTCCATCAGTAGTCTCACAAAGTAAGTTCTAAGATATCGACCCAGATGACAGAAATTGGCAAATTGTTTTGATAACTCCTCCTTAATGAGCAATAAAATAAACATAGAAAAGAACATAACAAAGAAAATAAAAACAACAAGATCATGAAATCATAACAACAAATAATTTATCATCATCCTTAAGATAAAAAAAATAAACCCCCAAAACTAAGTTGATTAAAAAGATTTAATTTTTTTCATATCCATGACAACATTCTGCAATAATTGTGACATCTTTGCGTAACTTTTTGTAAATTCTACATGTCAAAACACTCTTCATCCTAGCTTGCTGTTTATCAAAATCATTCATATCCTTTTATATATTAAAAAAAATAATAAAAAGGAAACCCAAACCAAATATTGTTTTCCATAATTGTAACTGTATACATTCCATGTTTGTATTCAAACCATATAATATTTTGAAAAAATCATATCAATACCAATAAAAACACAACAAAGAGTACCTTGGTTTCTTGATTATTTATTTAGTATGCATAACGGAACAAAAAATTAAAGAAGTTTTATTTTTTTTGGGACTGTAATAATTTGAATGGGTAATGTGTGAAGAGTTTTTTCAATTTAGAAAAATAAATATAATATTTGGAAAATAATGGGGTGATAATAATAGTTTATCTCGACTTTTTCTTCCATGACTTATAAAACAGATGATCTGGGCTTTTTCTTTTTCGTATTTGTTTTTCCTTTTTAGAAGTGTGTTTTGGTCAACTTGCCTACAACTTTATTATAATTTTTAGTATATGCAAGTTTCTATCAACATCCATATCATGTAATCTTAGATTGAGGCAAATCTATGATTTCTAATTTACGAATTTCTATTGTGACTCACACTACAAAATAAGGCAAAATTATCAACAAAAATATCTGTTGGTAAATCTATCAAATCGTTTGGTAAATAAAGTTATTTAACGGTTACTAACGAAAATAAAGTTGTTGCTAAAAGATTTGTCAGTAAATTTTGTCAACAAAAAATTGGTTGGTAACCACTAGAAGTTTTTATTGGTAATTTATGAAAATTCTCTTTAACATTTTCGTTGGAAAATTTACCAACAAAAACATGGTTGGTATCCGGTTAGTATCTTCACTTATGGATAGCAAATAGGTTAGTAAATTTGGTACTTTATATTTTGAATTTTGTAAATAATCGGTTGGAAAATTCAGTAATAAAAAATCTACATTAGTCATTCGTTAGAAATTTTAGTAACGTAGAGAAAATGTGTTGGTAAATAATATTCATTTTTCAAAAAAATATTAGTAATAGGTTACCAATTTATAGTTTTTTCTTATGGAATAGAAGTACGTAAGTAAAAAAAATTGAGGTTCGTGATTCTTTTATATGTATATGCCAATGGAGAAAACTTGTAGATATTTTTACAGTAGTAGCTATGTTAACTGTTACATTAAGAATATAAAAGAAAAGTTAAATAACATGGGAACCCCTCGTCGTATTATAAATGCTGACATTTACTAGCAGAAACCAAATCAAATATTTCGAAATTCCATATAAAGCAATATACATGAAATGATTTCCAGAATACAACAGAAAATAATGACTTCAATAACATCAAATAACCAATCTCCACCCACTAGAAAAAGAAAGAGCTCATCATCATCAAAAGAAAAATAATTGACGTCTGATGTATCAAAGTGGTATTGTGTCCACTTTAATTACACAAGAATATCCCTAAGCCTCTATGCTTATCATAAAAGAGGGAAAACAAATGAATAAACGAAACTAGAAAACATCCACAATACCATAAAGATTTTTGGACACTGTTCAATACACAACTTACCTCATAGAAGTTTTGCACCGATCTAATTGATATCTCCCTGCAGTAGAGATTAAATCACATAATAAAATGGAAACTTTCAGAACCAAAGAGGAGATGATGGAAAGATTCGACATACTTGTCGAACTATGTGACATACAAGGGGAGGGGTGAAGTCAATTACTTTTTTGTCGGCTAGTTGTAATGGTCATCATCTCACCTTCAAGTTTGTAGAATGAAGAAAAAACAAAAATATATTGTATAAAATATATAATACAAGATGTTTATACTAGTTTGGGTCACTTTTGTGGTACCTAGTCCAATCGTCTTAGGTTTCACGGGTTTCTTTTAGAGTATTTTAAGTTAGAATTGAGAAGTACAAAGTTTCCTTAATTTGGTCCTGTCTCATATGAAAATTAGAATTCTATCTTGACACTTCCCATGCTACTAAACCTAATCTCATAATCTTTCCCTTTCTTTTATTTTCAATTGTGTTCACTCACGTGATTACAAATCTTGATCAAAGATAAAAGAAGATCGTAATATAAGATAGAGAAGTTGCTCACTTTTCATCTGGGACGTAGAGATGTTTAAATAGCTGTGAGAGGTGATTCTCTATTCGAACTCCTAGGGAGCTGTAACTCAAGGATCCTTGGATGATCCCTTGATTTAGTTGAATTGATAAGCTTAATTATATTCATATCAGATGTGAACATGATTAAATTAATTCCTTCATTTGTTGGATGATTTCCTGAGATATTGTCTAATCTTCCTTGAATTAGGCAATTCGTTAATATTTTCCATAAGTCGTCGTTGATTGATCTACATATATATATTTTCCTTATTTTGCCGTTTGTTATGCGTGATTGAAGATATCTTTCCTTTTATGGTTGCTTAGTAATATAAGACTGGATTCTATTTTGTATGATCCTAGGCTTGTGTTATTTTCTGTAATGTTGTCATGACTCCATGCTTCTAGTATTTTTCTTTGTTAATTTCTGCGATATGTAATTAATTAGAATATAATAAGTAAACAATCTCCCCCTTTTCACAATTATAATTAATGAAAGATTAAGACACCATCCCTGTTAGATTTTTCTTGGATGAATGGTCATTTGAGTGCTCCCCCTATATGTGTGATTCCCCTTTTTATATGCTTATGTACATATTTTCCACCTTTGACATAATAAAAAAGGAAAAGAAAACAGCAAGCAAGATAGAGAAAGAAGGAAAATTAAACAGACAAAGAGTGTGTTGTTAGGAGCCCCAAAAATACAGTCCAACTGATAAGGAGAAAGATCTCCACAAAACTAAGTGTCTTAAACAAACGCGAACAAGGTCATATATACTCTTACTGTTTCACTAGAAAATACGTCAAAGTGTTGACCACGTTAGTGCAGAAAGTAGTAAGAGATTTCGCAATAGCCTTAGAAAAATAGAAATATGAAGTGTTCATAGTGACCACTAATTGATTGTTATAAGAGTCAACTCCCGTTTTGATAGATTTGACTTCTTTCAGAATGGTGTTAACCAACAAGAGGCATCCTTCTTAATTTCTTCTATGTCAAGCAAAAGCTTTTCAATATCAATACTGGAGTCCTTGTGGAGTTGTATCACTTTTCCAAGTGTATCCTCTAAATCTGCATATAAGATTCAAGACCATCGATACTTATCCTAATGTGTTCACCCTCCTTGAGGAGCAATGCTGCAGAGTCAGCAGAGATTCTAGTAGCCCGGGGTGTATCAGCCCTAGATTGGACAAACTCCTTTTAATACCATTTCTCGTTAACAAACATATAATCCATGCTCAAAATAAAGTTCCATTTTCTGTTACAACAGGCGAGTCGTGAAGGAGGTGGATTAAAAGGAGACGAAAAAAAATAGTTGACACTTCACCAAATAATTTCACTAAGCAAGTTTTTCCGCCAAACTATACTGAATGCATAGATATTAAGGCAAGCCAGTAACAGCGATGAACCACAGAAAGGGCGAGTTGTCGAATCGCTCGGTGGTTCATGACTAAAGTTGACAAATTAATCGACCAGCACTAAATACAAAATCAATAACCACTGAACTCTTTTATTGTTTAAAAGAAAGTGTTAGAGAGTAAACAATATGAACTTAATATTTTATTTTAGAATCTTTATTCTTAAGTTTTCTCTCAAGATTGGAGAGGGTTTTTACAAACTTTGAAGAATGAAGTTCTTCTTCCAATGTTTGATGGGCTTCTTCTCCATTTACCTTCATTTTCTATTTTTAAGGTTTAATCTACTATACCCACTTGATTCCTATATCATTTTAAGTATATTTTATTATTGCTTTATGTGTGGCTAAAAACCCACCCATTTAGGGGGTGTGATTCAGAAGATATGTGTTGATATTATAGTTGGGCTTGCTTGTATAGGATTATATGAATTTTAATTGTGATTTCACCTACATTTGTGGTTTAATATAATGGGTTTGTAATTACAAATACAAAGTCACCATGTATTTTTGCCTTCCCCGAGAGGGAGGTCGAGAAACCAAAATCAGTAGACTGATGGCATGAGGAGTGCGTAGACATGAGGTTCAGCTTGAGAGGATGAGACCTAGTCCCATATTCAAGAAACCTCTATCCAATGGTTAGGGTGTGTTAAAAGCGTAGGCTGTTTTGTTTCGACAAACGGTGTCCGATAGTAACCCATTTTATATGGAGTATGTTTCTCGAAAGGGAACTTACATTAACCTAAAGCTTAGCCTAGTCACCATTGACTTGCAAATTTTCATATCAAAATCATGTACCATTAGTTTGTGTCAACATAGATTGTGGTCACACACCAAGAACTCTCTTTAATACTTGTTTTGTACTCTATTTTTGGCAATCAACTACTTGTGACAAAAATAATTGTTTCTTTATATTTGACACTTTGTTGTCACAAATTGAATCAAATTTTTTCATAAATAGAAAATGTCATGAGATATCACTATTTAGAACTAAATTCCAAGTAACTACTACTTTCACTATCACTCCCTTTGGATACGACACCAGCCCTTGGTTGAGTTACTTTACTAGCTTCGATTCATAGACACTCCAACTGTAGGTTAGTGACATTTATCAAGAAATATAAAACATACACGTATTGAATCATCAAAGTGGTGTCGCTTCCTGGAAGTGTAGTTACTTTTAAGTATAGGCTTTGTTGGTATTTTTGCATATTAGTGGTCTAATTACTAAAGCTACTTTGTGCACTGATTTTCTGCTCCTATGTATGAACATTATGTTGGTATCATTCTCTAGCCTGCTGCCTTTTTGTATTATCTTAAATAGGTTTTGAGTGTACAACACTTATGTAAATTTTATCGGTTCTTTGTACCTATTGAATAAGAGGTTTTACGCATAAATTAATGTATGTTTGTGTATGTATATGTATTGTACATCTAGTCTGTTAAGTTGTTAATGTGCTTCAGTTCTTTCATGGTTTGTTGCTCAGGCTATGAATATGCTTCTGCTTTTTCTTTGTTTTTGTTCTAGGTTGTGATTTTTTTCATACTGAAATGTCGTTTTTATACCAGGGTCATTGGTATTTGCACATAGCTTTTTTATGTAACATTTGGTCTAGCATATATTTTGTTAGATTGTGAGAACTTGTTTGATCTCAACATGTTTTTATTAATTGAGTTTCATCTTTTGACACTTTTGTTTTATTATTTAAGGTCATGCGGTACAATTTTCAAAAATAATACCTTAAAACACTCTAATATGGCAAAGAATTGTGAAATTCATTGAATACACTATCTTATTGGATTGTTTATATAATTATACTCGTTCGGTAATATAAATTTAGTTTTTAAGTTCTGATACTATAGTTTTGATTAATGATTTATTTTGTTTAATTTTGATTAGATCTATTATGTTCTTTGAATTATATTATATACTTTTAGCATTTGACAAACATCATTACATCTAATAGAAATTCTTTTTAATTATAATTTTGTTGCTTATATCGGTAGAAGTGCGAAAAAGGTAATTATATCAATGGATGAGGTCATTATTATGTACCCTTAAAAAATTGGTCCTTAAAGTTTGTGAATTTTAGAGTAAATCTAAGTGAATTTTCTATACAAAAGTATTAGACGCTAAATGGGGGAAATTAAGGTAGTTTCAAAAGGATATTCTAGACTCTATAATTACCACCAAACTATTGTTGTTAAAGATATGAACTTTTTGCGACATTTTTATCGAATTTACCAGCTCTCAAAATGGAATCTACAAGAACATTGTCGTAGTAAATTTTATTTAAAAATTTTCTTTATTACCAATAAAACTAATGCGCTTTAGAAGCAATTTAGTAGGATTTATCTGCTATAAACATGGACACTACAAAATTACAACTACTATTTTATTGGATTTAATAGTCATGTTAATTGTCGCAACCAATTGCCGCTAGAAAAAATGTGTTTTAGCGAGAATTTATTTGGTTTTTATTTCTATATAAATGGATGCTACATGAGAAAACTAACTGTTTTGGATTGGATTTTCTAGACTTTTTAATTATTACAACTAATTGTCACTAAAGCAAATGAGTTACTATTTGGGGAGTCAAATAATATTTTCTTTTAACTATAGCTTTCTCTAAAAAATATAAGCATTTTAAATCATTCTCTATATTGACTTGCAATATTTTTAGTATAATTTTAAAAAACGTATTTTTATTTTATAAAATTTAAACTATTTGTTCCTGAGCTAATTAAAACAATAATATGGAAAATACAAGTACAAAAACACAACTTGTTTCATATGGCCATGTCAAGAGTACTTATGTCACGACGACGGTGGAGGTTTATCTATCATTTTAATTATAAGGATTCTGAATTTTAAAAGAAAATAAATTAGCTTATTAAGTTATGTATACATTGTTTATACTCCCTCCATTCTATTTTATGTTAAAGTGCTAATCTTTTTGGTGTCCAACAATATTTTACGAAATAAATGTTGATTCATTAGCAATGTCTTTTTGGCGTACTTTTTGTGCAGTCTTTAAATCTATAGACATTTTCTTTTATATATTTAAAGATTTTATATCAAAATTAAAGCTTTCAAGCTTAATAATTTCATTTATATAAAGAAATTGAAAAACAGTTCCTTGCAATGATTAATTTTAATGTCGTCAGATAACCAAATGTAAAATAGACTTATTCTATAGTAAATGAAGAGAATTATTGATCTTGGACTAATAGAAAAATCCAAAAAAAGTTAGCTCCTAACGATATTCATATTAATTATATTGCTGACATGCTCATTGATAATTCACCATCCCCTCCTCCTTATCCTTTTGTTGTTTCTACAAACTCAAGGAGGAATGAGGATTCAATTTCATCCACACTGAAGGCTACACCACTTGTTGTTGGTGATTAAGTTCCGAATCTACACACTTCTCCTCTACCTCTATCTCTACCTCTTCCCCTTCCGGTACTACTTGATATGATGCATTCATTCCAAATTTGATCATAATCAACAAGTAGTATATCATTTACAATGGAAGATATTGATTTTTTCCATTCTCCTTAAGCATGTAGATGCAACAACAACATGAGGAGGAGGAGGAGGTGATAGTGTAGTATCATGATCTTGCCAGGACTTTTAATCATATAAATATCCTTACAAGTGATTTTTTTGGGTTTACCTTATTTGAATTTTTCAATTAGTCCACATTCAATAAGTTATCTTCTTTTACTTGACATATTGACTATGATCTATTAAACTTGGTGATCAGGCCTAAAAACTAAGCATCATACGAAGTTGTGTCAATTATGTTTCATACACATTTATTTGTAGAATCAATTAAATTACATTTTTGTTTACTTATTTGACATAAATGGAGAGTCAAAATCATGTACTTGTATTTGAAAATTTTACTTGTAATATGTACTTTCTTTATATTTAATTACGTGAAAAGGTATAAAGTATGAAGATAAAACAAATTAGTTTGACTAGGAATTCGACCATAAATTTTTCAACCTTTTAAAGTAAAAATGTATACACAAAAAGTGCTACAAATCAACCTAGCGAATTAATCAAAATATTTGATAAAAGAAATAGTTTGATTCCTCACATAATAAAACTTCAACATGGAATAGAATGACCATAGTATAAATAATGAATCCATATAACATGAACCAAATGGAATAATAAAGCCAATATTATACAACAATGGTCATTTTTGCATTTTAAAAAGAGTGGTGTGAAGGTCGATTTTGATACAATCTTAACTCCTTTTATTAAGTACATGTCATTTTTCATTAACATATGAATAAAAAGAACTCTAATCAGCATAAACATATAGAATAATAATCTATGGTTGCATTAGAAGAGTATTTATGTTCTTATAATTTAAGTCTATAGCCAACATAAGAAAGTCGAAATACGTTATTTCACTATCGATCCGGGTTCAAATTCTTTAAAACTTTCTTTTTTAAATAATTAAATATTTAAAAATATTGTAATTCAATATAAAGAATTATTCAAAAGCAAATTGTTAAAAGTACAATCAAAGAAAAAATGTTTTGACTCTGTAAGCAATAATACCTTCACAAAAAATAGGACAAAGGAAGAATATGACTCTCTCTGTTGTACTTTATTTGATACAATTTAGGTGTCTTTTAAATTAAAAATTACTTATTAGAGGTTAAAAAAAAAGAGATAAATCACAATATATAATAATTCAAAATATTTAAAAGACAATAAAAAAATAAAAATTATAGGACATACCTGTTTTTTTAACATGGGACAATACCTAAATCTGTATTGCATTAACGAATTTGCAGTTTCTCTTTTTTTACTTTCCTCATTATGCAATTCTGGCAGACTATAAGAAAAATATTAAACATAAATAAATCAAATTCCATTAAAAAAATTGCTATTAAATATTTTTTTTTTTTTACAAAATATAAGATAGAATGAATTAAAAAAAAAAAGTGAAAGAAAGAAAAGAGAAAAATGTTGAACTGTATCGAAAAATTCACCTCTTTTTATTATAAAATCCCAAATTAATAATACAAATATAGTAGTGTTAATGACTAGGGTCAAATTCAATATATTGATATCACTGTCATGCTCCATTTTTAACAAAATGTGTTTTAATCTTGACCTAAAAAATTTTTTGGGACTTCTAAATATTAGTCGCCACCTAACAAATTGATGCGTGTTAGGGCACTTATCTGACCTGAGTAAGTTCTGAACCAAAGATCAGAGTAAGGGTTCATATTACCTCGAGGGGAAGTTTTTAGGCATCTCATAAGGTCTACAAATGTGGATCCCGACCATATCTCATGCAACTTATGTGAGACGTTAAAAGTAGCAAGTATGGACACTTCATTTAGGTTATTCAATTTAAACATGTCATCTAGGTTATTCAATAATATTAAACACTTTATAAATTTAATTAATTGTGTAAGCATGCTAGAGTAGGTGATAACATAATGTAAAACATAACAAATACTAAGCAAATAATAAAGGGAAAAGGAGGTGACAGATATTACACAATTAAATAGTCAAGTGCAAAATTTAATTTTATATAGTAAACCACCCCAAATAAATATAATTACAACACATAAAAAGGGAAAAGGGGAGGGAGCCTCAAAGACTTTAGGGATCAACGATTGACTTCTATATAGGGAAAGACAAAATAGATGTTTGTCGTCTACGACTCGAGGCAATGTCATCATCTCTATAGGGCCTGAAGTATCCCTATCCCACAACCGCATGCATAATGTCCTAGAAGGTGCCTAGCGCCCCCGCTTAATTTCCCAGAGGCACTGGACTTTTATTTAAGTAGGTTTTAGAATGAATGAAAAAGGTATGCTCCTAATAAGTCCCTTAGACACCTAGTCAAAAAAATTGGACGAGCATTTATCACATAAATATCACATTGACCATAGACATTATCTCACATAGAGAGAGGAAGAATGCAAACTAACTCGGGTGCTTCCTTTAATAACACACAAAAACATTCGATGTAATAATGCAAGATAAAATTTAAACTAATTGAGGAAAAACTAAACAGTTAAAGCAGAAAAACTAATTGGAGAGCCCTCATAGAGTTCACAAGACTTTTTTGTTACTTCTTTTCTTTACACTAGAGAAATTTTTTGATAATTTCAAAGTGTAAGACTCTAAGTCTTTTTATGATTGTTTAAGCCTATTCTAATTAGAATAAGGGCATCGCTTTATATCTTGAAGGATAGGGCATGTATTATATATCATGAAATTACTAAGGATCAATCACATATTATTTACCTTATTTAAAGAAAAAACAAAACAAGTAATATTATTTTAAATTATTTTTATGTCAATGAATATAGTTTTACTAAAATATAATAAGTGGGAATCAATCCAACTTCAATGAAGGAAATTATGATCAATTAACATAAATAAATAAAATAATAATAAAAATTTAACTTACCAAAGAGACACGAAATTTGTCCGGATTAGCACAATACCATCTAAATCACCTTAGTATCAATTACTCAATTTCAAGCAATGATAACATAATATTAATGGAAGAAAACACAAGTCAAGAAGTATTTGCACATTCTTAATATAATATATTAACAACAAGAAATGAGAAATATGTCGAGGATCAATCTACACTCAAGTGGCACTGCAAATTATCATACAAAATTATTACCACTACTACAAGTAAAATTGCATCAATTAACGGGATATAATGACATTATTGGAGGTAATAAATAATAGGTTTATCTCATCCATATAATAAATGATTTCATAACCAAACATATAGACTTTAATTAAAAATAGACAGTGAAGGTATTGTTTAAAATACAAGAGAAAATTTCCACACAATATTCTTGTGAAGCAGACAATGAGCTAAGCGATAAAGACCAGCAAGCACATGAAGGACACAGTAATTATATTTTCTATCACACATGAACAGTTTGTAAAATCTCAAAGTGATAACTAGTAGTTCAATTTTAGTACTAAGAGAAATTCTACACCAAACATGCATAGAACTTTCATCACATTTCTTTTAAGAAGAAGAATAGAATTTCTAAGATGAGAATGTACCAGAACGGATGAGTTAAATATCTGTCTTTTGACCAGTTTGAAAATTTCAAAAGCTTCGTTGGAGATCGCTTTGTTAAGTGGTTTGGATCTAGTGTCCAGAAATGAGAGAGTCGAGAGGAGGCAGTTGACCGGGAGTCGCTGCTGTAATCATTTGTTTGTTGGTTTTGCATGAGCATGCAGTCCGGAGGTTGTCACATCCCGAAACCACACTCTAGAAGTTAGGTTCAATCTTTGATTGCAACCGGCGTACTTGACCTCTCGGAGATCTTGTACAAGCCCTTACATATCTTTCATCGCATAAACATAGTCAAAAGTGGTACAAAATTAAAACTTTTTTACAAAACATATCATAGCCTTTAAAAATCTCTTTTATATAAAGTAATAGGAAATACTAAGTCTCAATCACATAATCTTAAGACACAAGAATACTTGGGACACGTCCCATACAAAATACGAATATAGAAATACTAAGTCTATTACAATACTTCAAATAGAAAAAATAAAAGACATATATGTCCTCCAGTCAAATGAGGGCATACTTCAACTTCTCTTTAACGATTTGCTACTGTCAGAGTATTCACTTCCCAAATGCTCCTCCCCTACGAACAAATATAAAAAAGATAAAAGCATGAATTAGTAAAACCACATGTACTATGTATGACATTTATACAAATTATCATAGTTTTCAGCCATCATTTTAGTAAGATCAACTCACTATTACATTGAATTCCTTCACTGTATAGTAAAGTTGCTTATCTTCCCTTTTGACATCTTCTAGTATGTAATTATCCCACTTAGAGCTATCCTAAGACTCACTTAAGTAACACAAAGAGATACCTCCCATACAACCTCTCTAGGCATACCTAAATGACCCTCAAGACTACTTCTGATGAGTTACATACACACTACATGACATCACAAACATCAATGTGAGATTCTTCTACGAAAGGTGACTCTAAATATCACTTGAGTGAGTTGTGAAGCAACCGGCCATACAATACCATAGACACACACTTAAGGTATCCAATAGAGTACCTATGATAGAATCATGCTTACTTAACATAACAATATATAGATTATATGATATTCTCTTACCAGAGGATATCAAAAGACTTATGTAAGTAAATTAAGAAGATAATGTCTATGATTGACCTCTTCAAGATTACCTAAATAATCCTTAAGACTACCTAAGTTTAGATCAAGTCCACCTAAAAAACTATTTCCTTTACTAGAGTCATTCTTAAGACTCATCTAAGTAAGATAGGAAGTGACCATTCCTATGCCCCCTTCACAACATAACTAGACAACCCTTAACTATTCTAGGTATGTACTTATTCATTTAACATACTTTCTTAACTTAAATCATTACATTCATTAGTTCATTTAGAAGATATTCAACATATAAAGGAAATTCAAAGTAATGGTCTTAGACAAGACCTAGGAACTCCAAGCAACACCTTCAAAGCCTATTGTGCAATGTCTAGATGGCGTCACATACCACCACCTAAAACTCATAGAACTTCTGTAATGCTAATAGATGTTCCAGATGATGAGAATAGGAAATAACCGACATAGACCATGATATCAATACATGGAATCTGGAGTTCTATCTTACTATGATGAGGTTGTTCTACTCCCCAATGGCATATCTTAGACACATCCCATGTATGCACATGGTTGAGGAATATGAAGGGCATGCTTAGTGTTCTAGTCTCATTCTTTCACTAAAACAACTTCTTTTATCATACTCGCTCGGTGCTAGCCTTCTTTCTCATAGTGTAATTCACACTTAAGGTTCATGTAAAGGGGTTCCTTATCTAGTTCATAACCCAATAACATTTACCCTACCAAAGAGATCCTTTAGGGTTACCTTACAATGGTGTCAAGAAGATCGTGATGACTTTCCTAAGGACTAATATGATGCCGTTCCAGCCAATAAAATTTAAGTCCATCATTCTTTTTCTTTGAAGAATGCCATTAAGGCTAACAACTTTAACATTCATAATCTTACCACTAGGTTCAAGGTTCCACATAATAGACTCTCTTAACATCATTTAAGGTCTCTTGTCATTAATGCATACAAGACTAATAACTTTAACATCATAAGTCAATACATCACATATTCATGTTCATATGTACATCAATCAAGGGACACAAGTCAACCAAGACACGACACCTCATACTTCACTTTATCTTACCTTACATGTCATTCTAGAACCAACTATTATCATCATCAAGTCATCCTATAAACTATAATAAAATCATCAATATTACTAACATAGAATCATATAGTCAATTAGGAATAACCAAGACTCAACCCTAAGACTATACACACAAGGTCAAAGTCATAGTCTAACGTGATCACCTATGATGACATGAATAGCAGAACACATATATGATATCACATCTAGATAGTTATTTTCATGATTGACATAATCACAACACAAATAGCCACATTACTTCAATTAGTTGCCAAAAAAGTTATGATCGTCATAATGCATAAGGTAACGCCGACAAGGCCACATCAATTACAAGTAAAACAGAGAATATTGCCACCATAAGTGGAACATACCAATAGCAATACAATTAAAGTCTAATTAACATAAAAATAAAGGAAATAAGGAATCCTACCACCAATTCACCTCCAATACCTCTATTCACTGCCAAATCACCACATTCAATATCACAAGGCCCTTATCCATGGCCATAACAAACAATTGAACATAATTGTATCTATAATAATTAAATTAGTTCAAATCACTACATATTCAACAATCCAATACAACCTAGATATCAATCAAATGCAATTATTACATCATTAGATAGACAGCCCATACAAATCTACACCACAATTCATCAACATTAGGTTAATATCAACTAACCGATAACTTTGTTAAAAACTAGGGTTCATCAAATTCATGGGTTCATAGGTAATGTAGGTTAAAATAATCAATAACATAAAAATTAAATATTTAATAAATGTTTTAAAAGAATTGGTGCAAGAACCCATGGTAGAATGATGAAATTGGACAGTTCAACTTTGAAAACTTTAGAAAACATCGTAAAGGTTGGTCTCCTTGATGAAAAGAGTTTCAAGGATCAAAATACATACCTTCATGAAGTTAATTCTTCACTTTGATGAAGAATCTCCACTCAATTCGTCACACCAAGACCTTCCTTGAGTTTTTACTCCAATGGAGTTCTAGAGAGAATTCTAACAGATTTGGGGTTTTTATTTTGATGAATGAAGTCATCAATGTGTTTAAGGCATATAAACACATTGAAAATACCCAATATACCCATTAGGAACTTCCAAAACTTCAATTTGGAAGTGGGCTGAAATTACAACTTCACCCCTCACTTAATAGTGAAGCTATGCTTAAAACTGCCTCAGAGACGGAAGGGCCATCGACGGCCCGTCCCTTGACCAACAGACCGTCTTGTTGGTCCCTGGTTGGGGAATGAGGCTTGTATTTATACTCTCCTCTCCCATTAATATCTCCCAATCTATGAGCCTCCACCAACGGGGCATCTACTGACCCACTGGGCGTTGATTTCCAACCATTGGTTAGGCTATCTTCGGCAATCTAGGGCACCAACTTAGCTCCTTCCTCAAAAACCATTGGGTGGTCCTTCAGGATTTTTGTACGGATGTTTCGAACCCAAACATGATCTTATAAAAGTTTGTCACCTCTCAGATGAATTTCATCCAAAACTAACACTTAAAACTTGACGAAAAATGCTTAGACATATAATGTCATTTCAAGGCACATCTTTCAAACTTCACAGATGTTCTTAGACGTTTGAAATACAAACTTCAAGAAACATGACACACTTCCTATACATGATATAATTAATCATTTAAGGACCTTAAAATCTCATGAATCACACATAAACACATAGAACCACATATGAGGCACATTGCTCACTCAATCGTCCAACGTTTTGGTCGTCCCTTGACGTTTGACTTCCAATGCACATAAAATCTTAGAAACATCCTCAATATCCCATAATACACCTATTTAGGACCTTAGAACATAATAAACAACATGTTAGGCTCTAGTTTACCGGAGTCACTTTCAGGGTCTTACAATATGCCCAGTTGGACAACATTCGTCCTCGAATGACACTGACAACTCTCCAAACACATCCAAGAATAGAAATTTATCTAGAATATGATAAACACACCATACAACACATAATCAAGAAGAAAACATCAATTTCACATAATCATTATATTCACAACACAACAAGAAACTAGAAAACAATTCTATAACACATTATGCTACGAAGCTCACATGCTTCATTCCAAATAGCAAAAAATCATTTTATATCCAATATAATACTTATATACCTGAGTTTTAATCATATTACAACAATTTTAGACTAAAGAATCAATATTCTCAAAATGTTACAGTGAGCAGTTTTTCCATAGCTACAATGATTTTTGAAACTTTTTTTAAAAAAGTAACTTTTTAGACAATTCAAGATAGGAAAATGACAATATGCAAATCAAAACCATATCAACACATTTTACAACATAATTAAGGATTCATAAAAATACACAATGCAAGGAGCTAATGCAATTCAATTTCAACAAAACTCCTACACATCATGCACATGCAATATATTTCTATGACAATTCTGTTGCATTTACTAGTCATACTGCCCCACTTAGAAGGAACTAATATTACAAAAAAGAAATGCAGGGACTTACCCTCATCGTCATCACCATCACCTGGCCTCTCCCCTCTAGTTCGGAGTGCATAGAAACGCCTCTTTGTTGGAGCATCATCGTTTGAAATACTAGGAGCAACTTGATTAATCTCTCTTCCTCTAGAAGCAATCATAGGACAATCTCTATCCTTTGTATTTTTCCTTAACACAACCATAGAAACTCCTGGTACCCATTAGACACTCACCATAATGCTTCTTTCCACAATTGACACCGGTAAGATTGCCATTTTTGGAACAACCTCTTTTCTCCACCTTGAACATAGAACTCCTAGATTCTTCTTGAGATTGAGTCCTCTTCTTAAACCTTGTTTTCTCTTTGTCATTAGAATCAAACCTTTTTAAGTTTCTAGACATTCTCCTAAGTTTAAGACTCTTATATTGATTATGCATACACCATGAGTCTAGCTAGGGTCATATCATCATGTAGCACAGCGGTACGACATTCCTCCCTTACTAAGTTGGCTACATCCATCACAAAATGAGTCATTTAATCTCGTGGATTAGACATAATAGAAGGGGCATATCTAGATGACATTGAGAACTTCAAAGAGTATATGTCAACACTCATATTACCTTGCTTGAGATTGAAAAACTCCTCTAACTTAACTTCCCTCTTCTCACGGGGAAGGTATATACCAAGAAAACCATCCTTAAATTCTTCCCACACAATAGGACCCGACTTCTCCGACCTATTATCCTTCCATTCAGTGTACCATATTTGAGAAACATCCCTCAATTTATACGAAGCCAACTCCGTCTTCTTCTTAGATGCAACCCCCATAGCACTCAACACCTTGTACACTCCATCAAGAAACTCTTGGGTATACTCTCCCATCATAGAGATACGAAATATAGGAGGATCCATCCTCACAAAATCTCTTAACCTAGACGTCATAGTGCTCTCCACATCATTCACCCTAGGCACCATGCTCAAATTCGCTTGAGTAGTCACGACTTAGGCTAAAGCAAGCAAAGCCTCTCTAATTTCCCTATTACTCAATTACGGGGGATACCAATAACCTCCTTCCCCATTAGGGACTTCATCACCTTGGGAACCTTGAAGAACTTGCTCAACTTCTTCAACTTAAGGCGGAATCTCCTTTTGTACCTCATTATCTTCAACTCTCCTAGACGGTGTCCTCCTCGATTAGTCTTCCTATTAAACCCAAGGAAAACCATAAGAAAAGAGTACTCATAACTTTTACTCTACAGCACGACATAGGAGTAGAAAAGAAGGGAAACTCTATCGTCCTATAGCCTCTCGCCCATAGATGTGTCGCGACTCATACCGATAGTCAAAACTCTACTAGAAATGAGTTGATGAGACTTCTTTATTCCTAATACTACTTTGACATCCTATGCTCTGATATCAATCTTGTAAAATCTCGAAACCACACCCTAGAAGTTAGGGTCAATTTCAAATTTCAACCGGCGTACTTGACCTCTCAGACGGCTTATACAAGCCCTTACGTATCATTCATTGCATAAACATAGTCAAAAGTAGTGCGGAATTAAAACATTTCACAAAAACATATCATAGTCTTTAAAAATCTCTTTCATATAAAGTCATAGGAAATATGAAGTCTCAATCGCATCATCTTAAGACACAAGAATACTTTGGACACGGCCCATTCATAATACGAATATAGAAATAGTTAGTCTATTATAATACTTCAAATAGAAAACATAAAAGACAAATACGCTCTTAAGTTAAATGAGGACATACTTCAACTTCTCTTGAATGATTTGCTACAGTCCAAGTCTTCACTTCCCAAATTATCCTCACCTACCAACAAATATAGAGATAGATAAAAGCATGAATTAGTATAACCACATGTACTAAGTATGACATAATGCATGAAAATCATTCAAACAGACATTTATTGGAAATATGCACCTCTTCATTTAAAAATTATACTATAATCACAAGAACAACATTTAACAATTTGGAAACTCATAAGATAATATTCAAACAAATTATCATAATTATTAGCCAACATTTAAGTAAGCTAAACTAACTATTACAGTGAATTCCTTCATTGTACCAAGTTGCTTGTCTTCTCTTTTGACATCTTCTAGTATGTAATTATCCCACTTAAAGATATCCTAAGACTCACTTAAGTAATACAAAGAGAGACCTCCTATAAAACCTCTCTAGGCATACCTAAATGAACCTCAAGACTACTTCTGATGAGTTATATACACACTTATTACATCAATGTAAGATTCTTCTACCAAAGGTGACTCTATGTCTCAGTTGAGTGAGTTGTTAAGCAACCGCTCGTACAATCCCTTATACACACTTAAGAGATCCTATATACTACCCATGATAAAATCATGATCACTTAACATAACAATATGTAGATGATATGACATTTTATTACAAAAGGCTATCAAAGACTTACTTAAGTAAATCAAGAAGATAATGTCCACGATTGACCTCTTCATGAATACCCAAATGATCCTTAAGAATACCTAAGGTTAGATCATGTCCACATAATAAACTACTACTTAACTAGAGTCATTCTTAAGACTCATCTATGTAAGATATGAGGTAATTAACTTAACTAGACAACTTTAACTACTCTAGATAAGTACTTATTAATTTAACATACTTTCTTAACTTAAGCCATTGCATTCATTAGTTCATTTAGGAGACATTCAACAAATAAAGGACATTCAAGTAATGGTCTTGAATAAGACCTAGGAACTCAAAGTAACACCTTCAAAGCCTATTGTGCAATGTCTAGATAGCGTCTCATACCACCACCTAAACCTCATAGAACTTCTCTAATGTTAATAGATATTAGATATAATGAGAATAGACATAACCGACATAGACCATGATATCAAGACATGGATCCGGAGTTCTATCATACTCTAATGAGGTTGTTCTATGGTCCACTCGTAGAACTTAGACACATTGCATGTAGGCACATGGTTAAGGAATATAAAGGGCATGCTCTGTATTCTAGTCTCATTCTTTGACAATAACTACTTCCTGTATCATACTCACTCGGTGCTAGCCTTCTTTCTCATAGAGTAATTCACACATAAGGTTCATGTAAAGGGGTTCCATATCTAGTTCATAACCCAATAACATTTACCCTACCAAAGAGGTCCTTTAGGGTTACCTTACAATGGAGACAAGAAGCTCATGATGACTTTCTTAAGGATTATTATGATGTCGTTCGAGCCAATTAACCTTAATTTCATCATTCCTTTTCTTTGAAGGATACCATTACGGCTAACGACTTTAACATTCATAACATTGCCACTAGGTTAAAGGTTCCACATAAAAGACTCTCATAACATCATTTAGGGTCTCATGTCATTCATACATACAATACTAAGAACTTTAACATCCTAAGTCAACACATCACTTATTCATGTTCTTATGTAAATCAAGAAACGGACACAAGTCAACCAACACATAACACCACATACTGCACTTTAACATACCTTACATGTCATTCTAGAAGGACATAGAAGCAACTATTATCATCTTCAAGTCATCCTACACACTATCATAACATCATTAATATTAAAATAATAGACTCATATAGTCAATTAGGAATAACCAAGACTCAACCCTAAGACTATACACACTAGGTTAAAGTCATAGTCTAACATGACCACCTAACATGACATGAATAGAAGAACACATATATGACTTCACATGTAGATATATATTGTCATGATTTATATAATCATTACACAAATATCAATATTACTTAAAGTAGTTTCCGACAAGGCCATGATCATCATAGTACATTAAGTAACACCGACAGGGCAACATTAATTACAATTAAAACACATAACACTTCCATCATAACTGGACCATAAAAATTACAATATAATTGAAGCCTAATTAACATCAAAATAAGGTAAATAGGACAACCTACCACCACTCCACCTTCAATACCTTAATTTAATGTGAAATCACCACATTTTATATCACAAGGCCTTTATCAATGGCCATAACTAACAATTCTACATAATTATATCTATATTCATGAAAATAGGTCAAATCACTACATATTCATCAATCCAATACAACCTAGATATCAATTTAATACAATTATTACATCATTAGACATCCCATACAAATCTACACCATAATTCATCAATATTACGTCAATATCAAGTAATCCATAACTTAGTCAAAAACTAGGATTCATCCAATTCATGGGTTCATAGATAATCTAGGATAAATTAATCAATACAATAACATTTTAATCGATAATAAACGTTTAAAAATAATTGATGCACGATCCCATGGTAGAATCATGAAATTGGACAATTCAAATTTGAAAACTTTAGAAAACATCTTGATGGTTGGGATCCTTGATGAAAAGAGTTTCAAGGATCAAAATTCATATCTTTATGAATCTAATTATGCAATTATATGAAGAATATCCTCTCAATTCGTCATACCAAGCCCTTCCTTGATTTTGACTCCAATGGAGTTATAGAGAGAAATTTAAAAGATTTTGGTTTTTAATTTTCAAGAATGAAGTCTTCAATGTGCTTAAGGCTTTTAAACACATTCAATATACACAAAATACCCCATAGGGACCTCCAAACCTTATATTTGGAAGTGGGATTACATTACAACTTCACCCCTCACTTAATAGTGGAGTTGCGCATAACACAGCTTCACAGACTGAAGGGCTACCGACGGCCTGTCCCTTGACCAATGGGCCATCCTATTTATCCGTGGTTGGGGACAGAGGATTGTATTTAGAATCTCCTCTACCAAGACTAACTCCGAATTGACGATGCTCCACAAATGAGGCGTCGACTGACCCACTGGGCGTCGATTGCCAATCGTTGGTTGGGATGTCTTGGGCAATCTAGGGCACCAACATGGGTCCTTCCTCAAGGACCCTTGGGTGGTCCTTGAGGATGTTTTCAACCCAAAAATGATTTTATATGAGTTTAGAACCTCTCGAATGAATTTCATCCAAAACGAACACGTAAAATTGTACGATACCTTCTTAGACATACAAGGTCATTTCAAGGCACATCTTTTAAACTTCATGGACGTTATTGGATGTTTGACCTCCAAACTTCACGAAAGTTAACACACTACCTATACATTCTATAATAACTCATTTAAGGACCTTAAAACCTGATGAATCACACATAAATTCATAGAATCACATATGTGGAACATAGGTAATTTAGTCATCGAACGTTCTGGCCGTCCGTTGACGTTTGACTTCCAATGCACCTACAGTCTTAGACAGAGCCTCAATATCCAATAATATTCCTATTTAGGACCTTAGAACATCATAAAAAACATGTAGACTCTAGTTCACCTAATTCACTTTTGGGGTCTTACAATCTCCCCCACCTAGACAATATTCATCCTCGAATGACACTTGCCACTCTCCGAACACTTCCAAGAATAGAGATTTAACTAGAAGATAATAAACATACGATACAACCAATAATCAACAAGAAAATATAATAGTCAAAATATTCACAACACAACAAGAAACTAGAAAACAATTCTATAACTCATTATGCTATAAAACTCAAATGTTTCATTCTAAATAGCAAAAACACATTTTGTATTCAATATCATACTTATACACCTTAAATCTAATCATATTATAAAAATTCTATACCAAAGAATAAATTATTTAAATTCAATTTTAAAAGTGAGATGTTTTTCCAAGCTACATTGATTTTTGCAACTTTCTGAAAAATGCATCTTTTTAGACAATTCATGATAGGAACATGCTAATATGTAAAGTAACACCATATAGCACATCTTACAATATAATTATGGCTTCATAAAAATAAACAATGCAAGAAGTTAATGCAATTCAATTTCAACAAAACTTCTACATACCATGCACATGAAACTTGCTTCTATCACTATTTTATCCCATCTACGAATCATACTCCCCCACTTAGAAGGAACTCATATCACTAAAAAGAAATGAAAGGACTTACCATCATCATAATCACATCAGCCGTCTTCTCCCCTTTAGTCCGGAGTGTGTAGAACGTCTCTTTGTCTTCATTCTTTGGAACACAAAGAGCAACTTTATTACCCTCTCTTCCTCTAAAAGCAACCATAGGACATCTCTCTATGTCGGCTACACCCGTCACAAAAACAGTCATTTCATCTCTTGGATTAGACACCAGAGAAGGGATATATCTAGATAACATTTGGAACTTCAAAGAGTATTACTCAACACTTATATTGCCTTGCTTGAGATTGATAAACTAATATACCTTAACTTCCTTTTTCTCACTGAGAAAGTACTTACCAGGAAAATCTTCCTTAAATTCTTCCCACACAATAGGACACTACTCCTCCAGCCTATTATCCTTCCATTGAGTGTACAATATTTTTGAAACATCCATCAATTGATACAAAGCCAACTCCGTCTTCTCTCTACATGTAACCCCTATAGCACTAAAAACCTTGTACACTACATCAAGAAACTCTTAGGGATCCTTTCCTACCTTAGAGCCAAGAAAGATAGGAGGATTCATCCTCACAAAATCTTTTAACCTAGACATGATAGTGCTCTCAACAACATTCACCTTAGATGCCATAATCAAATTCACTTCAGTAGTCATGGCTCAGGCTAAAGCAAGCAAAGCCTCTCTGATATCCCTATTACTCAATTGCGGGGGATCCCCATTACCTCTTTCACCATTACAGACTTGATCACCTTGAGAACCTTGAGGAACATGCTCAACTTCTTCAACTTGAGGCAGAATATCCTCTTACACCTCATTCTTGTCAACTACCCTAGCCGGCGTACTCCTCGTATTTATCTTCCTAGAAACACAAGGAAAATCATAAGAAAAGAGTACTCATTACTTTTATTATACGACACAACATAGAAGTAGAAAAGAAGGGATACTCTATCGTCCTATAGCGTCTCGTCCATAGATTTATCGCGACTCATACCGATAGTAAAGACTCTACTAGAAATGAGTTGATGAGACTTCTTGATTTCTAATACTACTTTCACATACTATGCTCTGATACCAAGCTTGTCAAATCTCGAAACCACACCCTAGAAGTTATGGTCTATTTCGGATTGCAACTAGCGTACTTGACCACTCGTATGTCTTGTACAAGCCCTTACATTTCATTCATCACATAAACATAGTGAAAAGTAGTGCGGAATTAAAATTTTCACAAAAACATATCATAGCCTTTAAAAATGTCTTTCATATAAAGTCATAGGAAATACTAAGTCTCAATCTCATCATCTTAAGACACAATAATACTTGGTACACGACCCATACAAAATATGAAAATAGAAATAACTAGTCTATTACAATACTTCAAATAAAAAACATAAAAGACATATATGCCCTCGAGTTAAATGAGGGCATACTTGAACTTCTCTTGAACAATTTTCTATGGTCCAAGTTTTCACTTCGCAAATGCTCCTCACCTACCAACAACTATAGAGATAGATAAAAGAATAGATTAGTACAACCACGTGTACTAAGTATGGAATAATGCATGAAATCATGAAAACGAACATTTACTGGAAATATGCATCTTTTCATCTAAAAGTCATATTATAATCATAAGAATAACCTTTAACAAATTAGAAACACATACGACAACATTCAAACAAATTATCATAATTTTGAACAAAAACTAGGGTTCATCCATTTCATGGGTTCATAGGTAATCTATGTTAAAACTATCAACCCAATAACAGTTTAATCCATAATAAACGTTTAAAAATAATTGAATCAAGATCCAATGGTAGAGTCATGAAATTGGAAAATTCAACTTTGAAAACTTGAGATAACATCTTGAAGGTTGGGCTCCTTGATGGAGAGAGTTTCAAGGATCAAAATCCATACCTTGATGAAGATAATTATTCAATTTTATGAATGATCTACACTCAATTCGTCACACCAAGCCCTTCCTTCATTTTTGACTCTAATGTAGTTATAGAGATAATTCTAAGAGATTTTTGTTTTTGATTTTGAAGAATGAAGTCTTCAATGTGTTTAAGGCTTATAAACACATTTAAAATACATAAAATACCCCTTAGTAATCTGAAAACCTTCTATTTGTATGTGGTGTGAAATTACAACTTCAGCCATCACTTAACAGTGAAGGTGCGTATAAAAGAACCTCACAGGCGGAAGTGCCATCGACGGCCCGTCCCTTGACCAACGAACCATCCTGTTGGTCCGTGGTTGGGGACTGAGTCTTGTATTTAAAATCTCCTCTGCCAAGACTAACTCCTAATCGACGATCCTCCACCAACGGGGCGTCGACTGACCCACTGGGTGTCGATTGCCAACTGTTTGTTAGGCTGTCTTGGGCAATCTAGGGCACTAACTTGGGTTCTTCCTCAAGGACCCTTGGGTCGTGCTTAAGGATGTTTTCCTTGACATTTCCAACCCAAAAAATGATCGTATATGAGTTTAGCACCTCTCACATGAATTTCATCAAAAACGAGCACGTAAAACTCTACCAAACATGCTTAGACTACCAGGTTATTAAATGGAGAGAAAAGGTGTTAGAGATGGAGGCTAGAGATGGAGTCGAGGAAGAGCAGAAAAATGGAATAGTCAGGGTTTAGGTCTTTTAGTATCAAAATGGAAAGAAAGGATAGGTTAATTTGAACCGTTAATTTTTTAAGAGATTAGGGGCTATGATTCAATATCAAAAGATGGATGCTCCATATTATAAGATTAAATCTCAAAATTGATACGCTCAAACTTACTTCTCAAATGAGAAGTAAAGCGGTCGTGTCAAGTAAATAACCCAACTAGTGAGGTTGAGATCGTTCCCACGAGGAAAATAGTCTAGACTTAACTTTAACCTAGTATTACTATCGTTTGGTCAATAACTTTCTTGGAGAGTAAAAATATAAAAAGGGGGGTTTGTATTACCTAATGAGTAAAAATAACTAATGTAATTGAAAGAGACAGGTTAATGACTTTTAATATTGGGTGTTAATCAATGAATTAAAACAACTAGGGTTTACGTGTTCCCACAGGTTCATAACTTGATAATTCTAACTATAACAATTCTTTCCTAGTATCTTGCATGCAAAGTGATAAGTTATGTATTTCTAAATCCTTGGTCCGGCATCTAGAAAATCTCACTCCGCACCTTGGTCCGCTCACGTGTGTTGCTTTCCTAACCCTTATCTTTACCTCATATTAAGCATCGTATTCGATATTTGACTAAGTTATCACCTTGTACCAATCAATACTAGCCTATTAGATAGTATAAACTAAATCTATGTTAATAATTCTTTTCCTATTATCTACCTCCTTGGTCCGGCAAGTAGCATTAAGGCGATTTCTAACGTTGATCATCCGTTAAAAAGACTTCTAAGCGAAAGAATTATTAATACATGCAAGACACTATTCTAGAATTGTTATTTTAGTTAGGGTTTATCTCATTATTTGCCTATGGTTCCCACAACCCTAGTTATGGTATTTAGTTACTCATAGCCATAAACACAATATTCAAATCTTTTAAATTAGAATTCATGTACTTACTTCAATGAGAAAGAATAAAGTCCGAAAATATGCTTGATTAATCACCAAAAATCACTTGTATCAATCTCCAATAATCAAACACTCAAAAACACAAAGTCTAATAATCACAAAGTCTAACTATATGGAATTTGATAATCAAAGAGTCTAACCCCAAAAACGAGGTTTTTCGAACTATTTATAAAAAATAAAAAACCTAATTAAACAAGGATTCTAATTTCTGGAAATCTGCCAAAACGCGGCTGGGTCGACGGACCACGCGACGGACCGTCGTAGTCATGACGGACCGTCGTGGGCTCCGTCGTCCCACACTTGTCCAATTTCTTCACCGCTTTCTTCATTCCTCGACGGCAAGTGACGGACCGTCATAGGCACGACGGTCAGTCGAGGGTCTTCGCTTCAAAATACTTCAACTCCTGGAATCTGGGTACTGGGATCACTTCTCTAATCTTCACGACGGACCTGCAGGACGGACCGTCATGGCCATGACGAACCGTCACAAGCTTAAAAATCCCACACTTGGTCGACTTCCATCTTCCTTCAAAGCTACTCTACACCGCCACCTACGGACCGTCACAAGCACGACGGACCGTCATAAGCTCCGTGAGGTGGTCTCTTCGCAATTTTCGCTCAAAATCTCCGCATTGACTTTGGGATGATTTCCTGCAAAACAAAGAGAAACTTATATCAAAATTAGCACAAAAAGGCTGTTGGACACACTAAACTTAAGGAAAAAGCATTAATTATACCGTGAAACCACGGTATATCAACACCCTCAACTTAAATTCATTGTTTGTCCTCAAGCGACGCACTATGACTCACTACACAATCTTTGTACAATAGTATTCATGTTTTATCCTTTGCAATCATTTGGCTATCAATCCCGCCTAATGCCATCAAATCTATGCATGCTATCACTATTAGGCTTGACTTTTGTGGGATTCGAACATGACACAGACTCACCATGCACTAATACCTATCCTCTTCAATTTCTCACCGAGGTGCTAACAATTCCGGTATTGCAACTAGTGTCCTCACTTTAGAACAAAATCCTCACTTTTCACACAATAATTTCAGTTTGAGTATAAGGATTACATTTCAACACTCGCTCTCAGAACCAAGTCACACTCATTCATACCTATTGCCATAAGCTTGCCCTTATTTTCACTGCCTTAAGTTCGCTATACAACCCTTAGGATCACGATAGGACTTTTTTTTTAGCTTGTAACGTAGGCTCAGAGTCAGGTAGGGTATATTTAGGTATACTTTAGTGACTTTTTGCCCTCCTTGACATATCGGCTAAACCTTCCACCCTATATCACTCTATCTCACCCAGTTTCTCCTATTCTTTCACCTTGCTGTTTCCCTTCTTTCTTCATTTGCGTAAGTGACTCTTTTCTTTTCTTGTTTGTAATTCTTGAATATATATATATTTTTTTTTCAACGAGTTCTTGAGTCACTTTACTTTTGTTCTTTCTCTCTCTTTGTTCTTTCAACCCCACTTTCCAGGGCATTCCTCAAAACAGCCACCCTCAACTCATGGCTTTGCCATGAGTCAAGGAACACAGTACCCAAAATCGGGTCAGGGCCATAACGAAGGTTGTTTATACATTAGCCACCCTCAACTTATTCTTTTGGCATAAGCTGAGGTGCACATGTCCAAGGAGGGACCAGGGCCAACATATTGTTCCAAGAAAAGGTCAGTTGTGGTGAAAAAGAAAGGTCTAATTTTAAGCTCAAATTATTTGGATCAAAGAAGGATAACTTTCATTTGGTTTCTTTATTTAGGCTAGAAATGGGCTATATTGAATAAGGGCCTATGATCATTTCCTAATTGTTTGTTACGGCTTACTTCTAGCAGGACTAACCAAGCAAGTTCTAGCTCAGTACCAATAGTGGACTATTCAACTTTCCTCACACTCACTTGACATCTCATCACTATACCAGATTATCAGACACCTAGTTTGACTTGAAGACTTAGGGTAGTGCAATGGTGTAACTCTATTTCATGTTTAGAGCCACACAATTATCAGTTACTACGCCTAGTCATGCAACATTTTCCAGTTTTATCGGGATATCATTTTAGCCATCATGCTTCAGAGTTAAACTTATGTACAAAAGATATAACGTGCCGGTTCAACAGAAAAATAATCGAGATTTTGGGGAAAAAGAACACAGCAAGAAAACCCCAAAAGAGGATAGTGAGTTGGGCTACTCGGACTTCACCCTAACACTCACTTTCCATTTACCCCACCCCAACAAAAAGCATGCAATTGTCCCCAATGCATAAAAAAATCTAAAGATTAGAGGGGTAGGTGAAGAAACTGTGGCGCATAGCGCCGTCGATCAACTGGTGGTGGGTCCGGTTTCCGGAACCCACTGCCTCTGCAAGTTGGACACCCACTGTGGTGTCCTCACCAATCTGGACACCCTCGGTGGTGTCTCAAGAACAACCGCTCCTCGGTGCCTCCGGTCTCTACAGTATGGGAGCTAGAGGCCCCAGCCGCTATCTGTGATGCTCGGATCCGGTGTGCCTCCGCCTCAGCAATTGAGGCTCTCTTCGCGGCCTTCAACTCGCGGCGCTCCTTCTTCTTCGCTAGCACCTCATCCTCTCCTCGATCCCTACGCCTCTTGGCACTCTCTGGAGGGGGGGATGGTGTAATGTCAGGAGTCGGAAACAGGGCCGCCTGTACAGTGTCCTCAGCAGGATCGACAGCCTCTGGTACTCTTGTCGCTAGCATTGTGTCGATGTTCCGCTCAAGATCGGAGATCAGTTCAAGAGTCGACACATCTACCGGAGGTGCCGGTCGAGCTAATACTCGCAATTCCAAAGGCATCGAGGCTGGTGCACCTCAAAGAACCTTCTGCATCTGCCTCTCCATGCGCGCTTCAGACTTGGCAATAGACTTCTGCATCCAAGGCTGGATATGATGCAGAAGAGTGGCCATTTGTGCCTCCAGCTTTTGGACTCGAGCAAGCGGGGCTGGTGTCGGTAGAGGGGCCGTGCTACTACCCGGGATAGACTCGACCGGGGTAGTGTCCGTGGATACCTGTGTAGCTGTGCGGGCCTGGGCCACCGTATCCGCAAGATCATCCGATAGTGGTGGCAGCTCTGGACGGGGCCCTCGACGGGGGGCCAACTCATTGGCCTCATCTCTGATGAGGCCGACGTCAACGGTACCCAGCGGAGTCCTCAACTTATCTATGTGCCATACGGGCACACCTGCAGACCTGCAAAGAGCAAAGATCATGCACGGAAAGGGGTAGGTGGTGGTGACCTTGAACGCCCTCTCGTGCATGACTGCCTGGAGAAGCCATGCATAGTCCACCTCGAAGCCGGCGATCATCGCCGCCATCAGCACTGCTCGATCCCAGGTGACTATGTTGTCGGCAGCTGTGGGGGAAAGACAGTGACGCACTAGCAGCCACAAGAACTTGGCGACGAACGTGAGGTTGGCCTTCTTGATGGCCCCCTTCGGCTCAGTGACCCAGTCGGCACCCTCTCCGTCGACTGATAGGTGCAGGGCCATCCACCTCTCGGTGGTCTCTCGATGTCGCTCGCGCATGAAGTGTCCCTCCTTGACTATCACGCCAGCCGATAGTCAAACTTCGGCGATGGTCGGGTCCGAGTAGCATCTGCACTCGCCAGTATAAGGAACCGGCGGATGGCGGGCGTGGAAATGTCAACCTGCACGCCGGACGAGAACCTGCTTCCAATGGGGCTGTTTCGCGGGAGCAACCGCTTTGCCGATCTGCGGATCGGAGAGTCGCTACGAGGACGCGTAGAACTCTCGGACCATCTTCTCATCAGAAGCGCCCCAATGGACGGGCTGTCCACTCTAGGCGATGCCTGGTGAAGATGTTGTGGATGTCCGGCATCGAGGGGAGACTCCCTGTAAGTACCCGTCGCTCCAGGGTGAGTGTCCGAGTCATTACCCCTTTATCAGTAAGGAACTTGGCGTCGGAGTACACTTGAAACTGGCCTTCGACGCACCACCGGTTTGGCTGGTCTGGTGCTGGGGTGGGGATCTGGGCTGGTGCGCCGGATGTGGAGTCTGAATCGGCCTCATCGACGGCGAGCCGGCTGCGGCGATGGCTGGTGCGGGAACCTCGGCCAGATCCTGGCTTCCTTGGACCAGGATACTCCTGAGCCAGGCGCTCCTTCCGCCGTTGGTGGCCGACCCGGAGGGTGTGCGGTCGATGTCGCTCCTCATCGACCGAGGGAAGCGGTGACACGCCGGACGCCACCGTCTTCTTGGTGTGGCTCGGGGCACGCGGCACGGAAGGGGCGGAGGTGCCTGGGGCATGTATTCCGGTCCCGCTAATCATCGACTGATAATCAAGCGTGCGAGGCAGGGCCCACAGACTTGGATCGCCCGCGTGCGTAAGCTCGGTCTTGCTTGGGTGCCATGGTCGATAGTACCTGGAAAGGATCACTATTAGTACGAGTAATGTCAAACAAGACAAGCAAGCCCATACAACATAAAACAGTTAAAATAGTATGTTAGTGATAGTGACACTGTAGCACACGACGGGACAGATGACGGCTCGTCGTTGCTACGACGGACCGTCATGAGGTCCGTCGTGTTGTACTTGGTCGATGTTCATATAAAGAACCCTGAAAGAGGGGTCTCTGACCATCATGACGGTCACCCAGGACGGACCGTCGAGTGTACGACGGCCCGTCGTAAGTGTCCGTCATAGGACACTTAGAAAAGTTTTAGAGACCCTTAGAAACAGGGTCTCTGACAACCATGATGGTCGTGCAGGACGGACCGTCGTGGGAGTGACGGTCCGTCGTAAGTGTCCGTCGTTGGACACTTGGAAAAATTTTGGAGACCCTTTTCAGAGGGGTCTCTGGCAACCATGACGGTCGTGCAGGACGGACCGTCGTGGGTGTGACGGTCCGTCGTAAGTGTCCGTCGTTAGACACTTGGAAAATTTTGTGGAGACCCTTTTCAGAGTGGTCTCTGACCATCACGACGATCGTGCAGGACGGACCGTCGTGAAGACAACGGTCCGTCACAGGCGTCGTTGTGGAGGGTGCTAGGGCTTATGCGACGGACCCTGCGACGGTCCGTCGTGTACACGACGGACCGTCATCGGGGTCTCGTTCTGTCTATCAGAGACAGAACTGTAAGTACCCTAAGCAACCCAATGAACCCACGTGGTCTTGTAGTGTTGTGGACCTATATGTGTCTATCCCAACTACCTAGGAAACTATTAATGTGAAATCACCAATGTCTAGGGTTATGATCATGGCAAATTCAAACATTTAGAGCCTAGGTCTAGATATAAGCATATCAAGGGAACAACATACGACTAAGAACAAATCTAATACTGACTAATAAATAAAAATACAAGAGAAATGAGTACAAATTTAGAGACACAAACCTTGGAAATGGAGAAAACACAAGTGGGGAATGATTCAGTTAGCAAGGTAGACACCTTACACCAGCAGCACCGACTAGTGGATGAGAAGTATAAGGTTTAGGAGGATTTTGGGGGTAATGATCAGTGGGGGGGAGTTGAAAAGAGAGTGGAGATGAGAGGAATGAGGAAATAATGGGGGAAATATGGAGGGGCGGGAGTATAAACGGTCAGATTTTGAAAAGGGTCAGTCTGGGTCGGGTCGGGTTAATTTCATTAAACGCGCGACGGGTCCCCGACGACGGACCGTCGCGCATGCGATGCCCCGTCATAGTTTCCGTTGTGTGTGCCCTAATTTCAAAAGATGACAGAAATACGTACCTGGTGTGACGGATGATACGACGGTCCGTCACGTGTGCGACGGTCCGTCGATGTATCCGTCAGTGGCTGCTGCAGAGTAGTTATCTGCAGAATTTCCTGGTGATGTGCCTGCAAATTTAAAACCCATTAATAGAAAAATGCTACTATTAAAAAGACTATAAGTATTGGGTTGCCTCCCAACAAGCGCCTGATTTAATGTCGCGGCACGACTGGGACCACTTGATTACTCAGACTTCATCAAGATGGTATGCCTCTATCACTTCATTCGCCGATTCAGCATGCCCGAGATAGATTTTTATGCGCTGTCCATTCACCTTGAACCACACACCCTCCTTAGTTTCCAATTCAACTGCTCCATGAGGGAATAGTTGGGTAACCGTGTAAGGACCAGTCCATTTGGACTTGAGTTTGCCTGGAAACAAGCGTAATCTGGAATTGAATAGAAGCACTAAATCCCCGACCATAAACTCTCGTTTTTCAATTTTGTTGTCATGATACTTCTTCATCTTTTCTTTATATAAGGCTGAGCTTTCATAAGCTTTCAAGCGAAATTCATCAAGTTCATTCAACTCATTTAACCGTTGCTCTGCAGCTTCGCTCCAATCCATTTTTAACTTCTTCATAGCCCACATGGCTTTATGCTCTAACTCAAACGGAAGATGACAAGCTTTCCCATATACAAGTTGGTATGGAGACATACCAATGGGGGTCTTATAGGCTGTCCGGTAGGCCCACAGAGCATCATCAAGCCTCCTTGACCAATCTGTTCGACTAGCATTCACTGTTTTGGACAATATCCGCTTGATCTCCCGATTCGATACCTCAACTTGCCCACTAGTTTGAGGGTGGTAAGGCGTGTCCACATTATGGCGAACACCGTATTTCTCCAATAACCCCTTGAACAATCTGTTGCAGAAGTGGGAACCCCCATCACTAATAATGGCCCTTGGAGTTCCAAAACGGGAGAATATATTCTTTTTCAAGAATGCAGTGACACTCTTCCCTTCATTGTTTGCGAGAGCTATGGCTTCGACCCATTTAGATACATAATCAACTGCTACAAGAATGTACTTCATCCCATGAGAACTCACAAAAGGGCCCATAAAGTCAATACCCCACACATCAAATAACTCAATCACAAGAATGGGGTTGAGAGGGAGCTCTTGCTTTCTTGAAATACCACCATCTCGTTGACATTTGTCACATGATTTAGCAAGCCCATGAGAATCTTGATGAAGAGTTGGCCAGTAGTAACCACATTGCAATATCTTGTGAGCGGTTCGGATACCACTTTGATGTCCGCCAACAGGTGAAGAATGACATGCCTCCAATACACTCAACATTTCACATTCTGGCACACAACGCCGAATAAGCCCGTCGGCACAACTTCTATACAAGTATGGTTCATCCCAAAAGAACTTCTTCACATCATACATGAACTTTTTCCTTTGATGAAAGGACAAGTCTGATGGAACAATATCACTAGCCAGATAGTTCGCAAAGTCTGCGAACCATGGAATCAAGTCTTGTGAAGCAGCCAATACATGTTCATCGGGGAAAGTATCATCAATGTCAGTCTTATCCCCTAACTCTCTCATAGCTTCATCCTCTAGACGGGACAAATGATCAGCAACTTGATTTTCAGTCCCTTTTCTATCCAGCACTTCAAAGTCAAATTCTTGCAGCAGTAATACCCAACGAATCAGCCTTGGTTTCGCATCCTTTTCGCCATCAAATATCTCAATGTTTGAATGGTCGGTATGCACTATGACTCTAGTACCTAGCAAATAGGAGCGAAATTTCTCAAAAGCAAAGACTATCATGAGGAGTTCTTGCTCAGTCACTGTGTAGTTCTTCTGGGCTTCATTTATGGCTTTACTAGCATAGTAAATTGGGTGAAGGATTTTGTTTCTTCTCTGTCCCAATACTACACCAAGAGCCACCCCACTAGCATCGCACATTACCTCAAATGGACTGTTCCAATCAGGAGAAATAATAATAGGTGCAGACACTAACTTCTCTTTTAGCTCACCGAATGCTTTAAGACAGGACTCATCAAAACAAAATTTACATTCTTTCTCCAGTAATTTGCACAATGGGTGTGCAATCTTTGAAAAGTCTTTGATGAATCTCCGATAAAAACCTGCATGCCCAAGAAAGCTTCTCACACCTTTCACAGAGATCGGCGGGGGAAGTCTCTCTATTACCTCAACTTTAGCTCGATCAACCTCTATACCCTTTTCTGAAATGCGATGACCCAACACAATACCCTCTTTCACCATGAAATGACACTTTTCCCAGTTTAGTACCAGATTGCAGTCTTCACATCTCTTAAGAACCTCAGATAAATTGGTCAAGCATCGCTCAAATGAATCACCAACCACAGAAAAATCATCCATAAAAACCTCTATAGTATCCTCCACCATGTCAGAAAATATTGACATCATACATCTCTGAAAGGTTGCGGGTGCATTGCACAACCCAAACGGTATTCTTCTGAACGCAAAAGTCCCATATGGACAAGTGAAGGTGGTTTTCTCTTGATCTTCTGGTGCGATAGAAATCTGATTATACCCCGAATACCCATCAAGAAAACAATACCACCCTTTTCCGGCAAGTCTATCCAACATCTGGTCCATGAAGGGCATAGGAAAATGGTCTTTTTCAGTCCATGAGTTCAGTTTACGGTAATCCATACACACCCTCCATCCAAGAACCGGTCTCATTGGGACAAGTTCATTCTTTTGTTGGGGACCACAGTCATTCCCCTTTCTTAGGTACACACTTGAACCGGGCATACCCAACTACTATCGGCGATTGGATATATGACTCAGGCATCCAACCACTTGATGATTTCCTTCTTCACAACCTCTTGCATAGGAGGGTTCAAGCGTCTCACGGTGCTCAACACTCGGCTTATGATCAGGCATGAGTTGGATTTTATGAGAGCAAATACCGGGGATCCCAATAATGTCCGCAATAGTCCACCCAATAGCTCTTTTGAACCTTTTAGTACCGTCACCAAACTCACGAACTGTTGTGCATCCAAGTCTGTCGCAATGATTACCGGCAAAGTGTCACCCTTTCCTAAGAATTCATACCTGAGATGAGGTGGGAGAGCTTTTAGTTCTAATTTTGGAGCTTCCTCTATAGATGGTTTCGCGGGTGGGGACTCGCGATTCTTCATATCAAGCTCAAATTTCTTTGGTTTAAACCGAACATCACCTCGGTCAAGAGCAGCGACTAATGACTCATACTCTTCAATGCAATCGCTATCAAAGTTCATTATCACTGCCGCTAATGCTTCGACACCTAGACGTTCTTAAATTTGTGTCTCAAATGTCTCACCCATGTTGTAGGATATTGCAGATGCCGATTGGAGCTCACCACTCTGCTTCATGGACCTACAAATGTTAAAGGTTACTTCCTCATTGTTCAACCGAAATTTCATCTGCCCCTTTTCCATGTCTACTAAGGCTCTTCCCGTAGCAAGGAATGGCCTCCCAAGAATAATGGGCACTTCAAAATCGACTTCGCAATCAAGAATAACAAAATCTGCTGGAAATATGAACGACTCCACTTTTACTAACACATCGTGGAGTATCCCTATAGGCCGTTTTTCTGTTCGATCGGCCATCAGAGTCTTGATCGCAGTGGGTTTTGGATCACCCAAACCCAACTTCTTGTAAATTGAGAGGGGCATGAGATTTATGCTTGCCCCCAGATCACATAATGCTTTCGCAAAATGTAATAGCCCGATTGTACAAGGAATGGTGAATGCACCCGGATCTTCTTTCTTTTGGACCAGAGATCTTGTAGCAATAGCACTACAATCGCATTCTATCATTTTCCTCAAAAGTGACCGATCTTTTCTTTGTGACCAGATCTTTCATAAACTTGGCGAATTAGGGCATTTGTTCTAAAGCTTCTACCAAAGGGACATTGATAGAAAGTTGCTTCAACATTGTAATAAAACGCCGGTATTTACCATCCTCGCTTTTTCACTAATCTCCGAGGAAATGGGGTGGTGGCCTAGGCATAGGAGTCACCTTTTTAGGCACTTCAGCATCTTTTGCAGGGTTATCATCTAATTCAGCATCAACTTCCACCACTTTATCAGATTCTGTTGTCACCTTATTCTCATCAGATGGCATAGGTGGATCAATGGTTTGCTTGCCACCGCGAGTAGTAATTGCCATACAATGTCCATCATTTTTCGGATTTTGGACAGTGTTGCTAGGAAGAGTGCCCGGTTGCCGTGTGTTCACAGTTGCAGATAGTTGGGCCAATTGTAACTCAAGTTGCTTAATTGATATTGGATGGGTATCAACTTTTTGCCCAATACCTGCTAGATCATTCCTCAACTCTTTATTTTGCTCATCACTAGCATCGAACCTCCGTATCATTTTATGCAACATATCATCAACTCGCGACATACTACCTCCACCATCCCTAGGAGTAACTTCACGATTTTGAGGAGGAACATAAGGTCCATTTCGCTGCTTTGCTACCATAGCTACCCCTGTTGAAGTTGTTGTCGCGATTGTAGTTTCCATCTCGGACATAATGACCCTCACGATTGTAGTTACCATAGTTCCGACCTTGGTTCCCTTGACCTTGGCGCCAATTTTCCTGATTAGAGCCCTGGGCACTTGGTCGGAAACCCCCCATCTGTTCATTTACTGCATAGGAATCCTCCTCATAATAACACTCATCGATTGGAGGTGGCGGTTTAGCCAAATAGTTGACTGCATTTACCTTTTCTGCACCCCCAACGACATGTTTTAGTACCAACCCAAGCTCAGTTCTCATCTGAGCCATTTCTTCACGAATATCATCTGTGGCTGGGTTGTGAGTGGACTGTACTGCGAAGGTGTTTCTCCCTGTATCGGACTTCCTAGTACTCCAAGCTTTGTTGTTACTGGAGATTTTCTCTAATTTCTCAGCAATCTCAGCATAAGGGCATTCTCCCTTAGATCCACCTGCTATAGTGTCCAACACTGCTTTATTGTTATCATCTTGTCCCCGATAGAAGTATTCTTTCAGTGACTCATCATCAATGCGGTGGTTTGGAACACTTCTCAAGAATGAGGTGAATCGATCCCAAGAACTACTAACTGACTCTCCTGGTAGTGCCACAAAGTTGTTCACCCTGTCTTTGTGGTTTAATTTCTTGGAGACCGGATAGTAGCGTGCTAAGAAAATATCCCGTAGTTGGTTCCAAGTGAAGATAGAGTTGTATGGGAGCTCAGTAAACCACATAGCAGCCTCTCCCGTCAGTGAGAGAGGAAACACTCTGAGACCTATTACATCTAGATCCAAATCAGGCCTCCCCACACAACTCTTACACACGCCTTACCTTAGCTATATGGGCATGTGGATCCTCGAAGGTAGCCACGAAAACAAACCTCTGGCGGTGAGCATTTGCATCGGACTACTAGTTACCACAAAAGTGTGGCGTGTAGGTAGAGGAGGCAAAACCGGTGGCCCGTCCGAATCTTCTATGTTATCATAGACTACGTAGTATGCTTGGGGCCGTGGAGCGGGATTCTGTCCCTCTGTTGATGTTCACCCGAGCATCGGGTAACATCGACCATGAACATCAGCGAGCTGGGATGTTACAGTTTGGATCCTCATCATTGATTCCCAAGTTACGATTCATGTTTAGCGGTGTGCGTTCTAGCTCGTGATCGTAGGGAACAACGGTTCTCTTCCTCTCCGTGTATTTGGCATACAAGGAGGATAATTCTGCAAGGAAATCAAAAACAATAAAACAAAGTAAAATCAAGAAAATATCAACTAAACTATAGTAATAAGTTCAAGTTAATCTAAAAGCTAAATTCCCCGGCAGCGGCGCCAAAATTTGATACGCTCAAACTTACTTCTCAAATGAGAAGTAAAGCGGTCGTGTCAAGTAAATAACCCAACTAGTGAGGTTGGGATCGTTCCCACGAGGAAAATAGTCTAGACTTAACTTTAACCTAGTATTACTATCGTTTGGTCAATAACTTTCTTGGAGAGTAAAAATATAAAAAGGGGGGTTTGTATTACCTAATGAGTAAAAATAACTAATGTAATTGAAAGAGACAGGTTGATGACTTTTAATATTGGGTGTTAATCAATGAATTAAAACAACTAGGGTTTACGTGTTCCCCACAGGTTCATAACTTGATAATTCTAACTATAACAATTCTTTCCTAGTATCTTGCATGCAAAGTGATAAGTTATGTATTTCTAAATCCTTGGTCCGGCATCTAGAAAATCTCACTCCGCACCTTGGTCCAGCTACGTGTGTTGCTTTCCTAACCCTTATCTTTACCTCATATTAAGCATCGTATTCGATATTTGACTAAGTTATCACCTTGTACCAATCAATACTAGCCTATTAGATAGTATAAACTAAATCTATGTTAATAATTCTTTTCCTATTATCTACCTCCTTGGTCCGGCAAGTAGCATTAAGGCGATTTCTAACGTTGATCATCCGTTAAAAGACTTCTAAGCGAAAGAATTATTAATACATGCAAGACACTATTCTAGAATTGTTATTTTAGTTAGGGTTTATCTCATTATTTGCCTATGGTTCCCACAACCCTAGTTATGGAATTTAGTTACTCATAGCCATAAACACAATATTCAAATCTTTTAAATTAGAATTCATGTACTTACTTCAATGAGAAAGAATAAAGTCCGAAAATATGCTTGATTAATCACCAAAAATCACTTGTATCAATCTCCAATAATCAAACACTCAAAAACACAAAGTCTAATAATCACAAAGTCTAACTATATGGAATTTGATAATCAAAGAGTCTAACCCCAAAAACGAGGTTTTTCGAACTATTTATAAAAAAATAAAAAAACCTAATTAAACAAGGATTCTAATTTCTGGAAATCTGCCAAAACGCGGCTGGGTCGACGGACCACGCGACGGACCGTTGTAGTCATGACGGACCGTCGTGGGCTCCGTCGTCCCACACTTGTCCAATTTCTTCAGCTGCTTTCTTCATTCCCCTCGACGGCAAGTGTGACGGACCGTCATAGGCACGACGGTCAGTCGAGGGTCTTCGTTTCAAAATACTTCAACTCCTGGAATGCAGATGCTGGGATCACTTCTGCGATCTTCACGACGGACTGCAGGACGGATCGTCATGGCCATGACGAACCGTCACAAGCTTCAGATTCCCACACTTGGTCGACTTCCCATCTTCCTTCGGCTACTCTACACTGCCACCTACGGACCGTCACAAGCACGACGGACCGTCATAAGCTCCGTAGGTGGTCTCTTCTGCAATTTTCGCTCAAAATCTCCGCATTCAGCTTTGGACAGATTTCCTGCAAAACAAAGAGAAACTTATATCAAAATTAGCACAAAAAGGCTGTTGGACACACTAAACTTAAGGAAAAAGCATTAATTATACCGTGAAACCACGGTATATCAAAAATCACATTGGATTGGAATTAAATGGCCAAACATGCAATAAAAGTTTGCTAGAATTGGAAATAATTGGAATACACTTGATATTGAATAGACTAGAATTGAAAGAACGTAGAATAGAATAAGATAAGATATAAATGATTTTAGGGAAAATTTAAATGAAGAGTTGATATCCAATTAAAATACTATATATAATATAATATTTTTTATATAATTAAACTCAATTAAATTTTTAAACATTTCAGTAAAATCAGTATTTCAAAATTTATTAATAATTCTAAATTTTTTTTATAATAATTATTATAATGTATGCATATTAAATATATTTTTTTGGACAAAATGGACTAACATTTAAAACTTGAAATATATTTTTAAAAATACGTATTTAATTGAATAACATTTTTTTAATAGTAAAGGTAAAAAATGGGTGTCAACAATCATAAAAGAATGAAATACAAAATAAATAAAAAGTTGAATACAAATAATAATAAACCCCCCCCCCCCCAAAGTTACATTATAATTAATCTTTTTATAAACATTGCAAAGAACGAAAAAGAAAGTCAAAATTCTATATCGTGATATTACAAGAACTTATTTATCAAAATCATCGCTTCCTTTTTAGAAAAAAGAAACCGAAAAATTACAAAAAAAATACCTTCATCAGTAGTCTCAGAAGATAAGTTTGAAGATACTAACCGCAAACTACAGAGATTGACAAATTAATTCCATAACTCCTCTTGATGAGCAATAAAATAAACATAAAAAAGAACGTAAAAAGAAAATATAAACTCCAAGAACAAATAATTTATCATCATCCTCAAATAAAAAAAATGAAGTTAATTAAAATGAACCGTAGTTGTAACCAAAATATGGGCTAGATTCGATTTTCAAAACCAAGATATTGGGGACAAAAGTGAGAGATGTCAGCCCGATTATTAGGAACAAAAATATTGCATCTTCCAAGGTTGTTTCAATCAGATCAGGCCATACATTTCCAAGCATGAAAAATGTATCACCGGTTACTTCAAAGCCAAAATATTCCTTAAACAGAGAATCATTATTAATAATATGGTAATATTTAGTAGGAGAAAACAAATCAAATTTTTCAATATTACATATTAATCGATATACAAGAAATGATTTGTAGAATACAACCAAAAAATAGCTTCAATACCACGCAGAGTTTTGGACACTGTTCAATACACAAATTACCTTATAGAAGATTTGCACCGATGTAATTGATATCTCGCTGAAGTAGAGATTAAATCACGTAATAAAATGGAAACTTTGAGAACAAAAGAGGAGATGCTGGAAAGACTCGACATTCCGGTTTAACTATGTGATATACAAGAGGATTGGGATGAATTAAATTATTCCTTAGTCAGCTACCAATATTGGTTTGCCTACTCACCCACAAGTTAGTAGAATGAAGAAACAGAAAAAGTATCTTGTAGAAAATAAATAACACATAAAGTTTATACTGGTTTGAATCACCGATGATGTTCCTAGTCAAGTCCCATTGGGTTTCAAGGATTTTCTTTAGAGCGTCATGTTTCAACAGCTGATAAATTGTTTGTTGGATCATCTAATTCACTCTAGGTATAAAAAATAGACTATCCACAGTATAAATAGAGAATTTTGAAGTGAGCCTTGAAAAGTATAGAGTTCCCTTAACTTGGTCCTTTCTGATATGCAAATACGAAATTCTAACTTGACTCTTCCTCTACTTTGAAACGTACACACATAATGTTTCTCTCTCTTTTCTTTTCAATTTTGTTCACTCACGCGATTACATTGCCTAATGAAAGATAAAAAAAGATCGTAATATAAGCTCAAGAGAAGTTGCGTATTTTTTTATCTATGAAAGAGAGAGGTTTAAATAGCCGTGAGAGGTGATGTTCTATTTAAAAGTCCAAGGGAGTTGTAAATCAAGGATTCTAGGAGGATTCCATGATTTAATTGAATTGATTTGCTGCATCATGTCCATATCTGATATGTACATGATTAAATTAATTCCTTAATTTGTTTGATGATTTCCTGAAATATTGTCTGATCTTCCTTGAATTTTGCTGATTTGATAATCTTTTCCGTCAGTTGTCGTTAATTGATGTGCTGACATATCTTTTCCTTCTTTAGCGATTAGTTCTGCGTGATTAAGATGTCTTGCCTTTTTTTGTTGCTTAGTAAATCCAGACATGATTTGTTTTTTTAATCCTTGGCTTTGTGTTGTTTTTTGTAATGTTATTTTTGTTTGTTAATTTCTTCGATTTGTCATAAATTAGATTATAATAAGCTAATAATCTCCCCTTTTTGATATTGACAACTATAATTAATGAAAGAGTAAGACGCCTTTCCAGTTTGATTTTCTTGGATGAATGGTCAATTCAGTGCTCCCCCTTTATGAGTGCTTCCCCTTTTCTATGCCCATGTACAGATTCTCCCCCTTTTACATCATAAAAAAAATCAGCAAGCAAGATAGAGAAAGAAGTAAAAAACTAAATAGACAATGAGTATGGGGAAGGAGCCCCAAATATACAGTCCAACAGATAAGGAGAAAGATATCCACAAAATTAAGTGCCTTAAACAAAAGCGAACGAGGTCATAGTCTTAATATTTTACTATAAAATACGTCAGAGTGTTGACCACGTTGGTGCCGAATGTGGTAAGATATTTCTCAACAATCTTAGTGAAAGAGCAATATGAAGTGTTCATAGTGACCTCTAATTGACTGTTATAAGAGTGACCTCCAGTTTTGATGGAGTTGACTTCTTTTAGAATGGTGTTAACATAACAAGAGGCATCTTTCTGAAGTCTTCCCATCTCAAGACGAAGCTTTTCAATATTAATATTGGAGTCCTTGTGGAGTTATAACACTTTTCCAAGGGTATCCTCCACAACCTGGATATAGTATTCTAGAATATCAAGACTTATCCTAATGTGTTCAGCCTCCTTGAGGAGTAATGTTGCAAAGTCAGCTGATATCCTTGTATCCCGGGATGCATTAGCCCTAGCTTGGGACGACTCCTTCTAATACCATTTCTCGTTTAAACACATAATTCATGGTCGAAAAAGTTCGAGTATCAAATATATTATGAATCAATGTACGCCTGTTGTTTGAGCGATCCACAATAGAATAAACAATAGTCTTAGAAAATAAGTAGTCCATACAGTAAGCTTTTATTGGAGTTCGTATCCTCAAAAAAATCAACCATGTCTTCGCGAAATCTTCTTTATTAGACAGTAAACAAAAACTATAACTCTGTTTGAGATTTTTCTAAGACAGCCCTTTGGTTGAACAAGAGTTGTAGCCACAACATGGGCAAAAATCGATTCTTAAAATGAAGATATAGGGGACCAAAGTTAGGGACGTCAGCCCAGTGTCAGCGAGAAAAACTTTAGAATCTTCCAACGAAGTTTCAAACTAATCAGGACATACATTTCCACCCATAGCAGTGTATCACTGGTTAATTCAGAACCAAAAAGTTCCTTAAATAGAAAATCATTAATAATGATATGGTGACATTTACTAGTAGAAGAAAAATCAAATAATTCAAAATTACATATAAAGCAATATACAAGAAATGGTTTCCAGAATACAACAGAAAAAAATGGCTTCAATTATATCAAATAACTAATGTCCACCCGTAAGAAAAAAGAAAGTGTTTGTCCCGATCTTATTGATTTATCCTTACAGTAGATATTAAATCACAAAATAGCATGTCCACTTTGAGAATCAGAGAGTCGATAATGGAAAGACTCGACATTCATAAAAAACTAAAAAATTTCCTTTTTATTATCAACTTAACTTTTCTCCCTTTTTATAGGCATGCTTGAGTATTTGTTTAGATCCCATAAATCAACAAAGACTTCATTTTTTTTCTTGATACATGTTGAACTATAATCATCCTTATCTTGAATGTTTTATCTACTTTTCTTAGTATGCATTTATGATAAGCGAAAAAAACACAGTATACTATCTATTACAAGCTATTAGACATATATTTTTAGAAGCCGTTTTTTTTTTAATTAAAAAAAAATTCATTCTAATAATAAAATGTCAAACAAAGGTGATCAGTACTAATGTAATACTAATTATCAGTTAAATCCTAATACATTGTGTTTTTTTAATTTTTCCATTTTTCAGTTCTACGCTTTATCATAATCTCCAAACATGTGTTACATTACCTCGACCATCTAATTTTAAATTTTTTATACACTTCAGTAAACCGATCACTATTGATAGCTAGCTAATGATTTTAATTCGAGTTTTCTGTAATAACCTTACAAGTGTAAAGTAGAAAGAGGAGAGAAATTATTTGCTTCTGTCAAGAAAGGTTCACTTTACTTAAATCAAGGGTCTATCAGAAACCACCTTTTACCTTATAGGGATAACGTGTACATACATACTATAAGGTCATTATGGAAAAACCAATGGGAAAAGGATTGGGGACACAAAACATTTCTCAACTTAGTCTAGATTTGGACGAATTCGGAGTCATTAAGATGTAGGAAAATGTCGTAGATATCGAGTTACTCATTTATAATTTTTATTACATTAGTAGTTATATAAGACGTCAAGGAACATATATGACTCTACAAAATTGAATTCGGCGAGTAGAACTTCATGAATCAATCTTAGCGTAAACGGTATTTTGCGAGTTACATTGGTTAGAGGTGTGTTGTGGAATGGTGGTCTTGCAATAAATTAAATGATTCACTGTTTTATACAAGAATGTTTGATGCTGGATTTGGTGTCTCTGGCTGGTCCGCTATATAGGGGCGGGTGTCGTTGTGGCGGGTCAGACACAACTTAAAGTCGTAAATAATCCCTAAAACATTTTTAGTCTAAACTTTTTGACTTTGATAGCTAAGAAAACCTCATACGACTTCTTGACAGTTTTTCACCATTCTTGAGGCTAAATGTAAGCTTTTCACCTCCCGGATCCATTTTTGATTCTTGGAATATATTTTCTTGTGTTATAAACAACGAGGGAGGGGTTTTAATTGAAAACTATGGTGGGAAAACCCATTGTTTGGATACATGAGATCAAGGGTTAACCTAGGATTGATATTATTGAATTTAATCCATGAAATTGGATATCTTTTTTATCCTTGCGTATATTATTTATTTGTAGACGTAGAACAAGAGGAAAGAATATGAAAAAGGGAATATTCAAGATCCTTAGGGGATTCAAACTTGGAATTGAGGTAGGTGATGGTTGTGATTCTATGATTGTGTGATGTTTGTATGTTCATGCATCATTATGATGCCTGTATGAATATGAATGTTGCATTATTAATCACACTTGTTGTATATGAGAAAGATGAATCACTATATGTATGCATCACTTCTTGATTGGATAACTTGAGACTGTACTTGCATTTGTGATGGTGTGTGTTAAAAGATCGGATTACCACGTTCTAACATAACTAATTAGGATCGGATTTCCATGTTCCTACATAAAGATGGGATCATATTGCCACGTTCAGGACTAACTAAATGCATCAGATTACCACGTTCAAATATAGGTATGACATTGGGTACCACCTTCCGGTATACTAATTGTTTTTATTGAGGTTTGATGAGTCCAATTTGATGAGTCCTCAAATTGGACTCATCTAGGGCCTTATTTAATACAAATTATGTCCTTAATTGTGTATTTTATCTCAATATCAGATAAAAACTTTTATGTTTGAGGTATTTTGGGATTTGGTAGTAGCATGAAAACTTAGGCGCAAAATGGATGAGAACACATAAAGATTCAAAGTACTCAAAGGTCTGGTTTCTTGCAACAAGGGAGTCGTGAAGCAGATGGATCAAAAGGCGACAAAAAGAAGTAGTTGGACCTTCACCGAATAATTCAACGAAGCAGAGTTATTCCTCCCAATGATATCGCATGCATGGATATTAAGGCACACCACAAATGGAGACAAACAAGACGAAGGGTGAGTCGCAAAATCTCTCTACGCTTCACAACTATAGATGACGAATGGATCCACATGCACTAAATCTGAGGTCTATAAACAGTGAACTCATTTAGAAGAAAATCTTAGATAGTGAAAAATATAAACATTATATTTTATTTAGTGTTCTTAATTATTCTCTCATGTTCGGAGACGGTTATTAGGAAACTTGAAGATAGAAGTTGTTCTTCCAATGTTTGAAGTGGTTCTTCTTCATTTGCTTTCCTTTGATATTTTTAAGGTTTAATCTACTATATGAACTTTCTTCCTTAATCATTTTAATTATATTTTATTATTACTTGATTTGTGGCTAAAAACCCCATTCTTATAGTGTGATTTTGCAAATAGATGCTGATATTACTGTTCGGTCTTGCTTGCTGATAGGATAATATGAATTTAAATTGTGATTTAACCTACATGTTGTTTTATTTTAATAGGTTTGAAGTTGCAAATACAAAACAAACCATGTATTTTCGCCTTGCCCGAGAGGGAGATCACGGAACCTAGACCAGTAGACTGATGGCCTGAGGAGTGGGTCGACATGAGGTTCAGTCTGAGGGGCTGAGCTCTAGTCCCATATACAAGAAACCTCTATTGAATAGTCAGGGTGTAGTAAACGCATAGGATGGTAAGTTTAGACGAGTGGTGTCCGAGGGGAATTCATTTGATATAGGATAAGTTTCCCGAGAAGGAATTTACTGTAACCTAAAGCTTAGCCTAGTCACCATTTTCTTGTAAATTTTCATATCAAAATCATGTACCCATTAGTTTGTGTCAACATATATTGTGGTCACACCCAAGAACTTTCTCCAATACTTGTTTTGTCCTTTATTTTTGGTATTCTACTAAATGTGAAAAAAACCTTTTTTCTTGATATTTGACACTTTTGTGTAACAAATGAATCTAATTTTTGTATAACTAGAAAATATCATGAGTAATCACTATTGAGAACTAAATTCTAAGTAACTACTTCCACTATGACTCCCTTGGAATACGACCCCAACCCTTGGTTGTGTTACGTTACTAGCTTCGATTCATAGACACTCAAATTGTAGGTTAGTGACGTTGATCAAGAAATATAAAATATACACATATTGAAGCATCAAAATGGTGCCACTGCCGGGAAGTGTAGTTACTTTTAACTTAGGCCTTCTTGGTATAGTTGCATATTAGTGGTCTAATTATTACAGCTACTTTGTGCACTGATTTTCTGCTCCTATGTATTAACTTTATTTTGGTATCATTCTCTAGCATGTTGCCTGTTTGTATTGGTTTGATTTTTTTATATCTTAATATGTTTTGAGCGTCCAATACTGATGTAAATTTTATCGGTTCTCTATACCAATTGAATAGGGGGTTTTAGACATAAATTATGTGTGTTTATGTATATGTATCGTACATCCAGTCTGTTAAGTTGTTAATGTGCTTCCGTTCTTTCACGGTTTGTTGCTCAGGCTACAAATGTGCATTTGCTTTTTATTAGTTTCTTGTCTAGGTTGTGAATGTCTTCATACTGAAGTGTCTTCTTCATTCTACGGTAATTGGTATTTTCACATAGCTTTTTTGTGATAACATTTAGTCTAGTAAATATTTTATTAGAGTATGAGAACTTGTTTTATATCGTGATATATATATCAATTCAGTTTCATCTTTTAATACATTTCTTTAATTTGTTCAGGTAAAGCCGTATGATTTTCAAAAATAATGCCTATAAAATATTCCATATTGCGAACCATTGTGGAAATTTATTGAAGACACTATTTTATTAGATTTGTTATACAATGATATTGTTTCGTTAATATAAATTTAGTTTTAAAGTTCTGATTCTATTGTTTGGATTAATAATTTATTTTGTTTTGATTTGATGAGATCTACTACGTTCTATGAATTAGTTATATAATGACATTGGTTCGTTAAGATAAGTTTAGTTTTAAAGTCTGATACAATAGTTTAAGTTAATGATTTTCTTTATTTTATGAGATCTACTATGTTCTATTATAGGATGTTAAATTAGAATTTTGTTGGCTTTATCAGTAGAAGTGCGAAGAAGATACTTTTCAATTGATGTGGTCATTATTATTTATGACTAAAAGTTGGTCCTTAAAGTTTGTGAATTTTAGCGTCAAACTAAGTGAAATTTTTAGACAAAAATACAAGACGCTAAATGGGGGATATTAAGATGGTTTTAAAAGGAAATTCTAGACTTTATAATTACCATTAAACCATTGTCGTTAAACATATGAACTTTTAGCGGCATTTTTAGCGTCAAACTAAGTGAAATTTTTAGACAAAAATACAAGACGCTAAATGGGGGATATTAAGATGGTTTTAAAAGGAAATTCTAGACTTTATAATTACCATTAAACCATTGTCGTTAAACATATGAACTTTTAGCGGCATTTTTATCGAATTTACCAGCTATCAAAATGAACGTTACATGAACATGATTATCGTAGTAAATTTAATTTAAAAGTTATCTTTATTACCATTAGAACTAATGCACTTTAGAAGCAATTTTGTAGGATTTACCAGCTATAAAAATAGACACTACAAATGTATAATTACTATTTTTATTGGATTAACAGCCATCTTAATTGCCAAAGCGATTGCCGCTAGAACAAATGTGTTTTAGCGACAATCTACTTGGTTTTACTTTCTATACAAATGATTGCTACATGAGAAAACTAGCCTTTTTGGATTGGATTTTTTAGACTTTTTTAGTTGCTGCAACCTATTGCCACAAAATCAAATGAGTTTTTAGCGGGAAAAGAGCATGACTATACCAGCTTTGGTCCAAATGGCTGCAAAAGCCTTTGCCGACCCTCAATATAGCGGCCAAAGCGCATTGGATGGTAATGTCTATAGTGACCGTAGTTATGGACGCTAATTTAATTTTTAATTGCCGCTATATCCCTTTTTGTTGTAATGACTTGGTCCTTGTTATGTTGGTCCATATAGAATTTCCAAGAGGATTAAAAAGTAATTTATGAGTTGGAGCTACCACAAGAGTTAGCTGCGGTTAATATGGTGTTTTATTTTTCCATTTCTGAAGAAGTGCATGGGAGATCCTTCCCTTATCATTCTAGCTGAGAATATTGAGGTCAATGATAACTTGTCTTAAGAGGAGATTCTAGTGCAAATCCTAGATTGCCAAGTTCGGAAGTTGAGAGCAAAAGAGGCAGCATTAGTCAAGGTACTTTGGAAGAACCAATTTGTTAAAGAAGCTACTTGGGAAGCTAAAGAGGACATGAAGAAGAAATATTTGCATTTGTTTAAATACGGAAAAAGTGTAGACCAAGGCACAAAGTTTCTTCTAAGTACTATCAAAATTTTAGTAAGCATGTCGTTTGGCTGCAAGTGCTTGTGGGTGCTTGAAGTTGATGTTACTACCTTAAGTCCTGTAAGAGTAACCTCATTCGAGGACGAATGTTCCCAAGGTGGATATATTGTAATATTTCGCAACTAGAATGAACTAGAAAATAGTTTATAATCAGAAAATACATATTATTGGAAGGAATAAGAAAATCTGGAAATATCAAATAAGTTAAAAAGTATGTTTTGGTAAACTTCAAACGATCATAACTCCAAGCTCAGGATAAATTAGTAATAGTTACATATATGGTTGAAAATCCCTTATAATAAACATTTCGGCACCGCGGAGTTTGCGCGTTGCCGAGTTCGGATAAGTGAGTTATGACTTTCGGAAGATGGGTTGTTGGATGAAGGAAAGCCTACTCCGGATTTAGAAAGGAAAAAATTGTATTTTTCTTACTTAATTAAATTAATTCTTTTTTAGAAATTAATTTGGTTATAACCTGACCTTTGTTCTGTTTATAAAAAAATAGAATTCACACTAGGGCTTGGAGAAGAGAAAAAAGAAGAGAAAAGAGGAGAGAAATCAAGAATCGTCAAGAAAGCTCAAGCATTGCGTGTGGAATTCTTCAAGGGTGATCCCTAAAATGGTATGTGAGTTCACATAATGTTGGGTTAGTTCAGCCACGCGCAAACTAAATTTAATTTAGCGAATTCATGTTTTGAATGTTAAGAAAATGAGTTCTTGAAGAAAATTGTTGAATGTTTTGTCGAGTTCTTGATGGTTCTGTTGTTGAAGTTTCTTGATGGTTTGACTTATGTTTCCAACTGTAATTTCTGGGTAAATATATTGTACATTGATAGTACTAGTTATCCAAAGTGTTTGGAGAAAGACCATAAAATTTTTGAGGGTTTAGAAATGAAAAATGAAGGAGAAAAGTCGGAGAATGCCTTGAGATAGTCCAGGCGTGTCGCGCTTCCTAGAGGGCCAAAAGGTATGTCTTTTTCCATTGTCTCCTTGATCACCGCGCCAGCAAGAACGCCCCATCCAAATCTTTGATGTTTGAGTCCTGGCGCCCCACGCATCTCAGAGCGCAAGGGTCGCCAATTCTCCTCATTATTCCCTCAACTTCCCGTACTTGTTCCCTAGTGATGTAGCTATATTTCCTAGTTGATTCTAAAACTCATAGGTACATCTACATATCATGAAATTATCCATAAACATGAGATCATGAACCTTGAATTCATAATTCATTTTTTTGGAAAGTTAAGATCAATGTCAAAAAAGTCAAGAGTCAAGTCTATCAGTTAAAAAGAAAGTCAAAGCAAAGTACTTTAAAGTTTTCAAGAGTCTTTAGCAACGTTTTAACTTTGCTTTCCGACTCAATTTTTAAGTTTAGTAATGAGTAATGAGTTAAGTTCATTTCTCAAATGTTATATGAGAACAAAGTATTCCGTACGAGTTCAGATTTTTTTTCACATTTGAACAAGAAAGGGAACATCGATTCCAAGAGAGATTTTAAACTAAATGTTGAGTAATTATCTCAACCTAGAGAAAGAAATTGTTTTGAAAGAATATGAGTTAAGTATATTTGTGGGAGTAGTATTTAGCACCATATAGGGATGCGAGTTAATATTAACTCATGTCTGCATGAACCATGTAGCCATCATGGGTTTTAAAGAGTCATAGTTTTAGATGATCACTTAATTTGAGCTACAGATCCACTAAGTTAAGTAGTTTTTTGTAACGAAAAATTATACGATAGTTCTAGCAGCATGTCAAGATTTTTTATGCCATTTAGGCTCCAAGTGGTGGTTGTCGGTTAGATTCAACAGAAACTAGTTACTTCATTACATAAGTAAAGTTGAGTTTGTTATCGAATTTTGTTTAACTAACTAAGTATTTACATTGTCATACAACATTTCTATAAATTTCATGTGTCTTATTGCTTTATATTGAGTAAAGTTTTTCATTGAGATTATAAGAGCAAAGGTTAGTGTTCCCTAAACATCCTTTTCAAGCTTAAGTTGTGTTTATCTTTCAAACTCTCATACTCGTACATTCAATGCACTATTTTCAGTTGGCGTGCATGGTGTTATGATGCAGACGCATGTAACTAGGATTAATGTTGATCCAGTGAGCATCTCATAGTGCGTTTTTGAGCCTCCTTGCTTTATAGAGGACATCTTTTATCGCATTATTTCATTTTTCAGTTGTCTGGATAACTAGGGGTCTTGTTCCGACATCTCTATTTGATTATAGAATTCATAGACATATACAGTAGTTCTTTAGTGTTATTCATTTCAGTTCTAAACGTTTTAGACATGAGTTCTCACTTTGTCCAAGTATTACTTTTAAGTTAATTGATGAGTTATCGCTTATGTTCACGTCTTCCACTATGTAAGCAAGGCCAAAGGTCATCTCGAGACCAGCAATGGTCTTCGAGTATCGGCCATACCCAGGGTTTAGGCTCGGGGCGTTACATTATGATATGTAAAATTGTAAGGCATGAAAACTATGTATTTTAATATAAATTCGTCAAATTTGTAAAAATGAAATGTTTATAGGTTTCAAAACTACACGAAAAGTACTCCAAATAAACATTGTTAATGAACAAACATATGTTTATTAAAAATGCTGGACTCCTCAAATAGTAACGATTTAATAGAAAATAGGATGAAAGGAGTATAAACAATGTATCCATAACCATATAAACTAATTATTTTATTTTAAAAAAATCACTTCAGAATCCTTAAACTTAAAATGATAGTTTCGCCTCGACAACCATAATGACATAAGTGCTCTGGTCAAGGTCATATGACACTAGTTGTGATTCTGTAGAGCTTCATCCCACATTATGCTTTTAAATAACTCAGGTATAAATAGTAAAAATTTAAAAAATTAAAATGCATATTTGAAATTACACGAATAATATTGCAAGTCAGTATATAAATTCAAAATATACCTAAATTCTTGCAAGGGGCAACACCTAAATTGCTATTGCATTCTTGACAAATATCCCCATTTTCTTTTGATATCTTCCTCATTGTGCACTTATTGCAAAAAGTTAAAGAAATATTAAACTAAAATTCATCAAATATACTTTTTTTAAAAAAAAATCAAATTAAAGAAATTTCTCATGTAATGAATTAAAAATAAAAATTAATTACATGACAAATTTTATTATTTTTAATGGGTTTTTTTCTATGAAATTTGAGTAACGTAAGTTTAATATTTTTTAACAGTTTGCAACAAATGCATAACGACTAAAATCTCAAGAAAAACGGGATGTTTGTCCAGAATGCAACATGGATTTAGGTATTGCCCCCATGTAGAAAATCAGGTATATATTTTTCTCCACTTAAAATATTTTGGTTTGCAATTGACAGGGAATTATATTTTTATTAGCTTCCACCAAGTATGTTTTATTGAAAAAGCATAAAAATAGTATTCATAAAGTGGAACGAATAAAGTTATATACTTAGTTATCTCTTTTTACCATGTATGAGTAACTATTTGGGGAACCAAATAATATTTTCTTTTATGTTATGGATACATTGTTTATACTCCCTGCACACTATTTTATTTTTAAGTGTTAATCTTTCTTTATCTTGAATTAATTGCAAAGGTAAGGAGTACAATGATTAAAACGTATTGTTTGACTAGGAATTCCGGCATAAATTCTTCAACTTTTTAAAGTAAAAATGTATACACAAAAATTTCCAAAAATCAATATAGCGAATAAATCAAAATATTTATAAAAGAAATGGTTTGATTCCTCAAATAATAACAAACTTTAAACATGTAATAGGATAAACATAGTATAAATAATTATCAAATAAAGTCAATATCAAACGACAATGGTTGCTTTTACATTTTACAAAAGAGTGGTGTATAGGTCAATTTTGATACAACCTTAACTTGTTTTATTTAAGTACATGTTATGTTTCATTAACATTTGAATACAAAGAACTTTGATACCATAAACATTCAGAAGAATAATCTATGGTTTTATTAGAAAATTATTTTTCTTCTTAAAAATTAAGTCTATAGTAAACATAAGAAAGTAAAATATATAATTTCACTATTTATTCAGTTCAAATACTTCAAAACTTTTTTTAAAAAAATAATTAATTTATTAAAAAAATATTGTATGTCAAGATAAAATATTATTCAAAAATAAATTGTTAAAACTAAAATCAAAGAAAAAAATTGTTTGAATCTCTAAACAATAGTACGTTCACATAAAATAGGACGAAGGAAGAATATGACTCTCTCTGTTCTACCTTATCTTATACAATTTTTTTATCTTTTCAAATAAAATTTACTTATTAGAAGTAGAGAAAAAAGAGATAAATCACAACATATAATAATTCAACAATATTAAAATACAATTAAAACAAATTAGAATTAGAGGACACACCTGATTTTTTGCGAGGGGACAATATCTAAATCTGTATTGCATTTTAAACAAACTTGCAGTTTCTCTTCTTTTACCTTTCTCATTATGCAATTCTTACAAACTATAAGAAAAATATCAAACATAAATAAATCAAATTTCATTAAAAATTGAAATAAAATAATTATTTTTTTCACCAAAATGTAATATATAATGGATTAACATATAAAAAGTGAAAAGAAAAAAATATTGAACCATATTGAAAAACTCACCTCTTCTAATCATAAAATCCCAAATTAATAATACATAAAAATATAGTAGCGTTGACAAGGAACAAATGCAATAAATTGATCACTGTCGCGCTCTATTTTTTGCAAAATGTGTTTTAATCACGACCTAAAAACTCTTTCCGGAATTCTAAATGTTTTGAGGAGTCGCTACCTAACCTAACTACATCTAACTAAGTTAAATGAACCAGAGATAAGGATAACGGTTAAAATTACCTCGAGGGGAAGGTGTTAGTTATCTCTCGAGGTGCAGAAATGTGGATCGCGATAGTATCTCATGCAACTTATGTGGGTTAAAACTAGCAAGTAGGTCACTTCATTTAGGTTATTCAATTTAAACATGCCAGCTAGGTGATAAATAATATTAAAAACTTTATTATTTTATTTAACTGTTTAAGTATGAAGACTAGATGATAACATAATGTAAGCAAAACAAATATTAAACAAATAATAAAGGAAAAAGAGAGGTGACAGATATTACACAATTAAATAGTCAAGTCCAAAATTTTATTTTATACAGTAAAACACTCTAAATAAATATAATTACAACACATAAAAAGAAAAAAGTTAAGGGAGACTCTAAAATACTTTACGAATCAACGCTCGGCTTCTATATAGAGAATTAAAAAATAGATGTTTGTCGTTTACTTCTCGAGGCAATGTCATCATATCTGTAGGGCCTAAAGTACTCCCACCCCACCATCACATGCATTACGTCCTAAAAGGTGCCTAGAGCCCCCCGCTTAATGTACCAGAGGCATTGAACTACTATTTAAGGTGGTTTTAGACTAAATGAAAAAATTATGCTCCTAATAGGCCCCCTAATAGGACTAGCATTTACCACATAAATCTCACATCACCTCTAAATCATATTAAACATGTTTTAAAACACACACAGTTGTGAAGATCTCATGTTAGGTATGTATGCAAACAAAAACCATAATAATAAAGACTAAATAACAACTAACAGAAAATTATATTTGATAATACGATATTTGAACAAATAAAAGGAAAAGAATTAGATTTAAGTGTTGAAAAAGTACTAGAAATACCTATTTTAAGAAATTTGTTTAAAAGACAAAAAGAAGAATATTATGTAGTTAGTCAAAAAGAACATATCATAGATTGTAAATACACAAGAGGAAAAGCATATATACCTATAATAAATAAAAGAATGATAAACAAAGAAATACAAGATATAAAAGCTAAAACACCAATAAAATATGTACATTTAGGAGGAACAGAAATATTAATAAAAGCCTGCTTTAGAGAAGGAATAGATACACCTATAGAAATATACTTAGCAGATGATAGAATTGTACACCCTATATAAAAAGCGTAATTAGTGCAAAGAAAAGGAAACTTCATATATCAAAAATTTAAGTTTACAATAAGTGCTAATTATACAAGATCATTAATGAGATAAAAATATAGATAGATCATTAGTTCTATATTGGAAAATATCTGGAATAGAACTAGCACTGTGAAGCAAATTATTTACAACAAGATGTAAAAATCTATATATATTAACAACGAAGCATAAAATAACACAAAAAATAAAATTAACAAAATAAAAATAGAAAATCCTTTTGAAAAAATAATTCTTGTAATAGACAATAATGACTATAGCTATAAAGAAATTGATATAGAAGAAGATTTAGAGATAGTAAAAGAAAGATTAAGCACTTCAAGCGTACCAAATACATTGACAAGAGCTACCTCATCAAGGATGAGTACATCTAAAAGAAAATATGAAATTCCACAAAACTTATTGGATAAAGAAGAAATAACACCATATCATTATTTCATAACAGGAATAATAGACCAAAGAAAATATAAAATATTAATAAATACAGGACAAGAAGAAAATTATATAACAAGAGAGTTAGTATTAGAAGAAGAAATTATAAGAACAGGATATACATGCCTGGACTACCTAGTGAGATAGTGAACACGAATGAAGAAACAACGAGAAAAGAAATAATTATAGGAGGAATACCCTTAATAATACAATTCAAAATATACCAAGGAGATCATAATATTACATTAGGAATAAAATGGTTAGAAAAAGTTAAACCATACAACATAGAAAATGAACAATTAACAATAACTTGTCAAAATAAGAAAATAATTATAAAAAGGACAAAATGATTAATGAAAATATTTATACTTGCAAAAATTATAGTAGAAGGATATCACAATGGATATTATACACCTATGATAGATACAGGAGGAGAAGCGAATATATGTAAATATAATTGCTTACCAGAAGTTAAATGTGAAAAATTAAATACCCCTATGGTAGTAACGGGATTTAACAATGAAGGAAGTATGATTAAATACAAAGCAAAAATATAAAAATACAAATATGGGATAAGATACTAACAATAGAAGAAATGTATAATTTTGAATTTACTACAAAAGATATGTTATTAGGAATGCCATTTCTAGATAGATTTTATCCACATATAATAACAAAAACACATTGGTGGTTTACTACACCATGCGGAAACAAGATAGGAGCAAAAAGAGTAAATAATAAACAACGAAAACCTATGGAATGGATAAAAGGAAGTGAAAAAATAAACCAAGAAATGGAAAATATAAATAATAAACAAATAACACAATTAGAAATTATTATATTTGCTATAGACAAAGTCAAATTAATCAATGAACAACTAGAACAATTATATAGTGAAGATCCATTACGAGGATGGGAAAAACATAAGACAAAAGTAAAAATTGAATTAATAGATGAAAATAGATAATAACACAGAAACCATTAAAATATAACTTTGATGATTTGAAAGAATTTAAAATACATATAGATGAATTATTAGCAAATAATTACATACAAAAAAGCAATAGTAAACATACAAGTCCGGCATTTATAGTTATAAAACATAGTGAACAAAAAGAGGTAAAAGCAGAATGGTCATAGATTATCGTAATCTAAATGCTAAAACTAAAACATACAATTATCCGATACCAAACAAAATACTAAAAATAAGACAAATACAAGGATATAATTATTTTAGCAAATTTGATCAGTAAATCGAGATTTTACCACCTAAAACTAGAAGAAGAATCTAAAATTAACACCATTCACAAGATCATAAGGTTTCTATGAATGGAATGTTTTACCTTTTGGATATAAAATGCACTGTAGATTCCAACATTTTATGGATAAGCTGTTTTAACCTGACTAGAAAACTGTATTGTATATATAGATGACATATTGTTATATTCTAGAACACAAGATGAACATATAAAATTATTAGAAAAATTTATACATATAGTAAAAAATGCAGGTATAAGTTTGAGTAAAAGAAAAGCAGAAATTATGAAATCACAAATAGAATTTCTAGGAATACAAATAGATAAAAATGGAATAAAAATGCAAACGCATATAGTACAAAAAATAATTACTATTGATGAAAATATAGATACAAAAAAGAAATTACAATCCTTTCTAGGAATAGTAAATCAGGTAAGGGAATATATACCAAAATTAGCAGAACATCTAAAACCATTACATAAAAAACTTAAAAAAGATGTAGAATATCATTTTGACGATAAAGATAAAAAACATATAAGAAATATTAAGAATTTATGTAAAAAACTACCAAAACTATATTTTCCTGATGAAAATAAAACATTTACTTATATTGTCGAAACAAATTCAAGTGATCATAGTTATGGAGGAGTTTTAAAATACAAATATGAAAAAGAAAAAATAGAACACCATTGTAGATATTATTCAGGATCTTATACAGAAGCACAAATAAAATGGGAAATAAATAGAAAAGAATTATTCGCATTATATAAATGTTTATTAGCTTTTGAACCATATATTGTTTACAATAAATTTATTGTAAGAACAGATAACACACAAGTAAAATGGTGGATAACGAAAAAATTAGATGATTCAGTTACAACAAAAGAAATAAGGAGACTAGTATTAAACATACTAAATTTTACATTTACAATTGAGGTAATAAAAACTGACAAAAATATGATTGCAGACTATTTATCAAGACAGAATTACACAGCCAGGACAAGATAATGTTATGGAAAACATACTCAAAACCCTAACTATACTTTGTACAAAAGTGGACAGTATGGGCTTGAGAATTCAAAAGCTAAAAGAAAAGGAAGAATCTACAAGTCAGCAGCATGACTATAAAAATGCGGAGCTACGTCGTTCGGCAGACGAAAAACAGCCAGAGCTAGAAGGAGAAGTTGGGAAACTCCGGAAAACCCATAATAATGTTTGTTCAGATACAGCTGCAGGTACAAGTAAAAGAACTAGTGAAAAACTAAAAAACACAAACTTAAACCAGTTATTTGCAAAACCATTTACCCAAAAACCACAAATGCAAATACCAGCAGAACCACAAACATCAACCTATGCAGTAAGCCTACAAAACGACAAAAAAAGATATAACTATATTACCCAATCTTACATTGAAAACATATACAAAATCCAAACATACCTAAACCTAAACCCAAGATCTACACAAACAAAAAATCCCAAGAAGATTATATAACCTAAAACTACAAGGATATAACAAGCTTATTGCACAACCTAAGACCAACCCCAACCTAGTAAAAACATGTTATAACTACGGACTACTAAATACAGTATACACATATACAGGAGAAGAGATAGTCGGAATACGTAATTACATAGAGCATTTCTGACATATAAAAGAATTACCAAAGGAAATTTATTCTATATAAAATGTTATACAGCACCAGCAGAGATATTATACGAAGAGATAAAATCACCAATACAGGTGGTAAAGATAGGATTAACAAAAGATATGATTATTCCAGAAGAGATAGAAAAACAAAATGAGATACCAAAAGTAGAAATACCAATTTTTTATGCAAATAAAAGAATAATTGGTATAGCTACGATTATACAAGAGCTAGCAAACAATTATTTAAATGGCAATGCTATTTGGAGTTATTATGCAAGAGATCAGGTAATGATATATGCAAACTCCAAAGAATTAAGAAAATCAGATATGGACGAAGTTCAAAGATGGATTTTGTCATTATTACAACCAGAAGAACAACCATCTACGAGAGCTTTGAAGAAAGGATTTATTTCAGAAGAATTATTAGTAAGGTATTGCAAACTTATCAGCAACAAATATCCAGACCACAAATGCTCCAAATGCAACGGAGAAGACAATGTGATACCTACAGTTGATTTAGGATAAAGATAAAAAAAAAAAAAAGTCATTATTGATGGCTGAATATCAGCCATATGTATAAAGTATTATATGTATTGTTGTGTTGGCTAAATATCAGCCATATGTATAAAGTAAGAGTCTTTTTATTTTTGTCGTCTTGCGTCGGCTGAAAAAAGCCAAATGTACAAAAGTCATAAAGTAAATAGTTTGTCGGCCAATCATGTAAAAAGTTTGTCGGCCAATTATGTAAAGTAAATAGTATGACGGTGTAATTTATGTGTATAAATAGAGGAGCTTTCCTCATAAATAAAATACACCTTCATCCTTACATCTCTCATCTTTCTGGATACTCTCTCTTTACGCTTCCACCCCCTACATTGGTATCAGAGCTAGATAATTAAATAACTATGGAAAACAAATCACCTATGTCAAAAGATCTACAAAAACAGGTATACCATTTTATATTCATGAGTAGCTAAATTAATTTATTCCTGAAAATCTCTTGTTAATTATAATTGTTTATCATGTTTGAATAATGTTATAATAACCATCTTTAGAAAGTTTGCTACAGAAATATTCTTAAATAAGTATGCCCAGACTATGTCATCCTAAGGTTGAAACCAGTAGGCAAGAAGGCCGTTTAGGGGAGTAAACAAAGTTGAGGCGCTGTTAGGGTAACTAACCAAAGAAGAAAGCTGTAGTAGTGACCAGACGAGATGATTATTAAATCATTATTATGCATAATAAGCAAAGATAATTTATTAAGAGGTTGGAAGGAATAAAATTTTAGTGAAAAATGAAAGTAATAAAAATGGAAACATACCTATTAAACGATGATGTTGATTATAAGATATTATTATTCTATATATTAAAAAGTCTTAATACTGATATAAAAAGAGAAATTTATAACAAATTATTAACGTATTAAATAATAGAAATAACAACCCAAGGTTGGACTGAGTTAACTATACAAAGTATAGAAGATGAACTTCACTTTGACATATATGATTTATATGATGATTTAGATATTGGAGACTAAATATGACTGAACATTGGCTAAGGTGATATGGTAAAAATTACAGGTTAAAAAAGATTAAATATCCGTAAAAATTAAGCAAGCTTTTTAAAATATTATATAAAAGGTTATGATAAATAAAAATAAAAATACTAAAATAACAAAAACTAAGATAGACAAAAAAGTAAGAAAAATATGGAAAAAATTAAAATCCTTATATATAGAATATCAATTATCACAACTAGTCAAAACAGATAATGATAAAAAAGATCATTTGATAAATATAATTTCAAAAACAGAATACAAATATGTTTGCTATTTGAAGAAACAATATGAACGAAGAAAAATATAAACAACAATTAATAGAAAAAATAATGGAACAAATAACTGAAAAAGAACAAGAGTTACAACATAGAAAAAGAAGATTAGAAGAAAATATATTAGCAGGAGTATGTAATAAATCAATACTAGTACAAAGAAAAGATATATTAAGGTTAGAATTAGAATTAGATTGTCTTGAATATGAATTACAACATAATATAATACATAGATCATAATGAACAAAGAAGAGTTTGCAGTAGACGAAAAAACATATGAAAACCAAGATGGAATGATAATAAAAATAGTATTTTCAAATTTAGGAAGAAGATATAAGAAAATAGGAAATAACTTATACTTAATGCTAGAAAAAGAAACAGCAAAATTAGAAGATAGTTTAACAGCTATGGTAAGAATAACAAAAGAAAATGAAGAAATAGATAAATCAAAAGAAATTGAAAAAATAAAAACACAAGCAAAACAAGAAGTACAAAATTTAGAAGAAATAAAAAATACAAGAATAAGTGAATTAGAAAAGGAATTAGCTAGGTTAAAATTATTATATGAAAATAAACAAAAACAAAAAGAAAAAGATAAAGAGCTAGAATTAACAAATGAAATAAAACAAATGGAACAAAAACTAAATGAAGATCAAAATAAAGATATTGAAGTAAATGAAATAGATGGAAATGAAAATGACCAACAATCAGAAATAAGTGATATAAGTGAAACATATACAGAAATTTTAGAACAGATAAATAAACCAAAAAAATTAGAAATAAACACAGGAGATATGAATAGGCCTAGTACGTCAAGAGTTAAAACCCCAGATAATAGTCCTAGAGATAGTCCTAGGAGGACACCACCAACTTATTATACAGAAAGCTATCAACAATCAGATAGAAATAATGCAATATGGAACAGTAGATTAAATAAAAATTGGACACCTAAACCAGCAAATGAACAATACAATTTCTTAGATTTAGATTGTGTCGCAGATATAAATAAAGCAATATTAATATGGATAGGAAATATGTCTAAACAGTTAATAGACAATAAAATAGAAACAGCAAAAACACCAAGATACATAGAAAGAACATTCGTAGGAACAACAAAATTATGGATAGAAAATCTACCCTCGGAAAGTTTAGAAGTACTTAGGAATGATAAGAAAATGGATGGATCCGCATCAGCAACAAATATAGATATACTAGATAAATATGAATCAGCAATAAGAAATGAATTTGGAGGTATGACTACAGATATAAGAGAACAAAATAGAGAAAAAATAATAAATAGACAACTTATGACAAAATTAGCTATATGTAAAATGTGTTACTTAGAAGAATATACTTGCATTTAAAGAATATTATTACAAAGCTAAATACAATTTAGACGAAGCAAAAGAAATAAGAAAACAATATTATACAAAATTACCAGAACCATTTAGTACAAACGTAATAAAGGATTGGAATAATGAAGGAATGGTAGATACTTTAGGATCTAGAATAAAATTTTTAAATCAATGGTTCATACAACTATGTGAAAACCAAAAAGAAAGATTAAAAATGGAAAAAGTATTAAATAAAAATTTATCATGTTGCAAAAATAAAATGGCACCACAATTTGGATGCACAACTAAAAACAAAAATCTAAAAGATATAAAAATTATAGAAAAAACAAAACTATATATAAATATAAACAACCAAGACGAAGGTATTATGTAAAAAACCATAAAATAAAAAGACCATACAGACCAAAAAGAAAGATATCCCAATGTACTTGTTATAATTGTGGAAAGATAGGACACATAGCTAAAGATTGTAAATTACCCAAAAATCCAAAAAGAAAACAAATAGCAGAATTAATTATAGACAATGAAAAATATATGCAAATAGAGTACATAGATTATGAATTAAGTGAAAATGATAGTATATATGAAGTATCGATATAGAAAGCGAGAATGAAGAAGAAAATATTAACATAGATAATAACGAAACAGATGAAGAAATATAATGTCTGAAAATGAAATAAAAATAATATCTAAGAAAGAATATCAAGATGAAGAATCATCAGAACAGAAAATTATATTTGATAATACGATATTTGAACAAATAAAAGGAAGAGAATTAGATTTAAGTGTTGAAAAAGTACTAGAAATACCTATTTTAAGAAATTTGTTTAAAAGACAAAAAGAAGAATATTATGTAGTTAGTCAAAAAGAACATATCATAGATTGTAAATACACAAGAGGAAAAGCATATATACCTATTTGAATTGAACACAACAAAACTGACTCGAGAGCCCTCGTAGAGTTTACAAGACATCTGTTTTCATTCTTTTCTTTAGAGTAGAGAGAATTTTTGATAATTGCTAAGTGTAAGCCTCTAAGCCTTTTTCTGATTGTTAATGCCTATCCTAATGCGAATGAGGGCATCTCCTTATATGGTGGAGGAGAGGGAATATATTATATAGCAAGAAATTATTTAGGATTAATCACATTTTATTTACCTTATTTAAAGAAACAACCAAATGTTGGCGTCACTTAGCTGCTTGCTTTGCCCGAGCACGCAGTCGGGAGGTTGTCTGGTTACTGATGTTCTTCGCTGGCTGGCTGTTGATTTTGTGCAGGAGATGCTTGCTGCTGTTGTTGTTTACGTTTCCGCCGGATGGAGCTTCTGGCACTGATGCCATCACTGGAGTCGCTTGGTTGTTACTGTTTCGTTGCTTGTATGGCCGGTTGCTTTTGTCAGCCACACCAGAGAAAGAAGAGGAGAGAAACAGAGGCAGCCAGCGACTGGTGGACTTGCCCTGTTTTCCTCACCTGCCTACGGTCTATTGCCGGAAAGAGAGACAAGGGAGGAGAGAGGAGAAGAGGCAAGGGCAAGAGAGAGAGAGTCATTGGTGGAGAGAAAAGGTGGTAGAGACGGCGGCTAGAGAGGGAGGCGAGCAAGAGTAGAAAAATGGAATAGTCAGGGTTTAGGTCTTTTGATATCAAACAAAAACGAAAGGATGGGTGAAACTGAACCATTAATTATTAAAGAGATGAGGGGCTAAAATTCAATATCAAAAGATGAATGCTCTAGATTATAAGATTAAATCTCAAAATCATAAAAATGCAATAAAAATTAACTAGAATTGAAACGGAAGAGTGGATATATTTGAAATACACTTGGAATGGAATAGACTAAAATTGAAAGGAATTAGAATAGAATAAGTTCAGATTTAAATGACTTTGGGGGAAATTGAAGAGATGATATACAAATAAAAAACTATATAATTATAATGTTTTTTTTAATATATAATTAAACTCACTTAAATTTTTAACCATTTAAGTAAATTAATTATATACAAATTTATTAATAATTCTAAAATATTTTTAAATATATATTTTTTTTAAAACTATGCATATTAAAATATATATATATATATATATATATATATATATATATATATATATATATATATATATATATATATATATATATATATATATATATATATATATATATATATATATATATATATGTATATATGTATATATATATATATATATATGTATATGTATATATGTATATATACATATATATATATATATGTATATATGTATATATGTATACATATATACATATATACATATATGTATACATATATACATATATACATATATATATATATATGTATATATACATATATACATATACATATATATATATATATATATATATATATATATATATATATACATATATACATATATACATATATATATATATACATATATATATATATATATATATATATATATATATATTTTCGGACAAAATCGACTAACATTTAAAACTCAAAATATGTTTCTATAGAATAACAGTGTCGAAATAGTTAAGGATCAAAATTGGTTGTCAACTATCATACAAGAATGAAATAAAAAAATAAATAAAAAGATAAATCAAAACAATAATGAATTCCCCAAAAGTTACATTCTAATTAATCTTTTTAAAAATATTGGAAAAATGAAAAAGAAAATAAAAATTCTAGATCGTGAAATTACAAAAACTTATTTATCAAAATTATCGTTTTCACTTTAGTAAAAAGAAACCCAAAAATTACAAAAAGCACATTCATCAGTAATCTCACATTTTAAGTTGGAATATACAAACAGCGGGCGACAGTGATTGATAAATTATTTCGATAACTCCTCCTTGACGAGCAATAAAATAAACATAGAAAAGAACATAACAAAGAAAATCTAAACTCCAAGATTTTGAAATCAAAAGAAAAAATAATTTATCAACATCCTTAAAATAAAAAAAATAAACCCCTAAAAGGAAGTTAATTAAAATAATTTTAATTTTTTTCACAACCATGACAAACATTGTTCAATAATTATGACATCTTTGAATAGCTTTTTGTAAATTTTTCGTGTCAAAACACTCTTCATCCTAGCTTGTAGTTTATTAAATCAGTCATATTTCTTTTATACATAGCAAAAAAAAATTAATAAAAAGGAAACAAAATCAAATATTGTTTTCCTTAATTGTAAACGTATACATTCCATTATTTGCATGCAAACCATATAATTTTAAAAAAGCATATCAACAGCAATAAAAACACAACAAAAAATACCTTGGTTTCTTGATTCTTTATTTAGTGTGAATATAGAAAAAAAACAGAAACTAACAAAAAATTATAGGAGTTCGATTTTTTTTGTGTGTTATAATTTTAATAGGTAATGCGTGGAGATTTCTTTTGAATTAGAAAAATAAAAATAATATTTGAATAAATTTGGAAAATAATAATAGTTAATCTCAACTATTTCTTCCATGATTTATAAAATACGGTTGATTTGGGTTTTTCCTTTTTTCTTGTTTGTTTTACCTTATTCGAACTGTGTTTTGGTCAACATGCCAATGACTATTTTTTTTTTTGTAATGTTAGGTTGAAGCAAATATATGATTTCTAGTTTATTAACTTTTATTGTGACTCACACTACAAAATAAGGCATAATTATCAACAAAAATATCTGTAGGTAAATCTATCGAATTAGTTGTTAAATCGAGTTAATTAACGGTTACTTATGAAAATCAAAGTATTTCTAAAAGGTTTATCGGTAAATTTTTCCAATAAATTATAATCATTGGTAAACTTACTAAGCAAATTGGTTGGTAACCACCAGAAGATTTTGTTGGTAATTTATAAAAATTGGCTCTAACATTTTCGTTGGCAAATTTAGCAACAAAAACATGGTTGGTATCCGATTAGCATCTTCACTAATGGATAGCAAATAGGTTAGCTAATTTGGTTGTTTACACTTCAAATATTGTAAGTAATCAGTTGGAAAATTCAATAACAAAAATCTTCATTAGTAACCGGTTCGAAATTTTATTAATGTAGAGAAAATGAGTTGGTAAATAAATATTGATTTTGTCAAAAATTGTTGGTAATAGGATAGCAATTCATAAGTTTTACTTATGGTATAAAAGTACAATATTAAATAAAATTCACGTTCTTGATTCATTTATATTTATATGTCATTAGAGTAAAATTATAGGGTTTTACAGTAGTCGATATGTTAACTGTTGCTTTATGAATATAAGAGAAAAATGAATAACTTGAGAACCCCACGTCTTATTATAAAATGCTAACATTTACTAGCAGAAGACAAATCAAATATTTCAAAATTACATATAAAGCAATATACAAGAAATGGTTCCCAGAATACAACAAAAAAACAATGGCTTCAATTACATCAAACAACTAATCTCCACCCACAAGAAAAAGAAAATGCTCATCATCATCCACTGAAAAATAGTTGACATATGAATTATCAGAATCGTATTGTGTCAACTTTAATTACACCAGATATCCCTAAGCCTATTTTCCTAGCATAAAAGTGGGAAAATGAATGAAAAAACAAACAAGAACACATGCACAATACCATGCAAATATTTTGACACTGTTCAATACACAACACCTCGTAGAAGATTTGCAGTGATCTAATAAATATCTCCCTGCAATAGAGATTAAATCATACAATAAAATGGAAACTTTGAGAACCAAAGAGGAGATGATGGAAAGACTCGACATACCTTTGGAACTATGGTCTATACAGGGAGGGGTGAATAAAATTGTTTTTTAGACGGCTACCTATAATGGTCAGTCGTCTCACCCGCAAGTTAGTGAATGAAGAAACAGTAAAATATCTTGTAGAAAATAAATAACATAGGATGTTTATACAGGTTAAGATTTCTGTTGTGGTGCCTAGTCAAGTCCCCTTATGTTTCAAAGGGTTTCCTTTAGAGAATTTGAAGTTAGTCTTGAGAAGTACAAAGTTTCCTTAACTTGGTCCTGTCTTACATACAAGTAAGAATTCTATCTTGACACTTCATCTAGTGGTAAACCTACACTCACAATTGTTTTCTCTCTTTTCTTTTCAGTTGTGTTCACTAACGTGATTACAAATCTTGATAAAAGATGAAACAAGATCGTAATATAAGCTTAAGAGAAGTTTCTTTATTTTTATATATGACAGAGAGAGGTTTGAATAGCAGTGAGAGGTGATGCTCTATTTTAAAACTCAAGGATTTTGAAATCAAGGATCCTTGGATGATCCCTTGATTTAGTTGAATTGATTTGTTGAAATATGTCCATATCATATGTGTACATGATTAAATCAATTCCTTCATTTGTTTGATTGTTTCCTGAGATATTGTTTGATCTTCCTTAAATTTGGCTCATTTGTTAATATTTTCCGTTAGTTGTGGTTAATTGATTAGTGTATATCTCTTGTTCTTCATTAGCCGTTTGTTTTGTGTTATTGAAGATCTCTTGCTTTTATCGTTTCTTAGTAAATCCATACTGGATATTGTTTGGTTTGATCGTTGGCTTTGTGTTATTTCTCCGTAATGTTTTCATGACTTCATGCTTCTCATAATATTAATGTTTCATGAAAAAATACGTCAGAGAGTTGACAACATTCGTGCAAAAAGTGGTAAGAGATTTCTTAAAAGTCATATAGAAAGATCAATATGAAGTGTTCATAGTGATATCCAGTTGATTATTAGCAGAGTCAACTCCTGTTTTATTGAGTTGTCTTCTCCCAGAATAATGCTAAAAGAATGAGGGGCATCCTTCTGAAGTCCTCCCATCTCAAGGCGAAGATTTCCAATATCAATACTGGAGTCCTTGTGGAGTTGAAGCAATTTTCCAAAGGCATCTTGTAAAACGTGCATATGGAATTCAAGAGCATTGAGACTTAAATTGATATGTTCGGCCTCCTTGAGGATCAATACTTTAGTGTTAGCAAAGATTCTAGTAGCACGGGTTGTATCAGCCCTTGATTGGATAAACTCCTTCTTGTACCATTTCTCTGTAATCACCACATAATCTATTCTTGAAAAATTTCTAGTATCATAGGTACCATCAATAAATGTAGGCTGTAGTCAGAGAGATCAACAAGAGATAAGAAGTCATAGGATAAGCTTGCAGTGGAGTTAGTATCATCAAAACATTCAACCATGTGTTCGCGCACTCATAGAACCCAATTTGAATTGATCTTCTTCAGCAGACAATAAGCAACAAATATAACTCTGTTAAATATTTTCGTAAGAGATCCCTTTTGTGGAACCATAGTGGTAGCCAATATATGGGCGAGATTCGATTCTCAAAACCAAGAGATAGGGGACAAAAGTGAGAGACGTCAGCCTGAGTTTAAGCAAGAAAAACATTAGCATCTTCCAACGAGGTTTCAATTTGATCAGGCCATACATTTCCAAGCATGAACTGTGTATCACCGATAAATTTAGAGTTAAAATTTTGTTAAACAAAGAATCATTAATAATGGTATGGTAACATTTAGTAGGAGAAGACAAATAAAATATTTGACAATTACATATAAAACAATATACAAGAAATGGTTTCCGAATACAACAGAAAACAATACCTTTAGTTACATCAAATAACTCATCTCCATCCATAAGAAAAAGAAAGAGTTTGCCCCTATGTTATTGATATTTCCATTAATTAGATATTAAATCATGTAACAAAACGCCTACTTTGAGAACCGAAGAGGAGATGATGGAAAGAGTCATCATGTGTAGATAACTTCATTTTTTCCTTTATATATTAACTTAAATTTTCTCGCTTTTTATAGGAATGCTTAAGTGTTCCTTTAGATTCTATAGATAAAAAAAGACTTAATTTCTTTTGGTTGATACCTATTGAACTATAATCATCCTTACATTGAATGTTTTTTCGACATTTCTTACTATGCATTGAATGATATGCGAAAAAAAACAAGTATATTATCTAATACAACAAATTATACATATATTTAATGTTATAAAAGACTTATGATTTTTTTATTAAAATTTCTTTCTAATAATAAAATGTTAAACAAAGGTGATAAGTACTAATATAATACTACTAATCAATAACTTTCTAATACGTTTTTCATGTCTTGAGCCTACAACCTGGACATGATCGGCACCCACAGACCATTGATGGCCTAGAGACAACCTTTGTCATGGCTTACTTAATTTAATGGAATACTTAACATAATCATAAAATGAGAAAAATTCTCATAAAAAAACTGAAATAAATGTCATGGCCTAAACAACACTTATGTCTAAAAATAGAATATTTGTAATGCAAAATAATGAGAGAGTGAAATCGAATTATCTCACAGACTATCTTTCTATGAAGCCTCTATATTACTAGGATGAATTTTTGGGACAAATCCTACAACATTCTATAAATGAAAACATTGGAAAGTAATAAATGAGTCCTCACTATGCACGGAGGATCATTACTTACTTTGAGTGCTCAGACTGGATCAATGAGGCGCTGGGTGCTGATTCTTGGTACCTGTGTCTGCACTTTAATACGATGCAGCTTACTGGCATCAGTACATTGAATATACGAATATGCGAGTTAGATGCTAACAAAACCTAAGACTGAAAAGAGTAAGAAGAAATAGTTACCTTGGTTATTTTCAACTCATGAAGTACTGAACTTTATATATATATATATATATAGAGAGAGAGAGAGACATGACTGGTAAAACACTGTAAACAAGTCAGTTTGTTTAAAAATGCAATAACAAACATAACTTTACTTGTATATGAAAGGAATATAGTTTCAGTGGGAGATTCTCTAACGAACTACCATCACTACGAGCTTACGTGATGGTACAATGTTTTACCTCATGTTGCCAAGGACCATTCTATATCTTACCATTGGTATAGGACCTTACATTACTTAGTGCATCCACTAGATCAACTTACATGATCATATAAAAAGTATGACCCCTTTATACTCATGATGGCTACATGGATTCATGATATACTTTAGCTGATGCTTTTAAAATCAACTTCCTTTCTTATGATTGAGATAATTGTGTAACACTTAGATTTAAAAAGTTCTCTTGGATCCAATGTTCTCCTTTCTTGCTCAAAGCTATTTTGGAAATCTTAGTTTTCTCTTATGTTAAATGTGAAAACATTGATAAACTCTTAGAGAATACTTAGTTCCCTTATATATCTTGAGAAATGAACTCAACTTCTTAGTCTTTACTTAGATTGAAACTTGAGTCTTAACACAACGCGAAAATGTTGGTAATGACCTTTGAAAACTCTTAAGAACCTTCCAATGACTTGCTTCTTAATTTTATACTTGATTATTAAGTTCTTTGACTTTGATCTTAACTTTTCTTGAATTAGATTATTGATTCAAGGTTCATGATCTCATGTTTATGAATGATTTTGTGATGTTTCGATGTAGCTTAGAGTGTTGCAAATACCTATGAAATATTAGTACATAACTTAGGAACTATTCTGAAAGAGTGGAGAATTAATAGGATGAACTGGCGTCTTTGGCGCTCAAAGAGGTACGGGGCGAAAGTCTCCAAACTTTTGAGGCAATTTTTGGGCGCTATGGCATGCGCGCCTCCCCAAGGCCCTACGGATAGAGATTGTCCTATGAGGCTATGGGAGGCGCAGCGCCCACGGCCCTACAGGAAGGCGCTTTAGATTTCAACGTTAAGCTTTCTTAATTCTGCCGTAGCCATGCGATATGGAGGGATAGACATCGGGTATGTACAAAGCTCAAAATCAATGCAGAAATATATATATGCCTATCTAGAGGCATGTCAGCGAAGACATTGTGAAAAACTTCTTTTAATTCGGACACCTCATGAATAGACTTAATAGATGGACTCTCATTCTCACATTCCTAATATGAGCCAAATAAGACAAACATGCATGCTCTACTAATTTACAAACCCAAATGGAGGATATAATGTTATCTTACTTAGGCTTGTATACGTCTTCCAACACTAACTTTTCACCTCCCGGAATTTCTAAAGTTACACACTTGGTATTTAAAGTAAGAACATTATATTAGGGGGACAACCAAGTCATGCCTAATATTATGTCAAAGTCAATCATAGACAAACTCACTAAATCAACCCATGTATGATATACCTTAAAAAAATAGGGCAAACACAATAAGCATGGGTGACTATGAATGATTCTCCAACGGGTATAGAAACATGAATAGAATAATATCAAACTTGGAAGGAAATCTCATGAATACATATGAATAAATAAAACCCAGGCAAAATAACACATTAGTATCAACGCTAACCCTTCGGTGGGAGAACCACTACTCCAACCCAAACAAAGCAACTAAACAAATAACAAAGCAACTAAGTTACGGAACCAAGTTAATTTACTAAAAATGTCGAATTGAAATGCCTAGAATCAAAAAGTCAATGTACCAAAACGTCTAATAAGATCCATAAGTCTGGACAAGAAGAGATACATCCCAAATAAATGAACTATTCAACTAAATAGAATAAATGTCTAAGTTCGGAAATGGTTGACATAAACGAAAGAGAATCTCATCGCAGCCCGAGAGAATGGGCTCACCCTTAAATTTGAAGAAATGATTACTGATCTTCTTAGCGAGGTTTGTCAATAGTCGGGTGAAGATGCGTTGCACTAAACAAAAATTGGAGAATCTCTAGTATTAGTACATAATCACAATATACTGGTAGGATCATGCGGGTATCACACTAGTGTAACATAAACAAGCAAAGCAACATTATAATCACATAAATATATATCAATATATACAACATTATAAACATGAAGAATCAACAATACATTTAACACCTATCATCAAATCGGTTGTCCTCTTGTGGAACCCAAACCTAAACAGTAAGCTTGCTAAAATGTGGCAATCCAATAAAATATTATGCCAAAAATAGAAATCCAATCAAAAGTTTTGTCGTAACATCGCGATCCGATCGAAAGTGTCGCCGCAATGTGGCAATCCGATCGAACTTATCTATATTGGAATGTGGTAGGCGATCCCTAAGTTACACCACAATCAGAATTACATGTATTTCATCAATTTCATAGTAACATCATTTATCTAACTCATTTTCAACAAGAATGAGCAACATTGAAACATAAATACATATACAATTATCAAAATTATTCAAGAACATGCATACACCACACATACATAGAATCATGACCATCACCTACCTCGAAAAAATCTTCAAACCCTAAGAAACACAAACATTTCCTTTCCGGATTCGTTCCACTTGTTCTTTGACTACAAACATTCACAATGACACAAGAATCAATAAACAATCAATAATTTCTCCAAAATATAATAGTTCTATGACCCCATATTTAACCATGATCCCAACTAACCAATTTAGGATTGTCTTCCCCATAGAATAAAAAAAAATTTTCTACGTCATTATTAACCCATCTATTATGTTCTATATATCAAAAAATAGATTCGGAGAGTGAAAAATCTTACCTTTAACCTAAAAAATGGTGAAAACTAGTATTAATCACATGGATCGTTCATCAGCTATAAAAGTCTGAAAGTGCCAAAGAAGGTCCTTAACCCTAAGCATGATTAAGACATGGAACTGGATGCTTCTTACCCCAAAAGTAAATAAATAGAAGAGTGGGGAGGGAGTTTTTGTCAAAGAAACAAATATAGGGGTTTATTAACGACATTGAGTCATGTGTGTCCCACCAGAGAAGCCCTCATCCCTCTTTAGCGGTAAAATACACCTCTAACATATGATGCTCAGAAAATATCCTTTACGATAAGTTAGAATCTCAAAGATATAGAAACTCAAATTCAATTACATAAAGTCATACATATTCGTTACCGAGTTATATATCCAATAATTTAATCAAAATCATAAATTACTGCCATATTTTTCTACCCTTTAGTGTCTACACAAGATTGACAAAACCCAAATACTACTAAATAGTTATTCCGGCTCCAATTTTCCCCTGTTGGCATTTCTATGAAGACGGGATAAGGTCGTTACTGAAATACCCAAAATCAAAAGACCAATTTTTAAATTACAGATGAACCAATGACAACAATATTAAAAAGCTCAAAAATTCAAGATTATTAAGTCACAAATACAAATTATTTATCAACGTCACTCAAACAAAAAATTAACCTCCAAACAATTTTGTTCTCATCATTCTCTAGACAATTTAGAGTTGGTTTTTCAACTCTTTTGTGACGTTTGCATAGACCAATAAGGGTTTACGATTACATTAATTAATAGGCCAACTCATTTAGATAACATCCCATATGGATATATAAGGCTGGAAATATATTTTTTGAAAAACTTTATTGTATATATATATATATATATACACACACACACGCACACACAAAAATATTAACACGCCCAAATAAAAATGAGAAGGAAGAAGTATATAACTTTTTACATTCAACTTTATGAATATGATTTTCATTCTTTTACAATAAAACTTACTTACCGTAAGATATATATATATATATATATATATATATATATATATATATATATATATATATATATATATATATATATATATATATAGAAAGAGAGAGAGAGAGAGAGATAGAGAAATTTTGTCAAAATCTAATAATGTTTTTCCAAAAATATCTTTTAGATCTGATATACCCATAAGGGGTGCTAGCTAAATGAGTTGGCCCATTAGTCAATATAACCTCAAACCCTAACTCATTCTATCTAAACGTCATTACAAGAGGTTGAAAAATAACTCTAGATCATTTATAGAAGGGTGAGAGCTAGTTTTCAGGGGGTTTATTTTTTGTTTGAGTGATGTTGATAAATAATTTGTATTTGTGTTTTCATGATCTTTAATATTTATGTTTTTAAATATTATTTACATTGTTTTAACTTTAATTTAAAATTTGATCTTTTGTTTTTGGGGATTTCTTTTTTTATATTAGTAACGATGTTGATTTTAAATTTTTTTGTATCGTTCTTTGCAATAGAATTTGTCATTTTCAAGGTTTATATGATCTATGTATTTTATACTTTAAATTAGTATATATCATGTTTCTTGATTAAACAATTTATTTATTTATCTATTTATTAACGTTCTTTTGTGATCAATTTGTTTCAATATGGTTTAACAATATTCCCTTATTTCTTTGATGTGTCCATTTTTATTTTTAATTCATTACATGAAAAAATTCATTATTTTTAATGGGGTTTTTCTATGAAATTAGATTTATATTGAATATTTTTTTAAATGTTTGTTAGAAATGCATAACGAGTTAGATATCAAAAGAGAAATGGGATATTTGTCTAGAATGCAATATGGATTTAGGCATTGCCTCATGCATAAAATTGGGTACATATTCTTCTCCACTTAAAATATTTTGAATTGTTAGTTAAAGTGACATATATATATTTTTTAGTTTCCACCAAGTAAATTTTTTTAAAAATAAAAATAAAAATGGTATTGATAATGTGGAATGGATAAAGTTATTTACTTCTTTTGTCTCTTAAGTGAATGAGTAACTCTTTGGGGAGTCAAATAATATTTTCTTTTAACTATAGTTTCCCCCCAAAAAAATAATTATTTTATATCATTCGCTATATTGACTTGCAATTATGTTCGTATAAATTTAAGAAAATAATTTTATTTATAAAATTTTGAATGATTTGTACTTGGGCTAATTAAAACCATAATGTGGCAAGATATAGTACAGAAACACAACTAGTTTTATATGGCCTTGACAGGAGCACTTATGACACTACGACAGTAGAGGTGGATCTATCATTTTAAGTTTAAGAATTCTGAATTCTAAAAAAAAATAAAAATTAGCTTATTAATATATGGATACAATGTTTATACTCCCTCCACACTATTTTGTGTTAAAATGTTACCCTTTTTGGTGTTTAACAATATTTTTTAAAACAAAAGTTGATTCATTAGCTTTTTTTATTTGGAGTACTTTTCCTGTAGTCTTTGAATATACAAACATTTCATTTTTATAAATTTAAAGAATTTATATCAAAATTCATAATATCAAGCCTTATAATTTCTCATATTATGAGTAAATTATAATTGCAAGTACAAAAATTTGTCTTTAAGGTATGTTGAACTAGTAGGAGGAAATGTAATTCAGTTCCTTACATATATAGAGAGGAATTGAATAACATTTCCTTATAATGATTAATTTTAATGCCGGATCACAAAATGTAAGGGATCAGAGACATATTTTCAAGTAATAGAGGAGAATTAATTGAGCTTGGACTAATAGATATATCCAATAAAAGTTAATCCTAAAAGGTAGCTCTGAAGAATATTCATATAAATTATATTGTTGACATGCTCATTGATAATTTATCATCCCCCCCGTCCTCCTGTTGTTGTTCCTACAACTCAAGGAGAAATGAGGAATCAATTTCTTGCATAGTAAATACTACACAACTTGATGTTGGTGATTAAGTTTCGAATCAACAAACTCTTCCTCCACCTCTTACTTTTCAAGTACTTCTAGTTGATATGATGTGTTCATTCGAAACTTGATCATCATCAACAAGTAGTATAGCATTTACGATGGAAGAAATTGATTTCTCTATTCAACTTAAAATTGTAGAAGCAACAACAGCAGCAGGAGGAGGAGGTGATAATGGAGTATCACTAAGCATGTCAGGACTTCTATTCGTACCAATATCCTCACGAGTGAATTTTTTAAGTTCACCTTTTTTGAAATTTTCAATTAGTCCAGACTCAATAAATTATCTTCTTTTACTTTACAATATGTCTCTGATCCCTTAAACTTGGTGATCAGGCCTAAAAACTATGTATTAGACGAAGTTTAATCAAATATTTTTCACACACATTTATATGTAAAATGAATGAAATTAAAGTTCTTTCTACTTATTCGATCTAATTATAGAGTCAAAATGTTGTACTCATATTTGAAAATGTTACTTCTAATATGTACTTTATTTATCTCGAATTATGTGAAAAGGTATGGAGTAAGAAGATTAAAATATATTAGTTTGACTACGAATACGGGCATAGATTCTTCATTTTTTAAAAATAAAAATGTACGCACAAAATGTGCTACAAATAAACATAGAGAATGAATCAAAATATTTTATAAAAGAAATTGTGTGATTACTCAAATAATAACATTTTAACATGAAATAGGATGAACTTAGTTTAACTAATGAATCCATATAACATGAACCAAATGGAAAAATAAAGCAATTATGAAACGACAGTGGCTGTTTTTGCATTTTGAAAAAAAGTGGTGTCTAGGTAAATTTTATGACAACCTTAACTTGTTTTACTAATTAAATGTTATTTTTTAATCAATATAGGAATAAAAAGAACTCTAATCACCATAAAAATTTAGAAGAATAATGTATGATTTCGGGTACAATTTAAGCATAAAGTCAACATAAGAAAGTAAAAATACGTAATTTCACTATTGATTTGAATAAAGATTCTTAAAACCTTTTTTTAAATATAATTACATTTTTGAATATTTTTGTATGACAAAATAAAGAATTATTAAAAAAATTGAAAAAATATTGTGAAAATTTCAATCAAAGAAAAAAATTGTTTGACTATCTAAACAATAACATCTTCGCATAAAATAGGACAAAAGAAGTATATAACTCTCTCTATTCTACCTTATTTGATAAAATTTTCGTGTCTTTATAAAAAAAATTTACTTATTATAAGTAAAAAAAGAGATAAATCAAACTTTGTGGGGGTTACACGTAGAATGTAGATAAAAAAACTTTGTGGGGGTTACAAGTAGAATGTGTGGTCACTTTATTTAGGTTATTTAATTTAAATATGTCAGCTATGTGATGAATAATATTAAACAATTTATTGTTTTAATTAATTTTTTAATCATGCGAAACTAGTTGATAACATACTATAAAACATAACAAATACCAAGCAAGTAACAAAGTGAAAAGAGAGGAGACAGAAATTACACAATTAAATAGACAAGAGCAAAATTTTATTTAATTTAATAAATTACCCCAAATAAAAATAATTGCAAAACAAAAAAAGGAAAAAGGAAGGGAGACTCTAAAAGACTTTACGGATGAACTTTGATTCTATTAATGGATATATAAAACATGTACTCACCGTTTACGGCTCGAGGCAATGTAATTATCTTCGTACCATCTAAATTACCCCTACCCCACCATCACAAGCATAACGTCCTAAAATGTGCATAGCGCCCCCCGCATAATATCCAAGAAGCATTGACTACTATTTAAACAGGTTTTTGAGTAAAAGAAAAATATATGCTCCTAATAGCTCCCTAGATACCAAGTCAAACAAATAGGACGGGCATTTAATACAAAAATCTCACATTGGCCTCTAAATTTTATTCAACATGCTTTCAAGCATACATAATTGTGAAGCCCTCATGCTAGGTGTGTTTGAAACAATACATAATAATGTAGACTAAATAAGAAGTAATAAAATAATATTAACAAGAAGAATATTACAAGGGCCAGTGATTTATTAATTTAATTTCAATTTGAAAGATGGTAAATTCATACCGGCACTAATTTATTAGCTGGTTTTAAATGGTAAAACATTATTCAAAATGCAGAATTTATTTATTAATATATATGAACAGGGCAGATGATCATGGAGAGAAAGATTTAGCGTATGACTTTATGTGGTGGGTATTGGAAAGTAGCACATATAAAAAAAAGAATTCATTTATTTTCAGATTGGAGGATATTTTATTTATCAACCAAACTTGTATGCAGGAGGTCACACATATTGCATAATTCCTAGAGTCATGATTACTAATCAATTTACATGTTAGAATTTATTTAACATGTCAATATCAATATGCAATACATATAAACATGATTTATTTGTAGATAGTGTTCAAGCCTATATGTTGATTCTTATATCCCAAAATATTCTCGTAAGTGAGTTACAAAAATTAATTGTTACATTCTAAACATGATCTTTAAATAAACAAACATGCGGGAAGATTATAAAGTGAACAGAGAGTCAAAATATAGGCAACATTAGGTCGTCTAAGCATGGAATCTCTTCATATCGTGTAAGCCTCTATGTCTTTTTTTGATGGATAAAGACTATCCTAATGACAATGAGGTCATCTCTTTATATAGTGGAGGAGAGGGCATGTAATATATTGCATGAAAATATTTAGGATCAATCACATATTATTTTCCTTATATAAAGAAAAAACCAAATCCGTAATATTATATTAAATTACTTTTTGCTCAATCAAAAATAGTTTTACTAATATATAACAAGTGAGAATCTATTCATCTTCCATTCAGCCAATTATGATCAATTATCATTAAAAAATAAAATAATATGCAAAATATACCTTACCCAAGAGACATGAAATCTATCTTAATTAGCACAATACCATAAAAATCACCTTGGTATCAATTAATCAATTTCAAGTAAGGATATAATAATTTTATTAAAGGACGAAAACACAAGTCAAGAAGTATTTATACATTCTTAATATAATATATTCACAACAAGAAAAGAGAAATATGTTGAGGATCCATCTAAGCTCAAGCAGCACTCCCAATTATTAAACAAAATTATTATGACTACTACAATTAAAATTGCATCAATTAAAGGGATTGATGACATTATTGGAGGTAATAAAGAATAGGGGCATCTCAAGATAATCACTGATATCATAACCATACTTGTCAATTTAAATCAAGAATCACCAGTCAATGTATTGTTTAAAATACAAGATCTAACTTCGACACAGTACTTTTGTAGAGCAGACAATGAGCTAAGGATAAAGATAGCAAGCACATGAAGGACACTATAGTTCAACTTTCTATCACAAATAAACAGTTTTTAAAATTTGAAAGTCATAACTAGTAGTTCAATTTTAGGACTAAGAGAACTCTTACATCAAACATTCATAGAACTTTCACACATTACATATAAGGTAAAGAATAAAATTGCTAAAATGCGATAAGGATTTTAAAAGAAATATATCCGGAAATATCGGTTAAATTTCCGTCTTTTGACCAGTTTGAGACATTCAAAAGCTTTGCGGGAGTCGCCTTATTCACTGGTTCGGAGCTGTTGTCTGGAAATGAGAGAGGGGAGAAGAGGCAGGCGACTGGGAGCCGCTGCTTGAGTCGTTTGGTTTCTGGCTTCGCTGCAGTACGCAGGCTGGGGGTTGCCTTGTCGCTGCTGTTCTTTGCCGTCTGGCTGCTGATTTTGTGCCAGAGATGGATGCTGTTGTGTTGTTTTTGTTTGCCAGCTAGTAATGTTGTTTCTTCCAGCTGGAGCTACTGGTGCGGTTCCCATCACCACAATCGCTTGGTTTCTTTGTTTTGCCACACCGGAGAAAGGAGAGGAGACAAACAGAGGCAGCCAAAAGCTGTTGGACTCGCCGCAGCTTCTGTTTTCATTGCCTTGCTACTGTCCGTCGGCGGAAAGAGAGAGAAGGGAGGAAAGATGAAAAGAGGCGAGGGGAGAGAGAGAGTCGTTGATTTAGAGAAAAGGTGGGAGAGACGACGGCTACAGAGGGAGGAGAGGAATATTTTATAAAAATGGAAAAGTTAGGGTTTGGGTCTTTTGATATCAAAAAAAGCAAAGAAAGGATGAGTGAATCATAACCGTTAATTATTAAATAGACGAGGAGCTGAGATTCAATATCAAAAGATGGATGCTCCAGATTATTAGATGAAATATCAAAATCACATTGGATTGGCTTTGAATGACCAAAATTGCAATAAAAATTAGCTACAACTGGAATGGAAGAGAGGATATAATTGAAATACAATTGTAATTAAATAGACTAGAATTGAAAGACATTAGAATAGAATAAACTAGTATTTAAATGATTATGGAGGAAAATTAAAGAGATAATATCTAATTAAACCACTATATATATTTCAATAATTTTATACAATTAAACATACTTAAGTTTTAAAACATTAAAGTAAATAATTATTTCAAAATTTATTAATAATTTTAAAATATTTTAATAATAATTTTTTTTATAAAGTATTCATACTAAAATATATATTTTTGGACAAAACCAACTAACATTTTAAACTCGAAATGTATTTTAAAAAAAGTATTTATATGAATAATATTTCTTAAATACTCAAAGGTCGAGAATTGGGTGTCAAAAAAATACAAGAATAACATAAACAAATAAATAAAAATTTTAATCGAAAATAATATGAACCCCCAAAAAGTTACATTCAAATTAATAGTTTAGAAAACATTGGAAAGAACCAAAAAGAAAATAAAAGATTCTAGATCATGAAATGACAACAAGAACTTATTTATCAAAATCATTGTTTTCTTTGTAGAAAATGGAAACCCAAAAATAAGAAAAAATCACCTACATTACTAATCCGAAAAAGTATGTTTGAAGATACCAACCGCAGACAACATATTTCTTTTAAAGTTCGGTTTTTCCTTTCTTCAATTCCATTAGACTGGGGAGTGTAGGGAGCAGTAGTTTGATGGATTATTCCATTTTCTAAACGTATTTCTGCAAATGGAGATTCATATTCTCCACCTCTATCACTTCTAATCATTTTGATCTTTTTATCTAACTTATTTTCAACTTTAGTTTTATATTGCCTAAATGCATCTATTGCTTCATCCTTACTATTTAACAAATAGACATAACAATATCTAATGCCATTGTAAATAAAAGTTATGAAATACTTTTTCCCACCACGTGATGGTGTTGACTTCATGTCACAAATATTACTGTTAATCAATTCTAAAGGATTTGAATTCCTTTCAACAGATTTATAAGAATGCTTAGCATACTTAGATTCAACACAAATTTGACATTTTGATTTATTGCACTCAAATTTTTGTGAAATATTTAAGTTAATCAGTTTTCACAAGGTTTTGTTATTAACGTGTCCCAAACATTCATGCCATAAACATTTAGACTCAAGCAAGTAAGAAGAAGCAAAATTTTTATTCATATCAACTGCAATTACATTAAGTTTGAAAAGGCTATCACTTAGGTAGCCTTTTCCTACATACATATCATTTTTGCTTACTGCTACTTTATCAGAAACAAATACACATTTAAATCCATTATTGGTTTGAACTGGAATTGAAAATAAATTCTTTCTCAATTCTGGAACATATGAGACCCTATTCAAAGTCACAAACTTGCCTGATGTCATCTTTAATAGGACTTTGCCAGTTCCTTCCACCTTTGCAACAGCGGAGTTTGCCGTAAACAATTTTTTTATCTGGAAGTGCTGGAGTATATGATGAAAATAATTCTTTGTTGGCACAAACATGGCATGAGGCACCAGAATCTATCCACCATTCTCTTGGATTTCAAACCAAGTTACATTCTGAAAGCATTGCACAGAGATCGTCCATTTCTTCTTTGGATTCAACCAAGTTTGCTTGATCCTTTTTTTCTTGTCCTTCTAAGGACCCCGATATTCATTAGCCTTATGACCATGTTTTCCACAATTAAAGCAGTTTCCATTGAATTTCTTCTTAGGAGGGTTGCTTTTTGGACCAGATGCTTTCTTTCTTTTCTTTAATTTTGTTGGATCTTTTTCAACAAAATTTAATCCAGATATTGCTGAATTATCACGTGACCTCTTTTTTGTAGCCTTATTATCCTCTTCGATTCTCAACCTTACTATGAGATCTTCAAAAGTCATCTCCTTGCGTTTGTGTTTCAAGTAGTTTTTAATGTTCTTCCACAATGGAGGTAACTTTTCAATAATTGCAGCCACTTGAAAAGCATCAATCACAATCAATCCTTCAGCAAGGATATCATGAATTATGACCTGCAATTCTTGAACCCGAGTGACGACAGTCTTACTGTCTATCATCTTATAGTCCAGAAATTTTGCCACAATGAATTTCTTCATTCCGGCATCTTCTGTTTTGTACTTCTTTTCTAAAGCATCCCATAGTTTTTTTGAAGTTTTGGCATTGTTGTACACATTGTACAGATCATCTTGCAGACCACTCAAAATATAATTTTTACACAAAAAATCTGAGTGTGTCCATACTGTTGTTACCAAGAATCGTTCATCAACCGGAGTTTCATCTGACATAACAGGATCATTCCCATAAATGAACTTCTGCAGACTCAATGTGGTGAGATAAAAGAACATCTTTTGCTGCCATCTCTTAAAGTCTACTCCAGAAAACTTTGCAGGTTTCTCAGCCGGCGCTAAGGCAGCATTTGAACGATCATGTGCAACCGATGTTGTTGCAACACTTATTGTTCCAGCATTTCTTTGACTTAAATAGTCATTTTTTTCTGTCACAAATGGCAGATAAGTTAAGTATTTGAAATACTAACAGTAAAGAACAAATCATTACACAAACTGTTTCTGATTTAACGATAAAGTTTTTATGTTCTTTTAATCATTAATCGAATGAACTTTAAAAATTCAAGCATAGTAGAAAACCATAAAGGTTTTAATCTCCAGAAACCTCAAATATAGAAACTGCTAAATTTCTTAAGATTGGTATTCTTACAATAACCTGTATTTACAAGGTTAATAAACAGAAACAGAAATAAGATGAAGCAGAAAAAAATGTAAAAAACAAGAATTAATCTGGGTACACAGAAACTACTGTGTGTCCATAAGAAATTTAATCCCCTCAATGTACCCAAGGTTATGAATTAATTTCTCCCAAGATAAAATGGATTAAACCTGTTAAAGAAATAGCGGTACCTCAAACTTCTTTAACTTCAACGTACTTAAGAACAACAACAAGTCACACAGACTCATTCGATCGACACTTTGGTTTTATTTGAGAGAAAAATAAATGAAGAGAAGGAAAAAATTTCAGTGTTTTTTATAAAATCAAAAATTGACTTCCTTTTATAGCCATTTTCAGCAAGGAACGTGTCTGTTCAGTGAAATCTGTTCCGACCCATTTTATCCAAAAATTTGTGTCTTTTGGAAAAATAACAAATTTTTGAAAAATTGTATCTGTTTGGAAAATAACGACTTTTTGAAAAGTAATGACTTTTCGGAAAGAGTAACAACTTTTTGGAATGTTACCGTTACCCGCAAAATTATAAGAGATATAATTTTAACAAGATTTATTTGATTTAACAAAAACTGATTAAATAATTTTTTTCCAAAAAATTTATCAATCAATCACATCATTTGCCAAATCAAAATCCAAATCAAAATCCTAATCCTAATCCTAATCCGAAGCCGAAGCCGAAGACGAGGCCGAGGCCGAGGGACGACGACGACGGCGCGAGGGGGCATCTTCTTCTTAGCTCTTTAAGAAGTAATGGAAGTGTTTCCTTCTATAAGGACAACAATTTCCCTTTCTTTTGCCGATATAGGAGAAATGACTTTTCATTTGCACATTGCAAATGACATTTGATTTTCCCTCCAAAGTAGTTCCCTCACTTTTCATATTCTCTCTTCTTTTTTCCATTCACACTTGCTAAAACCCAATAATTATTTCATGCAAGCAACTCTTGTGCTGGATTTGGTGGCTCTGGCGGGGCCGCTATTGCGGGGTGGGTGCCTTGGTGGCGCGCCAAATGCTACTTAAAGTCGTAAATAAATCCTAAAATGACTTTATTATGTAATTGTAAGCTTTTAGAGCTAAGGAACGATCACATACGACTTCTTAAATGTTTTCCACAATTCTTGAGGCTAAAGGTAAGATTTTCACCTCTCGAATCCATTTTTTTGATCCGTAGAATTTACTTTATTTGGTTATTAGAAATGGGGGAAGGTTTTGAATTTAAACCATGGTGCAAAAACCCCTAGTTTGGATACATGAGAACAAGGGTTGACCTAAGTTTGACATTATTTTTATGATCCGGGTAATTTGATATTGTTTGATGATCCTTACATATATTTATTATTTGTAGACCTAGAACAAGCGGAGAGAATCAGAAAAAAATAAGATTCAACTTCCTTAGGAGATTCAAATTTTGATTCGAGGTAGGTGATGGTTGTGATTCTATGATTATGTAATGTATGTATGTACATTCTTCATTTTTATATTTGTATGCATATGAATGATGCATTATTGATCAGACTTGTTCTATATGAGATAGATGAGTGACTATATGCATGAAAAACTTGTTGATTGTATAACTTGAGAGTGTACTTATGTTTTTTATCGTGGTGTGTTGAAGGGTCAGATTGACACGTTCTGGCACAACTAACTAGGATAAGATTGCCCTATTTCAACACAAAGATGGGATGAAATTACGACATAACTAACAAGGACCTATTGCCACGTTTCGAAATAAGTTTTGGATCGGGTATCACGTTGCGGTATGCTAATTATTTTTGTTTCTATTTAATGAGTCGTCAAATTGGGCTCCTTTAGGCCTTATTTTTATGCGAATAGTGTCCTAGATTGTGTGTTTTATCTCAATATCTGATAATAACTTCTAGTTTTAAGATATTTGGGAATTTGGTGGAGCATGGACAATTAGGCAAAAAACATCAGAAAAGAGCTTAAGATTCAAAGTGCACATTGCAAAGCACTCTAGAGATACACCGTATAGCAAACTTCTACCTAATACTATAAAAAGTGATCCCTAAAGGAAATGAATCAAAAGGTGACAAAAAGAAGAAGTCGACGCTTTGACAAATACTTTAGCGAACCAGAGTTATTCAACCTAACGATGCCACATGCATTGATTTTAAGGCAAGGCACAAACGGCGACGAACGAGAGAAAGGGACAGCCACCGAATGGCTAGGCGATCATGACTAAAGACGCCGAATGGATCCACCGACACTAAATATGAAGTGTATAGATACTGAACTCTTTCATTATTTAGAAGAATATCTTAGAGGGTAAAAAATATACACTTAATATTATTTTAGAAACCTTTCTCTTAAGTCTCTCTCATGTTTGGAGAGGTTTTTGAGGAAGCTTGAAGAAATCCTATCTTAGAAGTGAATTTTCTCCATTTACCTTCTTTGCTATTATTAAGGTTTAATATCTTATACCACTTGATTCCTTTAACATTTTAAGAATATTTTGTTTTGCTTGATGTGTTGTTAAAAACCCAATTTTGGGGTGTGATTTAGGAAATCTATGTTGATATTACTTTTGGGGCATGCTTTCTGATAGGTTTAGATGCATTTTATTGGTGATTTCACCTAAAGCGAAGCGTAGTGACCATTGTCTTGCAAATTTTCATATCAAAATCATGTAGTCATTAGTTTTTGTCTACATATATTGCGGTCACACCCAAAGAAATCTCTCCCATACATGTTTTCTCCTTTTTTTTTTTCCTATTCTACTACATGTGACAAAAATGCTTTCTTCTTGATATTTTGACACAATGGTATCAAAAATCAAATTTAATTTGTGTTTAACTTGAAAGTGTCTTGAGATATAGCTATTTTAAAAAGAATTCTAAGTAGCTACTACTTTGACTACCACTTCCTAAGGACACAACCCCAACCCTTGGTTGGGTTACTTTATTAGCGTCACTTCGTAGAAACTTAAATTGTTGGTTAGTGTTGTGATTACGTAATATAAAGGATATACACATTGAAGCATCAAAACGGTGCCGCTGCCTGGAAGTGTAGTTACTTTTTACTATAGGTTTTCTAGGTATATTTGCATACTAGTGGTCTAATTACTGAAGCTACTTTGTTCTTTGATTTTCTCCTCCACTGTATGAACTTTCTATTTCTATCATTCTCTGGCTTGTTGCCTATTAGTATTTATTGCATTTTGGTAAACCTTAAATAGGATTTGAGTGTTCAATACTGATGTAAATTTGATCAGTTCTTAGACCCTATTGAATAGGGGTTTTGAAACATAAATTAATGTATGTTTATGTATATGTATATTACATATAGTCTTCTATGTTTTATCATTATTCCTCTTGATGTATGTTTTCTACATGAAGCATAGGGTTTATGTATTGTACATTCAACAGGACACATCCGGGCAGATTGCTTCCGTTCTTTCATGGTTTGGTGCTCATGCAATGAATGTGCTTTTGCTTTTTGTTTGTTTGTTGTCTAGGTTGTGAATATCTTCATAATGAAGTTTCTTTCGCATACTAGGGTCATTGGTATTTGCACATAGCTTTTTTTATGAAACATTTTGTCTAGTAAATATTTTGTAAGAGTATGAGAACTTGTTTTATATCATGATCTTTTTATCAATTCAATTTCTTCTTTTTGACACATTTATTTTATTATTTTAGATCATGCAATATGATTTAAAAAAATAATGCCTGTGAAATATTTCAATATGGTGAACCATTGTTGAAATTCATTTGAGACACTAAGTTATTGGATTAAATATGCTATGATACTAGTCCATTAAAATAAATTTAGTTTTAAGGTTATGATACTACAATTTTGATTAATATTTTATTTTGTTTCGATTTGAAGAGATCTATTATGTTTTAGGAATTATATTATATATCTTTTAGCATTTGACAAATATCATCACATCCAATAGGCTCTCTTTTGATTAAAAATTTGCTGGATTTATCGGTAGAAGTGTGAACTAGATAAATTAATTAATGGATGTGGTCATTATTGTTTATTGGTAACAAATCGGTCACTAAAGTTTGTGAATTTTAGCGTCAAACTAAGTGAATTTTTTAGATAAAAATGGTGGACGTAAAATAGGGGAAATTAATATTATTTCAAAAGGATATTCTAGCCTTTATAATTACAATTAAACAATTGTCCTTAATGATATGAACTTTTAGCGGCATTTTAATCGAATTTACTAGATATCAAAATGGACGCTAGAAGAACATGATGTTGTATTAAATTTTATTTAAAAACTACCTTTATTGCCACTTGAAGTAATGCGCTTTAGCACCAATTTAGTAGGATTTACCGGTTATAAAAATGGACACTACAAAAATATAACTACTATTTTATTAGATTTCAGAGCAATCTAAATAGCCGCAAGCAATTGCTGCTAGAACAAATGTGTTTTAGCGACAACTTAATTGGTTTTACTTGCTATATAAATGGATGCTAGATGAGAAACCTAACCACTTTGGGTTGGATTTTGTAGCCTTTGTTGTTGCCATAGCCAATTGCCACTAACTCAAATGAGATTTAGCATCAATAGAGCTTGACTTTACCGACTTTTCCCCAAATGGCTGAAAAAAGCCTTTGCTGGCCTTTAATACAACGGCCAAAGGGCATTGGCTTGAAAGGACTATAGCGGCCATAGTTATGGACTCTAATGCCATTTTTAATTTCCGTTGTATCCCTTTCTGTAGTATTTACCTAGTCCCCGGTATGTTGTTCCATATAAAATTTCCAAGAGGATTGGAAAGTAGCTTATGAGTTAGAGCTACCACAAGAGTTAGCGGTGTATCATTGAAGAAATGCATGAGTGATCCTTCTTGATCATTTTATCTAAGACTATTGAGATCAAATATAACTTGTGTTATGACGAGATTCCGGTGCAAATCCTAGATAGCGAAGTTCACAAGTTGAGATCAAAAGAGGTAGCACCACTCAAGGTACTTTGGAGGAACCATTTGTTGAAGAAACTATATCGGAAGCTAAATAGATAATGAAGAAGAGATATTTGCATCTTTTAAAATCCTGAGAAAATGCACACCAAGGTTCTAAGTTTCTTCTTATTACTATCTAAATTTTGAGTAAGCATGTTGTTTGGATGCAATTAATTTTGGGTGTTTGAACTTGATGTTTCTACCCTATGTATTGTACGAGTAACCTCATTTTATAACGAATGTTCTCAAGAGGGATATATTGTAACACCTCAGATTTATAAAGAACTAGAAAACAGTTTAAAAACTGAAAATAATTATTCTGAAAGTTTAAAAAAATCTGGAAATTTTAAGGAAGTTTAAAGGTGTGTTTTTGTCAACTTAAACGACCATAACTCCAAGCTCGAGATGAGTTGCCTGTAGTAAGAAATATGGTTGGAAAGGCCTTAGAACAATATTTCCAGCCGATTTTCCACAATTCCTAGTTCGGATGTGTTATTTATGCCATTCAAAAGTTGGCTTGTTGGATAAAGGAAAGCCCAATCCGGATTTGAGAAGGAAAAAGTTGTCTTTTTTATACCTAATTAAATTAATTCATTTTAATTAATTAATTTAGGTAAAACCAGATCTTTGTTAAGTTTTAAAAAAGTAGAATTCATTCTAGCGCTTGGAGAAGAGAGAAAACAAGAAAGACGAGAAGAGAAATCAAGAATCGACAAGAACGCTCAAGCTTTGACAGTGGAATTTCTCAGTGGTGATCCCTAAAAGGTATGTGAGACCACATAGAGTAGTGTTACTTCCTAAACGCGTCAACCATGTTTTAATTCATCCACTTAAAGTTTTGAATGTTATGAAATTGAGTTCCTGAAAAACATTGTTGAAAGTTCCGTTCAGTTCCTACTAGGTGTGTTATAGAAGTTACTTGATAGTTTGATTCATATTTCTCGGTTTAATTTCGGGTTGTATCAATTGTATATTAATAGTAATAATTATCCTATGTTTTTGGTGAAAGAACCAAGTATGTTTAGAACATTAAGAGATAACAACGAAGGAGAAAAGTCGTCGAACGCCTGGGATAGACCAGGCCGTCACGCCTCCCAGAGTCCCAAAGATAAGTCTTTGTCCGTTGGCCTCTGGGGTGCCGCACCAGAAAAAGCGTCTCCCAGAGTCCCAAAGTTAAGACTTTGTACGTTTGAGGGCTAGCGCCGCAAGCCTCTTAGAGCACCAGGGTTGCCAGTTCTCCCCATTCTTCCCCCCATCATTCGGTACTAGTTCTTTAGTGATGTATCAGTGTTTCCTAGTGTATTATTACAGTCCATGGTACATCTAAACATTATGAAATCATCTATAAATATAAGATCATGAACCTTGAATCCATATTTCTATTCTTGTAAAGGTATGATCGAAGTCAAAGAAGTCAAGATTCAAGTCTAACGGTTAAGTAGTAAGTCAAACCAAAGGTCTTTAAACTTTTCAACAGTCTTTACCAACATTTTTTTTCAGACTAAAGTTTCAAGTTAAGTAAAAATTAAAGAGTCGAGTTCAATTCTCAAAACTTATAAGGAGACCAAGTATTCTTTGAGATTTCATAAATGTTCTCACATTTGAACAAGAAAGGAACATCAATGCCATGAGAGATTGTAACTTGAGTGTTGAGTAACTATATCAACCCAAAAAAGAACTTTTTTTAAAAAAACATATGAGCTAAGTGAAATTTTTTGAGTATTATTGAGCACCGATATAGGAATGCGAGTTCATATTAACTCAAGTCTCCATAAATCATGTAACAATCATGGGTACCAAAGGATAATACTTTTTAGATGATCACTTAAGTTAAGATAGTAGATAAACAAGTTTAAGTAGTTCTATGTGAATGCAAAGTATGGAACTGTTCTAGCAGTGTGGGCAAGACGTTGTATCACCACTTAAGCTCATAGTGGTGGTTCTCGGTAATAGAATCTCCCCAATATGTTACTTCATTAGATAAGTAAAATTGATTTTTATTGCATTTTCTTTAATTAACTAAGTTTTCCCATTGTCTTACAATACTTATATATATTGCATATGTCTTTTGGCTTTATATTGAGTTAAATTATTCATTGACATGATAAGAGCCAAGGTAAGTGTTCCCTTCACATACTTTTCTAGCTTATGTTGTCTTTAGTTTTCAAACTCTCATATTCTTACATTCCATGTATTTATTAAAGTTGGCCTGCATCATCTTATGATGGATACACATGTAACTAGGATTGTCATCCGGCGTACCGTCGATCCAGTGATCAACTCAGAGTCAGTTGGTGAGTCTCCTTACATTCTGGAGGACATCTTTTATTGCTTAAATTTCATTTTTCAGTTATTAGGATTATTAGGGGTCCTATCCCAACATCCCTCTTTGTTTAGAGGCTTCATAGACATATAGTATAGTTCTTTAGTATTGTTCATTTCAGTTGTAAACATTTCAGACCTGAGTTGCAACATTGGCTAAGTATTACTTTTAAGTTATTACATGAGTTATATCTTGTGTTTAAGTCGTTCACTGAGTGATGTCTGCTCGAGGCTAACAATTGTCTTCGAGTGTTGGTCACACCCAGGGTTTAGGCACAGGGCGTGACATTATGATATGTGAAATTATAAGGCTTGAAACTATGAATTGGAATATAAATTCTGTAAAATTATAAATATATAATGTGTATAGATTTAAAAACTACACGATAAGTACTCGAAATAAACATATCTAATGAAACAACATTTGTTTTTTAAAAAATACGAGACTCCTCAAATAGTAACACTTTACCATAAAATTTTATGAAGGGAGTATAAACAATATATCCATAACCTAATAAGCTAATTTGTTTTTTTTTTCTAAAAAAAAAATCATAATACTTTAACATAAAATGATAGCTTTTCCTCTACTGCCATAATGACATAAGTGCTCTTTTCAAAGCCATATGAAATTAGTTGTGGTTCTGTACAACTTCTACCCACATCATGATTTTAATTAACTAGGGACAAATCGTTAAAATTTTTAAAAATAAAAATACATATTTGAAAATTATACTAAAAATATTGCAAGTCAGTATGGCGAATAATTCAAATATTTTGATTTTTATTTGGGTGAAAACTATAGTCAATGAAAATGTTATTTGACTCCCCCAATAGTATCACATCCACAATAATAAGAAAATAAAGAAGTATATAACTTTATACTTTCAACTTTATAATACGATCTTAATGCTTTTTCGATAAAACATACTTTAAAATGATACTTAAAAAGATCATCTATAAAAGACATGGATAACATAAACCTTTAAAATGACACAAATTTTATTTAAAAAATCATTAGAAAGAATGATAGAAAATAAAATAAAAATCAAGATCATTAATTGACAAGGGAAATGATTTATTAAAATCACTAATATCAAAAAAGAAATTGTTACGATCAAGACCATCGTGATTGTTACCCACACACAACCTATGCTGGGAGAACTATTACAACAATCTAAACTAAGAAACTAAACCAAAACTAAGCCAATTAAGATATGGAAGCAAGTTAACTAACTAAACAAATACGGAATTTAAATACTTAGAATCTAAATATCAATATTCCAAAACATCTAATAAGAACCATAAGTCTAAACAAGATGGGTTACATCACCAAACTAATGAACTATTCAACTAACTAGAAAAAAATTCTAAGTCAGAAAATGGTGGACATAGATTAAAGAGAATCCCATGGCAGCCGAAATAATTCGCTCAACCTTGAATTGGAAGCAACGATCACTGATCTGTAAAGCATAGTTTGTCAATAGTTGCTTGAAATTGCACTATACTCAACAAAAATAAGAGCAAGTGCCATATCAGAAAGCAACCATAATGTATTGGTAGGATCACACGATTATTCCACTAGTGTAACATAAGAAAGTCAAGAAACACTATACTCACATGCATATATATTAAAACATACAACATTATCAACATAAAGAATCAACAACACATTTAACACTTATCATCACATCATTGGTCCTCTTACGAATCCAAAACCTAAACAGTTTGCTTGTCATAATGTGGCAATTCAATCCCATTTATGATGGAACATGGAGATTGGATCCAATATTATGCCGAAACATGGCAATCTCATACAAAGTTATGTCAGAACATGGTAATTGTTGCACCCGGTTGCTACCAAATTTCTATACACTTTAGTGACTCCACATATGGACAAGGTTGGAAAATTCAAATACAACAAAAAGTTTTTCAGGCCCCAATTTCACCTCGATGGTATTTGAAAAATAGTAGGAATAGGTCATTACGATAGATACCAATTTACCTATTACTCGTCTTAGAGTGGAAAAACATAGGGAAAAAGGCTAAGGAAAGAAGGTGGCGGTACCCTGTTTCAAGAACAGTTGAGGATACTTGTCTGGCATGTTATTTTCGATCTCCAAAGTAGCTTTCGCGACAAAAAGATGATTCTATTGAACCTTCAGGGACATAATCTCTTTTGTCCTCAACCTTCACACATCATGATCAAGATTTGCTACAAATTCTTTCTCATATTGGAAGTCCTTGTCTAACGCAATAGAGTACCACTTAGCGATATAATCCTCGTCACCATGATACCTCTTCAACAAGGATATATGAAATACCAAATAAACAATTAATAAATAAGGAGGTAACACTAACATATATGCTACTGTTCCCCACACATTCATGAATCTCAAATGGGCCAATGTATTTGGGACTTTGCTTACCCATCTTACCAAATCTCATCACCTCTTTCATGGGTGATACCTTAAGAAGAACGTTCTCTCCAGTCTGAAATTTAATGTCTCTTACCTTGTTATCCACAATACTTCTTTTGTGTAGTCTTAGATACTATAATCTTAGCTGGAATACTTCTAACCTTATCTTGATCATCCTTCACTAAATCCACCCCTAAATGTTTCACATATCTAGATTCAAACAAATCTATGAGTTACCGACATCCCCTCCCATAAAATTCCTCAAATGGTGCGATATCAATGCTTGAGTGATAACTATGATTATAAGAAAATTAACACAATGGTAAGAACTTATCGCAATATCATCAAATATCAATCAAAGATTCTCAACGTATCTTTCACTACTTAAATGTTCCTTTATGATTGTCCATCTGTCTATGGATGAAAGGTTGTACTAAAAGTGAGTTATGTGCCCATTCCATCATAAAATTTCCTCCAAAACTTGTAAGTCAATTAGATACCACGATCTGACATGATAGAAAGGGGCACTTCATTTAGCCTCAGTATCTCTTTCACATACACTTTAGCCAAATTTTCAATATTATAGTCTATCCTTACACGAACAAAATGGGTTGACTTAGTCAATCTATCAAACACTACCCTAACAGAGTAAAAGTTTCCCAAAGTCTTGGGAAGACAAAAAACAAAATCCATGGCTATTCATTCCCACTTCCATTCCGTAATTGGAATTATTTGGAGCAAACCTTCCAGCCTTTTGATGCTCATATATAACTTTTTGGTGTTTTTGAAGCTTTTGGGACAAGCACTGCAATGACTTTCTTCTTACTTGACAACCAATAAATTTGCTTCAGGTATACATACATCTTGTTCACTTCAAGATGAATAAAATATCGCGAACTATGAGTTTTTTAAAATAATTTTTTAATAAAGTCATCAACTAGAGGAACACAAATTCTCCCTTTAACACTAATTAAATCATCAGCATCAAGAGTTACCTCTTGAGTAACTTCATCCATCTTCGTTCTCTCAAATTCAGATCCTTATGAGTGAACACCTGATGTAAGCTACGATGATTGGTAAAAACTTCACACTTAACATCATAGAGGTAATGTAGCCAAATCTTAAGTGCAAACACTACCATTGCAAAGCCTAAATCATAGTTGGAGTAATTTTTATCATGCACCTTCAATTGACGTGAGGCATAAGCTATAACATTCTTAACTAACATCAACACAAAACTCAAATCAGAATGTAAATCATTACAACTAATGAAAAAATCTCTATCTTCAACCGGTTATGCTAGAATGGGCGCGGTGGTGAAGAGAGTCTTTAGATTTTAGAAACTTTTCTTCACATTTCTCAATTCAATCAAATGATATTTCCTTCTTCATAAGATAGTCAAGTGAGTAGCAAAGGAGGAAAATTATTAATAAACCGAAATAAACAGCTAGCAAGTCCCACAAAACTCCTAACTTCTGTCACATAACAAGGCAAAACCCAATTCTTAACTGCCTTGATCTTTTGAGCATCTACCATTACATCTTCTTTTTAAACTACATGCCAAATAAATACCACTGATTTCATCAAAAATTCACACTTTGAAAATTTAGCACACAACTTTTACTTCCCAAGAACACCAAAAACAGTGCGAAGATGGTTCGAATGTTCTTCTTCACTTTTCGAATTAACAAAAATTTTGTCAATAAATACTTTCACAAACGAATCAAGAAATGGTTCTAACACCCCATTCATCAAACTCATAAACATTGCAAGTGCATTGGTCAACCTAAACGACATAACCAAAAATTCATTATATCCATAGAGAGTTCTAAACTACATGTTGGGAACATCCTACGGCCTAGTTTTTAATTCAGGTAACCGTATCTTAGAGCAAATTGTTGCCCCTTGAAATTGGTCAAAGATATCCTCTATTCAAGGAAAGGGATACTCTTTTCAAATAGAAAGTATATGCAATTAATGGTAATATACACACATTCTCATGATACCATCCTTCTTTTTAACAAATAAAACTGGAGAACCCCATCGGGAACCACTAGGGGAAATAAATCCCTTATGAAGAAGCTTTTAGAATTGAGCCTTAAGATCTCTTAATTATGCCGCAGCCATTTGATATGAAGGGATGAAAATGAGGCGCGTACTAGGATCAACATGAATGCAAAAATCCATATCTCTATATGAAGGCATGCCACCCAAGTCATTTTGAAACACATGAGTAAATTCAGACACCACAAGAATTGACTTACTAGATGGAACCTCAATCTCAATAAACCGAAATAAACAGCTAGCAAGTCCCAAATGGAAGGTATAACCTTAGCTTGCTAGGCTTGTACACCCCTTCCCACTCTAACTTTTCACTTCCCAGAATTTTAGAGTTACAGAATTGGTAGTCAATTAAACACAACATAATAAGGCGACAACCAAGTCATGCCTAAGTTTATGTAAAATTCAATCTATCCAAAATCACCAAATAAGCCCAAGTCTTATATCCCATAAACAAAATAGGCCAAGTACAATATACATGGGTAATTATGACTGAGTGTCCAACGTGGGTAGAAACATTAATAGGGGCCTCAAGTACGTCACAAATAATATCAATCTTGAAAGCAGATCTCATGCATACATAAGAATAAGTAGATACCGGATCAAACAACACATTAGACATCAAATAACAGACAAGAATACTTCATGTGATCACCGCATCAGACGGCTCTTCCTAATTGTTGCTAGGAAAAGCATAACGTTGAGCCCTATAATCATTATGAGCTACTTCCAATCCTTCTTGTCTATTGACACTGCCTTAACCACCATTCCTCTACCTCCACGGCCTCTCCCTACGTTGTGGACGCCATCTACCTTTATTACCATTCCCTGCTTGTACCACTACTCTACATACCTGCTCTACGAACTCTAGTACATGCGGATGGGGGAAATCAATATATCTCCTCATATATCCAAGTTTTCCACAGTAATAGCACATACGATCAAAGGATTGTCTGCTACGCATCGAAGGTGCAAGTCCCTAGCTATCCTAGAAATTATAAGATGGAGTCCCCGAGTAGTTACCTGTACAGTCGAGCATTGCGTAGTGAACTGGCTTTGCTGCCACTGTTCATTGAAAGGAGCCTCTAGAATATGAGCACTGAAAATTCACAAAATTCATGGCTCTCTTACCCAATGTCTTAGCCTGTTCGGCTCGTCTGACCCCTTACTGTCTTAACATAATATTTTACATCATTAAATATCCTCCCGGTAGTAGTCATTAAATAGATAATACTTGTTACTCACAATTTAATATCCTAATAAATAAGAAGATCCTCTCCTCATTTGTATTCATCAACTGCATAGCATATCTATAGAAAGCATAGTACTATGTCTCATAAGCATCAATAAACCTACAACCTTGCCCTAAGGCAATGAACTTTTATTTCTTGCGATTCCTCAAAGTTCTAGGAAAATGTTTTTTTTTCCAAACAAAAGAGCATGAAACTATGTAAATGTGAGTGGAGGTAAAGTAGAAGATGTGCACTCCATATGATCTCTCAACCATTTGTTAGCCTCACCTTAAACTTTGAGGGATAAGAACTCTACCCTATATTGGTGAACAACATGATAAAATCATAAACATCTTCAGTTCTAGAACACATATATATCAGGATCGTACGTTTCAAAAACATAGTCAACATATCAAGCTCATTACAGGTCATATCGGGACCCAACAGAGCACACAAGAAAGTATCGAGACCTATATTTCCACTCGTCTTGGGTGAGGGTGTAGCAACTCGAAAATTAGCTTTAACTTGAATAAGTGGAAGCACTCCAGGACCATCCAACCGATTGAGGAACACCATAACCGGTTGAGCTAACACCGGTTTGATGGGGGAAAAACCACAGTCTGTATCGGTAGCTCATCCTCTTGTGTATTCTCCTCAACATCTACAAACTCCATATCCTTTTATATCTTCTCATTATGGACTGACATTTTAGGAGCATTATTAACTTGTACCTCAATCCCAGCAAGCACTGCTCTCCCGCGACCTCTATCTACATCTCTTCCTCTACCCTGCCTCAATTGCAACATCTTGGTGCAGGTTCCTCAGTTGGAGCATTGTCGGGAGCCACAAGATTAAAACTGTTGAACATTGTATTAACTATTTGTGAACTGAAGATTAAAGGAGGTTAGATACCAATTGGAACTATGTTATAGAATGAAAGGAGACAAGAGAAAAAATATAGAGATTTTATGAAGTCCTATAGCCTCTCGAAGAAAAGTAAAAGCTCCATCTTACCATTTCACCTCACTCTATTAGACTCAGTTCAGTAGATTGGGATGAACGAATCCAGGCTCATATACCAACTAAGTCAGAATACACCATCATGATTGACACCCACACTAACCTTCCAGTGGGAGAATCACTACTACAACCCAAACTAAGCAAGAACACAAAAACTAAGACAATTAAGTTTCGAAAGCAAGTTAATTAAACAAAGTTGAATTTAAATGCCTGCCAGACGACTATCCTACTAGTGTAACAGAAACAAGTCAAGAAACATTATAATCACATGAATATAAACATATACAATAATATCGACACGAAGAATCAACAACACATTAAACACTGATCATCCCATCATTGGTCTTCACACGGAACCCAAACAAAAATATTTACCCTGCCTGAACGTGGCAATCAAAATCCAATATTGTCTTATGAACGTGTCAATCGAATTAAATATTACGCTAAAATATTGAAATCCGATCTAAAACTATGCCGGAACATGTCAATCCAATTTAATGTTTTGCTGAAATCTTGCAATCAAATCTAACTTAGTTGTGCCGAAATGTGGAAGTCTATCCCAAACACAAACCACAATCAAAATAACAAGTATATCATCAAGATCATACATTTATATCATTATTCTATCGAAACATCATTCATGTGTATCATTTTCTACAAGTATGATCAACATTTCAACATTCATACATGTAAAGGTATCACAATTTATCAAGAACATGCATACACAACACAAAAATTGAATCACTACCATCACCTACCTCGAAACAAGCTTGAAACCGTATGAAACTTGATCCTTTAAGGCATAAGTATCAACAAGTTTATTAATTTCTATTGTCACTCACACTACAAAGTAGGGAATAAGTATCAACAAAAATATCCGTTGGTAAATCTATCAAATTTTTTGGTAAATTGAGTTACTTACGGTTAATAAAGAAAATCAAAGCATTCATAAAAGGATTGTCAGCAATTTTTTCCAACCAATTATAATCATTGGTAAACTTACTTAAAAAAAATGTGTTGGTAACCACTTGAAGATTTTTCTACTAATTTATTAAAATTGGCTCTAACATTTTTGTTGGCAAATTACCAACCAAAACATGGTTGGTATCCCATTAATATCTTCACTAAAGAATAGAAAAAAGGAGTAATTTTTTTTTATATTTTAAATTTTATAAGTTATTAGTTGGTATATTTAGTAATAAAAGTCCTTCATTAGTAATCCATTAGATATTTTAGTAACTAGAAAATATGCTGGTAAATAAATATCGATTTTTCAAAATTCGTTGTAATAGGTTAGCAATTCATAAAATTTACTTATGGAATAAAAGTACTTCATTGAAAAAAATTTGAGGTTCTTGATTCTATTATAAGTATTTTCCAATAGAGAAAACTTCTAGAGATTTTTACAGTAGTAGTTATCTTAACTAATACTTTAGGAATATAAAAGAAAAGTTAAATAACTTGAGGACTCCTCGTCTTTTTATGAATGCTGGCATTTACTATTAGAAAACCAATCAAATATTTAAAAATTACATATAAAGCAATATACATTACATTGTTTCCAGAATACTACAGAAAACTTTGGCTTCAATTACAACAAATAACTAATCTCCACCCACAAGAAAAAGAAAGAGATCATAATCATTCACAGAAAAATAGTTGACGTCTGAAATTTCAGAATGGTATTGTGTCCATTTTATTTTTACAAGATATCCTTAAGGCTCTCTTCATAGAATGAAAGACGGAAAAAAAAATGGAAAGAAAGAAACATATTTTTGGACAATGTTTAATACACAACTTACCTCATGGAAGATTCGCACGGATGTAATTGATATCTCCCTGCATTAGAGATTAAGGGTGTGTTCTTATGTTTTTCAGTTTTCTGATGTTTGGTTGGGACAAAAGTTTCTGAAAATGTTTTATATATCAACTCATTTGGAAATAACCTCGATCATTCCTACATTCCCCTCATAAAAAAATTAAATTTGTTTTTAAGAAAATATCACCCAAACCCTCGACCCCACCCACCCGTCCTCCCACCACCGAAAAATTTCAGTTTGTGTTTAACAAATATTTTTGAATTCAAATTTTAATTTTTTTTCACTCCTACCCTCGACCTCCCCATCCCCACCCCACCCCACTTCCCAAAATAAATTCTCAATTTGTTGTTAAAAATTATTTTAAACATCAACCCGCCAAGACCCTACAACACCAGCACCTTCCCCCAAAAAAAAAAAAAAAAAAAATTAAATTTATTTTAAAAAAATATTTTTCAACTTAAATTTTTTACTTTTTCACCCATAACCTTCCTCGCCCCTACCAGCCCCACCCCCCCCTCCAAAAAAAAATAATAATTTAAGTTTGTTTTTAAAATTATTTTTGACATAATTTTTTTTAGTTTTTTCACCCTTACCTCGGCCCCTCCCTCAACACCCCCAACCCACCCACCACCTAAAATAAATTTCATTTTGTTTTTAAAAAATACTTGAAACTTCAATTTTTTGTTATTTCACCCATACACACATCCTGCCAGCCCACCTACCACCCTCTACAAGCCCCCCACCGCCACCCAAAAAAATAATTTTATTTTTTAAACATATCCACACACACACACACCACCAAATAAAAAATAAAAAAATATATTTTTAATTTTAAAAATTATGTCTACTCTAGTAAAAACAAAAAATATTTCTTGAAAGTATTTTTGATTCATAAATCAAACATTAAAAGTCATTTCCTAAATATATTTTCTACTCACTAACCAAACATGAGAAAATAAGTCATAAATCAACTTGTTTTTTAGGAAAACATTTTCCATGCAAAACTTCTCCTTCACACCAAACACACCCTAAATGCTTTAATAAAATGGTACCTTGTAGAACCGAAGAGGAGATGACCACGTTCGTGCAGAAAGTCGTAAGAGATTTCTCAACAGTATGACAGAAAAAGCAATATGAAGTGTTCATTGTGACAACGAGTTGACTGTTCGCAAAGTCAACTCCAGTTTTGATTAAGTTGCCTTCTTTCAAAATATTGATAACAAAACGAGAGGCTTCCTTATTAGGTCATCTCATCTCAAGCAGACACTTTTCAATATCGATAATGGTGTCCTTGTGGAGTTGCAACACTTTTCCAAGGGCATCCTCTAAAACTGCATATGTGATTCGATGTTGTTCATCGTGTATTCCTAAGATACATAGAACAAGGCTTTGAACAACTTTGTAAGACAAAAAAAAGTTTAAGAAGATTTTCACAACCAGAAAAATTAAAACTAGTAGAGAACTAGAATCAGATATTTTTTTTTAAAAAAATATGAAATATTTTTCTTAAGAAAGAATTGTTGTCAATGTGTGCAATACCCGAAAGGTCACAAACTTTTGAAAAAGTTCCTGTCTTTCGAAAAGATCACAACCTTTCATAAAAGTCAAAACTTTCATTAAAGTCACAATGTTTCATTGAAGTGACAACTTTTCATAAAAGTCAAAAGTTTTGCACAAAAGTCACAAATTTTCATAAAAGTCGTCATTCTTCATAAAAGTTGCAACTCTTAATTTTCCATTAAGACCTTTTAACACCTGACAATCCCCTGCATGACTGGGGAATGACTTCAAGACAAAGAAATGGACAAGTTTGTTTACTTTGCAAACAAGAATTAATTTTATCTAGTTAAGTAGGTATCTGCTTGGACTTTCCGCAATGAATATTTGTCAGATATATTCGGTCAATCGATAGATGTGATATCTTTGAACCATCGAGCATTGGTGTACATGTAGACAACAATATGTCACACAACTAACCCTCTACCGGTTATGGTTCTTATGGTTGTGTTCGAGTTATCCATGAACGCCTCCCGGTTTCATGAGTGTAAAAATAATAGGCTTTTAACATTAATTCTCTTTGAAGTGACTCAAACTTTACACTCATTTAGGTGATTAGTAACTGTGTCATCGAATAGATACTGTATTTGGTCAAATCTGCCTCTTAGCAAATAATCAATAATGTTAAGCTGTATTAACTCACTAACAAGCCTTAATGTTGTTACCTTCCTCCTGAGCATTGTCTTCATTAAGTTTGTTGACAATGTCAAACCTTCAATCACAAACTTTTTTTATCCTTTAACCTAGCTCTTGGGATCTCCCGTCTACTACATAGAGTTACTGCCATGACGACTTGTCCTAAGCCGTAAACTCGTTCCCATAGATGATATTTCAATGGTTCATCCGGTGTTTCATGGCTCCATGTAAAAGAAGTGCACGGGTGATCCTTCATCTATCATTCCAACAAAGAATATTGAGATTAAAGATAAGTTATCTAGAGGATATTCTTGTGCAAATCCTAGATCGCCATGCTCACAAGTTCAGAACAAAAGAGGTAGCGTCATTTAAGGTACTTTTAAGGAACCAATTTTTTGAAGAAACTACTTGGGAAACTGAAGAGGGACATGAAGAAGATATATTTGCATGCGTTTGAATTCGAAGAAAATGCACACCAAGGAACTAAGTTTCTTCTTAGTAATATTTAAATTTTCTGTAAGCATGTTGTTTGGCTGCAATTGCTAGTGGGTGTTTGAACTGAATGTTGATTCCCTAAGTTTAGTAAAAGTAGCATCATTCAAGGACGAATGTTATTAAAAGGAGGATATTTTAACATCTCGCAACCAGAAACAAATAGAAAAGAGTTTAAACGACCATAACTCCTTCATCAGGATGAGTTACGTTAAAATCTAAAAATACTTATTTTTGAAAGAGATAGAAAATCTAGAAATTTTAAATAAGTTAAAAAGTGTGTTTATGTCAACTTGAATTTGTCATAACTCCAACATCAGCATGAGTTACATGTTTTTATAGGTATGGTTACAAACCCTTAGAATATTCTTTCCATCGCCCTGAGTTTGTGTATTTCGAGTTCGAATGAGTTAGTTATGCCTTTCAGAAGTTGAGTTGTTCCATTAGGGAAAGACCACTTCGGATTTGGGAAGGGAAAAGTCATTTTTTTATTACCTAATTAATTAGATTCATTTTAGTAATTTATTGGGGTTAATACATACCTTTGTTCAGTGTAAAATTAGAATTCACGCTAATGCTTAGATAAGAGAGAAAAAAAACAGAAAAAAGGAGAGAAATCCAGAACCACCAAAAATGCTCAAGCTTTGCGTGTGGAATTCGCCAAGGGTGATCTTTAAAAAGGATGTGAGATCACGTAGAGTTGGGTTAGTTCAGACACGCGCTAACAATGTTTAAATTCAGAAAAATCAAGCTTTGAATTTTAAAATATTAAGTTATTGTATAACATTGTTTAAGGTTTTGTTGAGTTCTTAATGGTTGTGTTGTTGATGTTTCTTGATTGTTTGATTCACGTTTTCGGGTGTTATTTTGGGTTGAATAAATTTTATATTGATAGTACTAATGATCCTAAATGTTTGGGTAAATAACATGGAAGTTTAGATGGTTTAAAGATGAAAACGAAAGAGAAAAGTTGGAGAACTCCTGGGAATAGCCTACACGTGTTGCGCTTCCCAGAGCCCCAAAGGTAAGTCATTGTCCATTGACCTTTGGGGAGCCACGCCAGATAGAGATGCCCATGATTATTTCTAATGTTTGAGGGTTTTCACCCCACACCTCTTAGAGCACTAGGATCCCCAGTTCTCCCAATTCTTCACCCATCTTTTTGTACTAGATCCCAAGTGATGTCCCTATGTTTCGTAGTTGATCCTAACATTCTAAGGTACATCTAAACATCATGAAATCATACATAAACATTAGATCATGACCTTCAATCCATAATTAAATTCCTGGAAAGTGAAGATCAAAGTACAAGAAGTCAAGAGTCATGTCTAACAGTTAAGAAGAAACTCAAAACAAAGTTCGTAAAAGTTTTGAAGTGTATTTAGCAACGTTTTAACTTTGTTTTTCAGACTCAACTTTCATGTTTGATCAATATTTAAACATTTCATACATATACAAGTATCACAATGAAAAAAGAACATGCTTAAATCATACAAACACAGAATCACAACTATCACCTACCTTGAAACAAGCTTGTAACCTTAAGATACTTGATCCTTTTCTTTCTGGATTCATTTCACTTGTTCTTGGTCTAAAAACAATCACAATAAGAGGGTAATCAACAAACAATCACTAATTTCCCCAAACTATAAGAATTTTATTAACCGTCGATTAAACCCATGATCCCAACAAACTAATTAAGGGTTGTCTCCACCATAGAATTCATAACAAATTCTTTTCACATCATTAACCACCAATTCTATTACATTCTATTAATTGAAAAATGATTCAGTGAGTAAGAAGCTTACCTTTAGCCTCAAATATCGTGAAAAACAAGAAGTCGCATGCAGGTGATTCCTTAGCTCTAAAGTCCAAAAGTGTCAAATAAGGTCATTTAGAGGTTTATTAACGACATTTAGTCGCATCTGACCCGCCAAACGGCCCTTATCCCGCTTTCTAGACGGTGCTATACCAACTTAACTGCCCTCCAAAAGGGCACTTATTAAATAGTGGCCTCCTCATCTTTCATATTTAATTTTTGGTTTCGTTGCACCGGCCACAACGCCAAAATCCCACTGTAGAAGCCCCGCCAGAGTGATAAAACTCTCGCCAAATGGAACAAAGTGAGCCATATAGCCTTTTAAAGGATTCCAACATCTTCTTTCTACAACAAACCTCTAACCTTGGACGCTCAGAAAATACCATATACTCTAAGTTTGATTCTTAGAGATCTACCCACTTAATTTCAATTCCTTAAATTCGTATGGGTTCGTTAATGAGTTATCTAACTACTCATAAAATAAAAATCATAAATGTTTCACCATGTTGCTACAAGATTTCTCTCTACTTTAGTGACTCCGATTTCCTCCAAATATTGACAAGGTTGGGAAAATCCAAATACTACTTAAATATATTTTCGCCCTCAATTTCACCTTGATAGAATTTCAATAAAAAATGAATAGGTTCTCATGATAGATACCAATTTACCCTTCACTCGTCCTAGAGTAAAAAAACTTAAGAAAAAAATGCTATGGAAGGAAGGAGGTAGTACCTGGTTCAATAAGAATTTGAGGATACTAGTCTGGCATGTCCCTCTCGGTCTCTGAAATAGATTTCTCATCAGAACGATGATTCCATTGAACCTTCATGGACTAAATCTCTTTATTCCTAAACTTCCGCACATCGTGATCAAGAATCACGAACTTAATCTCTTTGTTCCTCAACTTCCGCAAATCGTGCTCAAGAATTGCAATCAGTTACTCCTCATATTGGAAGTCCTTGTCTTACACAATATAGTCCCACTTAATCATATAATCCCCATCACCATGATACATCTTTAACATGGATATATGTAATACCGAATGAACTCTTGATAAATTTGTCGGCAAGGCCAACCTATACGCTACCGGTCCCACACATTCAAGAATCTCAAATGGGCCAATGTATCTACGACTTAGCTTACCTTTCTTACAAACTCATCACCTCATTCATGGGTTATACCTCAAGAAGAACGGTCTCTCCAGTCTGAAGTTTCATGTCTTTGCTGCTAAAATCTTAGCTTGAATACTCCTAACCTTATCTTGCTCATCCTTCACTAAATCAACCCCTAAAAGTTTCACATATTCAGTCTCAAACTAACCTATGAGTGATATACATGTCCTCCCTTATATTTCCTGAAATGGTGTCGTATTTATGCTTGAGTGATAAAAATTATTATAAGAATATTAACACAATGGTAAGAAATTTTCTCAATGTCCTCCAAAATAGATCTCACATTCTCAACATATCATCCAATACTTAAATGGTCCTTTATGATTGTCCATCTGTCTTTAGATGAAAGGTTTTACTAAAAGTGAGTTGAGTGCCCAATTCATCATGCAATATCCTCAAAAACTTGAAAGTGAATTGGGTAACACGATTTGAAATGATAGACAGGGGCACTTCATGCAGTCTGGCTATCTCTTTCACATAGACCTTCCAAACTTTTCAGCATTAGAATCTATCCTTACTAGAATAAAATAGGTTGACTTAGTCAATCTATCAACCACTACCCAAATAGAATCAAACTTTCCCCAAGTATTTGGAAGACCAAAAACAAAGTCCATGAGTATTATTTCCCACATTCATTCTGAATTGTCATTATTTGGAGAAAACCTTCCAGTCTTTGATGCTCATATATCACTTGTTGGTAATTTAGATGCTTTACCATAAACTATTATAGTTCTTTTTTCATACCCGACCACCAATAAATTATCTTCAGATCTCTATACATCTTGATCACACATTGATGAATAGAATATCACAAACTATGAGATTTTGCCAACAATTATTGAATCAAGTCATCAACTCGAGGAACAAAGATACTCCCCTCAACACTGAGTTCACCATGCTCATCAAGAGTGGCCTCTTGCGCCTTACCATCGGGCTTTTATCCTTGAATTCGTTCAAATTTTCATCCTTAAATTGTTTGGACTTTACCTCCTAAATGAAAGTGTACTTACACTCAATTCTAGCTAACAACCCTCCCATTTCAGAGATGCAAAAGTGCATGAACTCTGACTTGAATGTCTGAATTTCTTTTGCTAAGCTACCCAGATTAAATGCTTTTTGACTCAAAGTATCAGCCACAACAATAGCTTTATCTAGATGGTATTGAATGGTCACGTCATAATCCTTGAGTAACTCCTTCCATTTTCTTAGTATCAAACTCGGATCCTATTAAGTGAACACAGACTACAAGCTACGATGATCAGTAAACAGTTCACACTTAATACATACAAGTAATGTCGCCAATTTTTTTAAGATCAAACACTACCACTACAAACGCTAAATCATGTGGCGGCTAATTCTTCTCATGCACCTTGAATTGACGCGAGTCATAAGGTATAACATTATTACCTTGAATCAACACAACACGTAAATTAGAATGTGAAGCATCACAGTAAACTTATTTTTTCCCTCAATTAGTAATGCTAGAAGAGGTGTGGCGGCAAAGAAAGTCTTGATCTTTTAGAAACTTGCTTCATAGTTTCAGTCCATTCATATGGTATCTCGTTCTAAGTCAAAATAGTCATGTGAGTAGCAATAGAGGCAAAATCCATAATAAATCGACACTAACAGCTAGCGAGTCTCAGAAAATTCCTAATGTTTGTCAAAGAACTAGGCCGAATCCAATTCTTAATAGCTTCAATATTTTGAGAATCTACAATTACATCTTCTTTTGAAACTACATGCCCAAAAAATACAATAGATTTCAACAAAATTCACACTTCAAGAATTTAGCGTACAACTTCTACTTCCCAAGAACACACAAAAACAATGCGAAGATGGTTGACATGTTCCTCTTCACATTTTGAATAAACCACATATTATCTATAAAAACTTTAACAAACGAATCAAGAAATGGTTTGAACACCCATTTCATCAAAATCATGAACGTTGTAGGTGTACCGGTTAACCCAAACGACATAACCAAAAACTCATTATGTCTATAGGGAGTTCTAAATGTTGTCTTGGGAAAATCCTGAAGGTAACCAGATCATAGATTGATCTTAGAGAAAACTGCAACCCTTTGCAAATGGTCAAAGAGATCCTCTATTCAAGGCAAGGGACAGATGTTCCAAAAAGTGACTTTATTCGAATGATGGTAATGTATACACATTTTCATGCTACCATCCTTCTTCTTCACAAACAAAACTAGAGCACCCCATTGGGAAGCAATAGGGAAAATAAATCCCTTATAAAGAAGCTCTTAGATTTGAGGCTTAATCTCTTTAATTATGTCGTAGCCATGCAATATGGAGGGATTGAAATGGAGCAGATACTAGGTCTAAATCAATGCAAAAATCTATATCTCTATCTGGAGACATGCCATGCAAGTCATTGGGAAACACTTCACTAAATTCGGAAACCACAAGAATAGATTTAATAGAAGGAGCCGCAATCTCAACATCCCTGATATGAGAAAAATAAGCCAAACATCCATGATCTACTAATTTACTTGCCTAAATGAAGGATATAATATTAGCTTGCTTAGTCTTGTACACCGCATCCCAACTCTAATTTTTTACTTCTCAAAATTTCTAGAGTTATGGACTTAGTATTAAAACTAAGCACAATATAATAGGAAGGGACAACAATGTCATACCTAAGATTATGTCAGAGTCAATAATATGCAAAATCACAAAATCAGCGCAAGTCTAATATCCCATACACAAAATAGGGCAAACATGATATACATGGATAGCTATGATTGACCCTCCAACGGGGGTAGAACATAAATTGGGGCATTAAGAACATCACAAATAATATAAAACTTGGAATCAAATCTCACGAATACATAAGAATAAGTGGAAACCGAATCAAACAATACATTAGCCATCCGATCACATACAAGAATAATAACTGTGATCAGCGTATCAGAAGCCTATACCTATTTTTGGCCCGGAAAAGCATAACAATTAACCATATCGTCTTAACAATATATTTCCCAGCCTTCTTGCACATTGCCTCTGCCTTCACCACTATTTCATCTACCTCCATGACTTCACTGCTTACCTCCTCGACAACCTTGTGGATTTCTCTATTATCATTACCATTCCACATGGGTACCACTGCTCTAGATGGGTGCTCTTTAGAGTCTAGTAAATGGTGATGGGGGCAATCAATATCTCTCCTCATATGTCCAAATTCTCAACAATTATAGAAATACGATCAAAGGATGGTCATTAACCAGTCAAAGGCGAGGTTCATTGACTATCCTAAAAATTATAAGATGGAGTCTGTGAGTATTTTCCTGTAGAGGCGAGCATTACAGACTTAATTTTCTTTGCTGACAACATTGCTCGACCGGATCCTTTAGAATATTAGCATCGAAATTATTGGATCTCTTACCCAACTCCTTAGCCTGACCGTCTCTTCTCACCCCTTCAGCTATCTTAACATTATTTTTCACATCATTAAAGCTCCTCCCTGCAAAAGTCATATTAACAGATAATAATTGCAACTCAAAATTTAGTCCCCAAATCAATAATCAGATCCTCTCCTCCTCCGTATTCACAAACTGCGTAGCATATCTAGAAAAATCATGGAACTTGGCCTAATAAGAAGCCAAAAATATACCACCTTGCTCTAAGTCTATGAACTCATATTTCTTGCGATCTCTCAAAGTTCTAGGTACATATTTGTTTACCTAACCCCGGATCGGAGGGGGGAACAACCATAGTCTGTGTTGTTACCTCTTACTCTTGTCTATTCTCCTCAACACCTCAACCTTAATATCCTTTTCTATATCCTTATATGGACTGGTGGGATCTCATTTCTAGGAGCAGTGCTAACCGGTACCTCGATTAAAGAAGGTACTACTCTCCCACACCTCTATCCCTAGATCTTCCTCTACCACTGCTTCGACTGCAACTTCTTTTGCAAGTTCCACAGCTGGAGCGTTGACGAGAGCTGCAGAACGAAAACTGTTGAACCTTATATTAACCATCTGCAAATGAAAGAGTAAATGAGGTTAGATATCAATTTGTGTGACATAGATACCAATTGGAACTAAGTTACTAATGAAAGAAGAAAAGAGAAAACATATAGAGATTTCATAAAATCCTTTAGCCTCTCAAAGAAAAGTAAAAGCGCCCTCATACAATTTTACGAGACTCTATTAGACTCTTTTTAGTACATCGAGATCAACGAATCTAGGATCTTATACAAACTTTTTCATGACGCAGACCGTCGTGATTGACACCCACAGGAACCCTCCAGTGGGTGAACAACTACTACAAACCAAACGAAGCAACTAACAAAAATTGAGACAATTAAGTGACAGAAGCAAGGTAATTAACTACAAAAATGCCAAATTGAAATTCCTAAGCATCTTAAAGTTAATGTACAAAAAAATCTATGAAGAACTATAACTCTAAACAAGAAAGGATACATCCTCTAAATAATGAACTATTCAACAAACTAGAACAAATGTCTAAGTTTGAAAATGGAGGACATAGATAAATGAAAATCCCACGGAAGCCCAAGATTGTGGGATCACCCTTGAATTTGAAGCAATGATTACCGATCATGTAAGCGAGGTCTGTCAATAGTCGCATCAAGATTTGTTGTGCTCAACAAAAATAGGAGCAAGTGCAGTATCAGTACACAATCACAATATACTAATAAGATCATTCGGCTATCCCACTAGAGTTACATAGAAAGTCAAGTAACATTATAATCACATGCCTATATATTAACATATATAACATTTTCAACACGAAGAATCAACAACACATTTAACACTTATTATCACATCATTGGTCCTCTCGTGGAACCCCAACCCAAATAATTAGCCTACCATAACATGGTAATCCGATACCATATTTATGTCGGAACGTGGAAATCAAATCAAATATTATGCAAAAACATTGAAATTTGATTCAAAGTTATGTCTGAACGTTGCAATCCGATCAAAAAATTCGCCGCAATGTGACAATCTGATCTATGTTTGTGCTGAAATGTAGTAGCGGATCCCAAACATATACCACAATCACAAGATTGTTATCAAGATCATACATATATATCATGATTCCATTGAAACATATACAAGTATAACAATTAATCAAGAAAATGCATACACCACACAAACATAGAATCACAAACATTACCTACCTCGAAAAATCTTTAAACCCTAAGAAACTTGATCATTCAATTTCCGAATTTGTTCTGCTTGTTCTTGGTCTAAAGCATTCACAATAACAGAGAAATCAACAAACACACACTAATTACTGAAAATTATAACAATTCTATGGGTCCTAAATAAAACCCATGATCCCAACTAACCAATTAAGGATTTCTCCCCTATAGAATCCATAACAAAACCCTTTCACATCTTTATTAACCCATTCTATTATATTCTACGGATTGAAAATTGTTTTAGGGAGTAAAAAAGCTTACCTTTAGCCTCAAAAATTGTGAAAATGAGTAGAAATTGGCTTGGGTCATGTCTGGCACACCAAAGAGGCCCTCATTCCGGTGTTGTAGTGGCGCCAGAGCGACTTAAGTTCCAACAAAAGCGGAAATTTTCAGTTCCGTCGCAACCGCCACAACACCCAAAACAAGAAGTATCAGCCCCGCCATAGTGACAAAGATCCTACAACAACATCACAAATTCAACGAGAGAGCTTTTCAAAGTATTCTGAAATTTTTATTATTTACAACACACATCTAACCCACGATGCTCAGAAAAATACGCGTTACGCTATGTTTGATTCCCAGAGATCTAGAAAATACAATTCAATTATGTTAACTTGCATGGGTATATTAATGAGTTAACTAAATACTCACGTAATGAAAATCATAAATGGTTCAACCGATTGATACAAGATTTCTCTACACTTTAGTGATTCTGATTTTCTTCAAAGCTGGACAAGATTGGGAATATACAAATACTACTAAAAAGTTATTCCGACTCCAAATTTCCCCCGTTGGGATTTCTAAAACGACATGAACTAGTCGTTAATAAAAAAATACCTGAAAGAAAAAGATCATGTTTTAATAACAGTTGAAACAATGCAAAGAATATTAAACAGATTACAAATTAAATATCATGAAATCACGAATTCAAATAATTTATCAATCCCTCCAACAAAAAATGAACCTCCCTATAACGAGTTCTCGCCATTCTCCTGACAATTTAGTGTTTTTTTTTCAACTCTTTTAATGACGTTTATATAGATGGCCTTAGGGTTTAGAGTTACATTAACTTATAGACCAACCCATTTAGCTAGCATCCCTTTGAACTCATGTATATATTCAAAAGTAATTTACTTTTTTTCCGTTCATTCCAATAGAATTTGTCATTTGCAAGGTTTATGTGCTCCGTATCTTTTATATATTAACTTAGTATATGTTATGTTTCTTGATTAAAAACTTTATTTATATATTTATTTAGTAACTTTCTTGTGTGATCAATTTGTTTTAATATGGTTCAAATTTTTGTTGTTCTTCTCACTTTTCATTTTTAATTCATTACATGAACAATTTATTTATTTTTTAATGAATCTTTTCTATGAAATTTTATTTATTTATGTTTAATATATTTTAACAGCTTGCAAGAAAAGCGTAACGAGTAAGATATTAAACGAAAATGGAATATTTGTCCGTAATGCAGTATAGATTTAGGTATTGCCCCTTGCAGAAAATCAGGTTTATATTATTCTCCACGTAAAATATTCTTAATTCTTAGTCATAATGTTAATTTTTTTTTTTTCACCAAGTAAGTTTTACATAATAAGTATAAAAATTGTATTCGTAAAGTGGAACAGATAAGGTTATATTTGGGGAGTAAAATAATATTTTCTTTTAATTATAGTTTTCTACCAAAAAATGGTATATTATAAATTATTCACTATATCGACTTGCATTATTTTTGGTCTAATTTTCAAAAATGTATTTTTAGTTTTAAAAATTTGATCTATTTGTAGCTGGCTAATTAATACTATTATGTGGCAAGAAGCCGTACAGAAACACAACTAGTTTTATATGGCCTTGACAAGAGCACTTATGTCACTACAATGGTAGAGGTGAATCTATCATTTTATTTTTAAGGGTTCTAGATTCTAAAAGGAAAAACATTAGCTTATTAAGCTTTCGATACAATGTTTATACTCCCACCGTACTATTTTATGTTACAGTGTTACTCTTTTTGGTGTCCAACAGTATTTAATAAAACAAATGTTGAATCATTAGCTATGTTTAATTGGAGTACTTTTCGTTGTAGTCTTTAAATCTATACACATTTTATTTTTCAAATTTAAAGAATATGTATTCGAATTTACAGTTTCAAGTCTTATAACTTCACATATTATAGTTCCTTATAATGTTTAATATTAATGCCTGATCGCCAAATGTGAGGGATCGGAAACATATTCTAAAATAAAAGAGGAGAATTAATTGACGTTGGACTAAAAAAATATCCAATAAAAGTGAATATTAAATGTTAGCTCCTAAGGATATTCATATTAATTATATTGCAGACATGCTCATTGTTAATTCACCATCACCTACTCCTCTTGTTGTTTCTTCAAGCTTGAGGATAAATGATGAATCGATTTCTTCTATATTAAATACTACACTACTTGTTGTTGGTCATCAAATTTTGAATGAGCACACTCATCCTCTACCTCTATATAGCCAATCTATGTTTTAAAACAAAATTAATGATTGCCACAAAACTTAGCAGAAGCACAAATTTACCAATTTTTTAATGAATCGGTAAGAAAGAATGACAAAAATTAATTTTATAAAAAAATAAAATCTGTAAAAGTACCACAATCTGGAAAATAAGAACTATAAAATATCAAGGATAATAAATGCATAGTGTCCCCTTAAGGAAATTATGTCCCTCTAGTATACGAGGATTGATTTGAAATATGTCCTTCCTGGATAAAGTGATCTCAATCACCATCGTATTGATACCCAAAACCCTGGTGTCAGTGAACCACTCAAGAGCAACAAAGTACGCTAAGAAACTTTATGTAGAAGTAGAAGCAGAAGAGATCAAACAAATCATAAGGAAAAAATCTGATGAATGAATGGTATTTTTAGGCAAGAGGAACATGTTCTGAAAGTTTGCAACCCTTTCAGAATCCACACGACCATTATGAAAGTTTGCAACCTTTAAAATGGTCTTGGCTGTTCATGAAAGTTGCTACCTTTCAGAACAGTTATTTCTAAACAGTGGGAAACTAAAATAAAACCTGGAATGATTTTAAATAAAATAGGTCATGCAAATCCCACTCAGGTAAGGTTAATCAACTAAAAAGTTGAAACATTTCGGTTAATCTAAACTAAATATTTGAAAACACCGATGTTATCAACTAATTAATTGAACACATTTTGACCATTTAACAAAATTTAATTTATTAATTAAATAAATAGGTATATAAGTAAAATAAACTTTGTCCAAAAATTAATCTCTCGATAATTTTCTAAAGCCGAAGTTGAAGCCGAGCCGAGCGAGCGATGACGATGAGGCACGAGCGGGGTCCCTCCTTCCAACCCTTTTAACAATTAATAGTAGTGTTTCTACATTTAAACTTTCTTATTTTTCATTCTGCCACCAATTTGGGACAAATGTCTTTCAATAAAGTATAAGAGGACTTTTCAAGTTCCCAACTCTTCAAGTTACTCTCTTTTCATTCCCTTTATTTCCCATTAATTCTTGCTACAAACGTATCAATCCCCCACATTAATGGGGAATGGTTATAATATCGAAACGCATGGACAAATGTGTACTTCAAAGGCAAGGATTAATTGCATCTGGATAAGTAGGTTTCCCCTTGGACTTTCCATAGTGAAGATATGTCGAATATACTCGGTCAATCGGTATATGCAATATCTTTGAACTGTCGATCTTTGGTGTATACCTAGACAACCATATGTTACACAATTAACCCTTTACTCTTTATGGTTCTTACTGTTATGTTCGTTTGATCATGAAAGTCTCATGGTTTCATGAGTGTATGGATAATAGGCTTTACATAAAATTCTCTTTGAAGCGGCTTACACTTCATAGTCACATAGGTGATTTCTAACCGTGTCATCTCCTAGATACTCTATTTAGTTAAATTTTTCAAACTTAGCAAATCATCAAGGGATAATTCCCAAATACCCCCTCGACCTATGCCCGAAATCTCAGAGACACACTTATACTATACTAAGGTCCTATTACCCCCCCAATCTTATTTTATTAATAATTTTTTACCCCTTTTTACCCTATGTGGCACTATCTTGTGGGCCCAATGATGGTTGACTTTTTTTTTCAAACTAGTAACACGTAAGCTAAAAAGGGGTAGAAAATTACATATAAAATAAGTTCAGGGGGTAATAGGACCTTAGTATAGTATCAGTGTGTCTTTGGAATTTCGGGCATATGTTGAGGGGGTACTTGTGCATTTTACCAATCATCAATAACCAAAATCTTTATTAACTAATTAAAAAGTCTTAATCTTGTTCCTGAACATTGTTTTCATTATGAGAATGGTTTGAGTTTATTGACAATATTGAACCGTTACTCACAACTTTTTTTTTCTCCTTGAATCTAGCTCTTGAGATATCCAGTTTTCATGATACATTTATCATCATGCTGGCTTGTCCTAATCCGTAAAGTCATTTCCTTAGATGATCTTTCAACTACCACTATCACTAATCCTTTTGTTAGTGAACCTGACACATTATGACTTGGCTTTAAATAGTCAATTGTGATAATTCCATTAGAGAGTAGTGGTCTTACAGATTTATGTCTCTGTCGTATATGATGGTCTTAATAGCATTTATATCGTCAATATTTTTACTCATTATTAATATGTCATCAACATATAGAAAAACCATAATTCATCATTCTGAATGTTTTAAATATCAACACACTTACCACATTCGTTAATCTTGAATCCATTAACAAATATTGTTTGGTTAATCGTCAATATCTTTACTCATTATTAATATGTCATCAACATACAGAAAAACAAAAACTTCATCATTCTGAATGTTTTAAATATTAACACATTTACCACATTCGGTAATATTGAATCAATTTACAAATATTGTTTGGTGAAATTTAGCATGTCATTGTTTGGGTGCTTGCTTGATACCATAAATCAATTTTACAAAAGCAATTTTACAAGTGCGAACACTTTCTTTTCTTTACTAGTAACTACAAACCCTTCAGGTTGTGCCATGTAAATTTATTCCTGCAACTCTCCATTAAAGAAGATTGACTTTACATCCATTTGGTGAATTTTAAGATCATACACTGCCACTAATGCTATAATATCCGAATTGATATTATTGTTACTGAAGAGTACGTGTCAAAATAATCCAGACCTTCTTTGTTTCTATATCGTTTAACTACAACACTAGCCTTATGTTTGTATATATTACCATCATCTTTTATTTTCCTTGTCAAGATCAACTTTGATCTTAAAGTTTTATTTCCTGGAGGAAGATCAGTCAATTTCCAAGTATGATTCCTTAAAGTTGATTTGATCTCTGTATTGACAGCTTCTATCCAATAACTTGACTTATACGAAGACATAACTGCTTTGAATGTTTGAGACTCATTTTCAAGTAATAGTGCCACAAAATATGGTCGGAAAAAAGTGGGTTTGCGTTGGAGAGTGCTACAACTAGGATCCTCACTAGGTCATTTAGGTTTTTCACTTGTCGACTCGCATTCAGTTTTATACGGATAAATGTTTCAAAAAACTCTCCATTAACATACTCAATCATCGTATTTGCATGAATCTGAGGATTATCATATTTGTGAACCAAAAACCGACAGGCCTTGCTGTTTACCACATATCCAATAAATAAACAATCTACCGTTTTGGATCAAATTTTCACAATTTTGGGTAAAGGAACCTCTACCTTTGCTAGACACCCCCACACTTTAAAAATATTTAAAGTTCAGTTTTATTCCTTTTAACAACTCATATGGAATTGATTGTGTTTTTCTATGGGGTACCCTATTGAGTATCTTATTACCCGTAAGGATGGCTTCTCCCCAAAGGTCTCATGGTGAACAAGAATTGATCATTAAGATATTTATGATTTCCTTTAATCTTCTGTTCTTCTATTCTACCAAACCATTTGACTTTGGTGTATCGAGTGTAGTAGTTTGATGAATAATACCATATTCCAAACATATCCCTGCAAAAGGAGATTCGCATTCTCCGCCCCTATCAGTTTGAATCATTTTTATCTTTAGATTCAATTGGTTTTCCACTTCATTTTTATATTTCTTAAATGCTTTAATTGTTTCATCCTTACTATTAAACAAATACACATAACAAAATTAAGTGCAATCGTCAATAAAAGTTATGAAATACGTTTTTTTTCATCACGAGATGGTGTGGACTTCATATCGCATATATTTGTGTGAATTAGGTCTAATGGTTTTGAATTTCTTTCAACAAAATTGTAAGGATGTTTAACAAACTTTCTTTCCACACAAATTTCACATTTCTATTTATAAAATTTAAAATCAGGCAATACTTCTAAAGTAACCTATTTTTGTAAGTCTCTGTAATTTACATGTCCCAAACGGGCATGCCATAAAATATTTGACTCCAAAAAGTAAACAGAAGCAAAATTCGTATTAATACTATCAACAACCATTACATTAAGTTTGAAAAGGTCCTCATTAAGGTAGCCCTTTCCAATGAACATCTAATTCTTACTTATTGCAGCTTTATAACAAACTAGGACACACTCAAACCCATTCTTAACGAGTAGTGTAAAAGAAACTAAATTCTTCATAATAGTAGGGACATGTAGAACACGTTTCAAAGTCAACACCTTGGTGGATGTCAATTTAAACATTACTTTCACAATTCCTACAATCCTTGTTGTTGTTGTGTTTTCCATGAAAAAATCTTCATCGTACTCAGCAAGAGTGTACATTTAAAAGTCTTGTTTCATAGAGCTTATAGGTAGAATGACACCTGAGTCACGAAAAAACTCCTCGGGATTTCCTACTAAGGGCATCTTCCATTTCTTCCATGATGTTTGCTTGACTTTTGCCTTTTCCTTTGTCTTTTTCTATGTCCTTTCTCGGAGCACGACAGTCACAAGACACATGACAAGCCTTACAAGAGTTGTAACAGTTTCCTTTGTATTTCTTCTTGTCCTGTTCTGACATCTATCTGTTGGACTTCTTTCCAAATTTTTCTTTGGTAGGAGCTTCTTCAACAATATTAACTACAATCTTTGTTTTACTCTTAAAGACTCCTTTTTTTGCCCTTTTCTTATCTTGCTCAATATCTGTCACGAACGAAGTCTAAACGTTGGACGGTACCGACACTCAAAGACCATTTTTTCCCCTAGAGAACCCTCACCCTCGCTGCCTACATGTGGAAGACTAACTTAAGCATGCAAAAGCTTAAAATTGAAATAAGATTCAATAAACTAAACTTTACAAATCCTTAACTCAAATGAAAAACTCTGAATAAATGGAATCCTCTATAAGAAACGAGGGTCACCATATCTAACTTGAAGTCATGGTGATATCAACAGAACTCCTCTTAATGATACATTATACATGTGTCTGCATCATGAGAAGATGCAGGCCAATCGGCTCAGTACGTGGAATGTACGAGCATCTAAAGGGAATTCTAAGGCATAACATAAGCTTTATAATTGAATAAAAAGAAAACATACTCACCTCTTTTCAGTTCAACTCAAAGCAATAATAAGATATTCAACTCAAAGATTAGATATTCAACTCAAAGATTAGATAATCAACTTCAAATATATGATACTTGATTGAGAGAAGCACAGACAAACTCAAGAAACTCAACTTAAGGTACTTAACTCGAAATACCTAACTCATGATACTTAACTAAACTCATTTAAATATAAATCAGTTTTAAAAAAGTGCAATATAAAGAAAATCTATCTAAAAACATTATGTCAACTCTGTGCTTATAACAAGGATACAACATAACTTTGAAATGCATATAAAAATACAATAACTTATGTATATAAAAATACAAGTATAGAACCTAAACTGCCTAGTGGAGTACATGTAATCGACAACCATCACTTAAAAGATATAGTGATGATACATCGTAACTCAGCCCACCGCAGCCTCCCATTCTATCCTTGCCATGGTATCTAGTGAACTGATGTTAATATTTAAGCAAAACTTTAATTACTTTCTAAAAATCACTCATTACGATGAACGATTCAAGTCTTAGCTAAAAAAAATTTCTGAGGTGTTACATTTTGTCGCCCTTGGGATCATTCGTCCTCGAATGACGACTGCACGGGGTATAAGATGGTTTGCTCTTACTAAGTTCTACTTCTAATGGTACACTATAAATATATTCAAACTTAACCTAAATCCTTAGGTTCTTGTTCTATACCTCTCTATTGGAATCTCATCCCAACACTATTACTCTGTATCGCCAGCTTGCTCATCTCAAGAATCCACCTAATCTTTAAAAACACCACACTAAAGGTTAGTAATCTAACAACTCCATGGAATCCTGCTAACCATCCTTAAGAAATTCTCAACACATGACTTGATTTCTCATCTTATAATCTCCCCCGTAAGTTTATTGTTTACACTTATAAGCTATGGACCTATTCTACATCTCCATATGGTGTACATTCTCTTTAATGTTCTTTTATTCTTATGATGTAGCCTCACTTCAGTTCCCTTATCTAAAGGTTTGGGTATCTCACTTGTACAACTCCCATACATTGCTGCAACATCTAATTATTCACCTACACTATTTAAAGTCTACAAGATCAAATCCCATGAATGACCTCATCACCCTCATATTATTATTCTTTTGATCATGAAACTCATCTCAAATTCAAGCTTAATTTGAATTACAATTCTCGAATGTAAATACGATTGCTCACTTACTATACAATAACTCATTACTACTATCGCTATTTGGAAACACTTTCCCACTATGACTTCATGACATTTAGTCAATAATTACCTCTCAGTGAGCATACTCCGAATTACCATCACATTCCACTTCACAAAAGTACTGCTTACTCACTTACTTCATATTATCTCTCAAATAACTCTTATCTTCCTCTGAACAACATGAGGTTCTCCTTTCAAAATCCATAATCCAAGATTAATCTATTACATTATGAATATATATATATATATATATATATATATATATATTTATGTATATATATATATATATTCACCACTCACCACATGGTCATTATGAACACAGTGACATATTCTCATAATCCTTTTTTAGTTAAGGTATATTCTAACTTGTATTGACTGTGAATACTTACTCTACCTACTATCTTGACCTTTTCACAACTCTTTACTTCATAGTCTACCAGAAAAGGAAACCTTATCATTACTAACTTACTAGGTACATTACTATTGTAACATAGTTTATCATAACACCATCTCCCATACTTAGATTACTAAATCTATGCATACTTTCCTTTAACTATGGCTCTTTCACTAGTCCTGCTCATGATCTCATAACTCATGCTACTCTTTTGGGTGAAAATCATACCCAAGCTCTAAACGTACTTCTTAAAAAAGGACTTAGATGAATCAAGGCTTAAAGGAAAGAGAACAACTCACTTTTACCTCAAACGCACGGTTCAAAAGAAAATTGGTGCATTCCTATGATACTAAACACTTCACTTACTCATGGACTTCTATTAAGCCCCTCTAGAATGTCGTTACTATCTCAAGACTCTTGCTAAAAACAACTCATCCATAAGGATCTTTAAACTTTACTTTTCAATGACCTCGAGTATGATGGGTAGTTGAATGAATCTGAGAATGCATCAGTTAGAATAGATTTGTATGACGTAGATCTTATGCATGATAAAGAGTATGAAAGAAGGGAAAATTTTCCTAAATTCCTATAGTACCTCATTCGTAGAAGTGGGACCTCACGGCCATAAATAAGATCCTATTGACACGGCTTCATAGACACTCTAGGAAAATTTTTTTAATTTTGTGCTCTCATACAAAGTTTGTCATGACCCGAGTCTACACCTTGGTCGTGGTGGGAACTCAAAGAACGTTGTTGGTTCCCAAGAGAACCCTCACCCTGGACGAATACAAGCGGAAGACTAACATAAGCATCCAAAAGCTTAAGACTGAAATAAGATTAAATAAACTCAACTTTACAAAGCTTTAACTAAAATGAAAAAGTGTCAATAGAATAATGTATTCAACTCGTCATATAATAGGCAACTTAAGACTTTAAAACATTTCACAAAATAAATGAATAATAAGGAATCCTCGACTATACTGACTATCTATGAAGCCTCAACTAATAAAGATAGAAGTCGGGACAAACCCACGACCTTCTAACTGCTGAAAGTTAATGGAATCCTCTAGAATGAAGGAGGCTCACCATAGCTAACTAGAAGTCCAAGTGATACCAACAAAACTCGTGTTTATGATGCTGTATACTTGTTTTTTCCTTGTGAGAAGATGCAGGCCAATTGGCTCAGTACGTGGAATGTACGATCATGTAAGGGGAATTCTATGGAATAAAATAAGCTTGATACTTGAATAAAAAGGAAACATACTTACCTCTGTTAATCTCAACTTAAAGAAAGAATAAGATACTAACTTAAATATTAGATATTCAACTCAAATAAAAGATACTCAACTTCAAATATATGATAGTTGACTCAATAAAGAAACTTAAGATACTCAACTTAAGGTACTGAAGTCGAAATACCCAACTCAAGATACTTAAATCAACTCATTTAAATAAAAAGCAATTTAAAACTCATGAAATATAAAGAAAAGTTGTTTTAAAACATTATGTCAACTCTATCCGTATAAGAAGGATACAACATAACTCTAAAATATATATGAAAATACAATAACTGATGTACATAGATGTACTACAACTTCTGTAGGAGCTTCTCATACCAACAACCATCACTTCAAAGTTATAGTGATGATACATTGTTATTCAGCCCATGCTACACGGCCATCCTAATTTTGCTAGGGTATAGGACCTACACTGCCTAATTCATCCGCTAGTAAACTATGAAGAGGGTTCATCTAAAAAGTATGACCCTTTTCTAACCATGATGGTGACATGGTTTACATGGAGATTTGATTTATCTGAACTCGCATCCCCACATCGGTGCTGAATACTACTCTCACAAAATATATATATATACTTGATCTTATGTTTTTAAGACATATTATTTCTGTGAATTGAAATAGTGCTCAAAACATAGCTTTAAAAAAGATTCTTGGAAATCGAACTTTCCTCTTTCATCTATTATAACTAGCCATAGAATATGCGGAAGTCTAGCTTCCCTTCATTATGAAAAGTTTGAAAACATTTTGTTTAAACTCTTAGGGACTACTTAGCTCTCTTATAACTCTTGAGAAGTGAACTTAACTTGATACTCTTTGCTTACATTAAACTTAACTATTAGGGAATACTTAGTTTCCTCGTAGTTTTTGAGAAACACATTAAACTCTTTACTTTTTATTGACTTGAACTTTAAGTCTTTTAAAACAAAGTGAAAATGTTTGTGAAAAACTTTAGAAAACTTTATAAATTTATTTTGACTTGCTTCTTAACTTCAAGACTTGGCGCTTAACTTCCTTTAATTGGAATATGTATTCAAGGATCATGATCTCATGTTTATGGATGATTCTATGATTTTCAACATGGAGGGTTCATGGGGAATTATGACCACGAACTACTCAACTCAAGTACTCAAAGGCACTTCTTCTCTCAAGAATGTTCAACTTATGGGGTCAATGTGGTATTATGGGCATGAACAATTACACTTAAAGACTTCAAAGGTAACATGTAATAATCACATGATTAGGAATTAATCTCAAAGATAAACTAAGAACTCAATACTTAAAGGCTTACAACTTGAAGATCCTACTTATTTGAAGAATGCCCAACTTGCGAAGTTCATGCAGAATTATTGGCATGAAACAACATGACTCAAACATCAACATAAATAAATGGACTCATGCATATGAATCTTCTAATTCTCCTATTTACTTCCTCAAACTTAGTTCAACCAATGATGGATCTCAAAGAATTCACAATTGAACTTAAAGGCTTTCTTGAGCATTACTCTTAGCTCTCTATTAAATGTTAATTATGAATTCAAGAGTTTTGGTTCATTAAATGGAGGATCTCATGATTATAAGGTCATGAATAAATTCTTTTCATACTCATATTAATTTAATTGAGTCTTGAAATAAGTTACATGAAGTTGTAGAAGAGTCATCAATTGGACTTAGAAGGAGTTTCTTAGAACGTTTGAAATAATCCTCAAAATCATAACTCTCAACTCTTCTTTGAATTTGAACTATGAATTCAAGGTTATGATAATGTTAGGACTTTTTTTTAGTGTTTCGTAGTAACTTAGATTAGTTAGAATCTAAAAGGAATGAATGACACATTAAAAAAACTCAAACGGAGCAACCGTAGGCAAACTGGACTGAGCAGACGACGCTGGGGCTATTGATGGGGCGGAGCTCCATCCCTTGATGGACAGAGATGGGTTTGGGGTGCTCTTGTAGGCGCACGGTGCTAGGCCCTTACCCAGAATTTTTGTCAAGCACTTTTGCTATTTTTCTCTCCCTAAATCGCGTAAATTCTAACAGATTCTTCCCCAATCACTTAGATTCGATTACCTAACTTAACTACACTCTAATATACTTGAAAAAACACTAAAATTACTCAATTTTATCCCCAGAAATCATCAGAATTCATACACAACAAGATTTAGAATGAACTTTAAGGACATCTTTCAAGTACTCATCAAAAACTCTAATATTTAAACTTTAAGCATGAACTCTGATAAAAATACATGATTGACATGTGGGTAAACTAATCCAACAATATGGAAGCTTACATACCTCTTAGGTATTAGACCCATGTCGACATTCTATAACAAGACGTAAGAATCTTGACGAACGCTTGATCTTCTTCTCTTTTCTCTTCTTGCCTCTTCCTGAACTCTAAACTAAAACCATATTCGTATTTTTGGATTATAAAAATGAACCTAAAAGGATTATAACCTTAAAATATGACTAAAAACGAATTAAACTTGATTGGGTAAGGAAAGGACCAAATACCCCTAACTATTTTCGGCTAAATTTCCTTAACTGGACAGCCTAACTTTAAAAGGTCATATTTCACTAATACGAACTCCAAATTAATCAAACTTGGTGGTTTTGGAAAGATAATTCAAATATATTTTGAATAGTATCTTGTAGTGAACCTAACCCATCTTGTACTAGGATTTATGTTCGTTTGAAGTTGATCCAAAACTCATACTTTGCTTATCTCTACATTTTTTAGATTTTTGTTATTTCCAATTTAATTCTTTATGGAACTCAATGTATTAAGTATAGTCTATGACCTTAACAGTTAAGAAAATTTTAATTACATTGTAAAAATCACTCAATACGATGAAAGTCTCAAGTCTTAACTAAAAAAAAATTGAGTGTTACAATCTTTACCTGAATCACAAGATCTTCAAGCTTCATTTCCTTATGGTTATCCTTTAGATAATACTTGAAGTCGTTTCATAAATGAGGAAACTTCTTGATCATTGCAGCCACTTGAAAAGGTTCATTTACTACCATATCTTCAGCAATCAGATCATAGAAAATAACTTAAATTTCATGCACTTATGATACACCAGTTTTACTATCGATCATTTTGTACTCTAAAAACTTTGTGAACATAAGCTTTTTAAGGCATGCATATTCTGTCTTTTATTTCTTCTCAAATCCATCCACAAATCTTTTGAAGTTCCCATTGCACCATAGACATTATATAACTGATTCTCTAAAGCACTCAGAATGTAGCCTTTACATAGGAAGTATGCATGTTTCCATGCTCCAATAATCATGATTTTTTTCTATCTGGCATTTCAGCAGTAGAAACTGGAGTTTCTTTGCTGGTAAATTTTTTGCATATCAAGAGTGGTATGCCATAAAAATACATGTTGCTGCCATCCATTGAAATTCAAACTAGAGAATTTACATGGTTTCTCATTTTTTTTGTACAACAGTTCAGGTTGGTGCTGCAACAACCACTATAACATTATTGTTTTCTAGTTTTGATAAACAAAATCGATAAAGTCTTAGCAAGAAATAAATCAAAATTGCAAACTCAAAGGAGTACACAACCAAGAAGGTTTTTGCTTCCGCCAAAAACACATATTAAAATAATAATTTCGTTCAACTTGTTGTCAATCTATATTTTAAAACAGAATTACTAATTCCAACAAAACTTTGCAAAAACACGAAGTTACAAAAGTTTTAATGAACCAACAAGAGAGATGAACTAAAATTAATTTACAAAAAAAAATCTTTAAACGTACGAGAACTTGAAAAATAAGAAAAGAAAAATATCAAGGCCACTGAATTCATAGTGTCCCCTTAAGGAAATTATTCCCCTTTAGTATTCGAGGTTTGATTTGGAATATGTTCTCCCAAGATAGAATGATCAAAATCACCAACGTATTGATACCCAAAACTCGTGCGCCAGCGAACCACTCAACGGCAATAAAGTACACAGAGAAACTTTGTGCACAAGAAGAAGAAGACGAAATAAAAAATCATACGGAAAAATTCTAACGAAAAAATGGTATTAATAAAAAAGAGAAACCGGTTCCTAAAGGATGCTACCCTTTCAGAATACACACGGCCAATTAATGAAAGTTCGCAACCTTTCAGACGATCATGATTGTTCCTGAAAGTTGCAAACTTTGAGGACAATCATTTCCAAACAGTGGGAAATTTAAATAAAATAGGGAAGGATTTCAATTAAAATGGGTTGCACAGATCTGAGTCAGGACGGGTTAATAAAATAAAAAATTGAAGCGTTTCGGTTAATCTCAATTAAATATTCAACACATTTATGTTATCAACTAATTAATAGAAAAGTTTTTGCCAATTAATATAATTTAATTAATTAAAAATATATTTAAATAAATATTCCAAATAAACTTTGTCCAAAAATAATCTCTTGATCGATCATTTTCTAAAGATGAAGCCAAAAACGAGTCGAGTGAGCGATGACGATGACGGCACGAGGGGGGTCCCTCTTTCCAACCCTTTTAATAATTAATAGGAGTGTTCTATATTTGAACTGTCCTATTTTTCTTTCAACCACTAATGAGAAAGAAATGTCTTTTCATTGAAGCATAAGAGGACTTTTCAAGTTCCTCTCTTTTCAATCCCTCCATTTCAATTAAATCTTGATACATACCGAACATCTGTCTCTACCTGTTCCACTTCAAGTAATTCTACTCGATATGACATGTTTATATGAAACCTTATCATCATCAATGGAAGGAATTTATTTCTCCATTTTCCTTAAACTTTTAGCAGCAACAACTCCAGGAGGAGGAGGAGGAGGTGGTGATACTTGAATATCAATGAGCATGTCGGGACTTTTATTCATTGCAATATCCTCCAGGGGGAATATGTTGGGTTGGCCTTTTTTGAATATTTAAATTAATCCACGGTCCATAAATTAACTTCTTTTACATGACAATATGTCTCTAACCCCTTGAACTTGGTAATCAGGCCTAAAAACATAGCATTATACGAAGTTATATAAAAAAATTTGCACACATTTATATTTTAGATTAATGAACTTATAGTGTTGTCTAGTTATTCAACATAAACCTAGACTTAAAATATTGTACCTTTGTTTGAAAATTTTACTTGTAATATGTACTTTCTTTATCTCAAATTATGTGAAAAGGTATGGAGTACTGAAATTAAAAAATCTTAGTTTGACTAGGAATTCGGGCATATATTCTTCATTTTTTGAAATAAAAATGTATACACAAAATTTCTTCAAATGAACATAGCGAATGAATAAAAATATTTTATAAAATAAATTGCTTGATTCCTCAAATAATAACACTTTAACATGAAATAGGATGAACTTAGTATAAATAATAAATCCATATAACATGAACCAAATCGAAAAATGAAGCCAATATCAAACAACAATGGCCTTTTTTAGATTTTAAAAAAGATTGGTGTGTTGATCAATCTTGATACAAACTTAACTTTTTTTATTAAGTACATGTTGTTTTTCATGAACATAGGAATAAAATATTATATGTCAAGATAAATAATTATTCAATATAAAATCAAACAAAAAAAAATTGTTTAACTCTCTAAACAATAAAACCTTCACGTAAAATAGCATGAAGAAATAATATAGATCTCTCTATTCTACGGTATTTGATAAAATTTTCGTGTCTTTCAAAATAAAATTTATCTATTAGAAGTACAAAAACAACAGATATATAAAAATATATAATAATTTAAAAATAATACAGTATAAAATTATCAAAATTAGCGAACAAAACTGATTTTTTGTGAAGGTACAATACCTAAATTTGTATTACATTTTCAACAAACTTTCACTTTCTCTTGTTCTACCTTCCTCATTATGCAATTCTTTCAAACTATGAGAAAAATATTAAACATAAAATAATCAAATTAAATTAAAGAAAAAAATTGGTATACAATAATTTTTTTTTCCACTAATATAAAAAAATATAATGAATTAACAAATAAAAAGTGAAAAGAAAGAAAAGAGAAAAATATTGAACCATATTGCAAAAGTCACCTCTTTTAATCTAACATCTCAAATTAATAATACACGAAAATATAGCAGTGTTAATGACTAGGGCAAATTGCAATAAATTGATCATTGTTGTGCTTCGTTTTTCTCAAAATGGGTTTTAATCATGATCTAACAACTCTTTTGGGACTTTTAAATCTTTTGAAAAGTCTCCACCTAACGAATTGATGTGTTGGGCCACTTATCTAACCTAGATAAATCTAACTATGGTCAACTTACTAGAGATCAGGGTAAGGATTCAAATCACCTCGAGGGGAAGGTTATAGAAATCTCTCGATGTCCACAAATCTATATCCCAACTCTATCTCATGCAACTTATGTGAGGATTAAAAGTCGAAAGTATGGTCGCTTCATTTAGGTTATTTAATTTAAACATGCCAACTACGTGATAAAAAAATATTATAAGCTTTATTATTTTAATTAATAATTTAAGCATGCGAGACTAGGTGATAACATAATATAAAACATAACAAATACTAAGCAAATAATAAAGGAAAAAACAAGGTGACCGAAATTACACAATTAAATAGTCAAGAGAAAAATATTATTTTATTTAATAAGCTACCCCAAATAAATATAATTACAAAACATAAATTAAAAAGGAAGGAAACTGTAAAAGACTTTACGGATAAGCGTTCGGCTTCTGTATAGGGATAGACAAAACAAATGTTTGTCTTTTACGGTTTGACGCAAATGTCACCATCTCTGTAGGGCCTAAACTACCCCTCCCCAGCACCGCACACATAATGTTCTAAAAGGTGTCTAGCGGCCCTACTGAATGTCCCAAGGCATTGGACTACTATTTAATGAGGTTTTAGACCAATATAAAAATATATTCTCCTATAGGCCCCCTAGACATCATGTTAAACAAAGACCATGAGATGTTAGAACATAAATCCTACATTGACCTCTAAATTTTATTAAACATGCTTTCAAACACACATAGTTGAAATGTTCTAATGCTAGGTGTGTGTGTGCAAAAAAACAACATAATAGTAAAGATTAATGAACAAGTAATAAAACTATATTTACAAGCAGAATATTAGAAGAGCCAAAGATTTATTTAATATAATTTTAATTTGAAAGATAGCAGTTTCACATTGGCATTGATATATTAGCTGGTTTTAAGTGGCAAAACATTATTCAAAATACAAAAATTATTTATTGACATATTTGAACAGGGAAATAAACATGCTGAGAAAGATTTCACTTCTTATTTTAAGTGTCGCGAATTTAGAAGTAGCTGATTTGCAAAAAAGGATTAATTGATTTTCACATTGGAGGAAAGTTTATTTACCAAGAAGATTAGCATGCAGGAGCGAAAGATGAGTTATTAATGTATGGTGGAAGAAAAAAGCATAAAAACAACTCATAAGTTATTTAACATGCTAGTAAATAATTAATTTATTTTAAATGGCAAAAAACAACTGCAATATAGAAATAGTTTGAGTAGGCAATAAATATGCAAAAAATTATCATAATTTTTCAACATGCTAAAAATTACTTAATAATACCTAAGAACATGATTTTAAAAGATTGAAATATTACACAGATTGCATAATTTGTATAGCCATGATTACTAATCAATTTTCATGCTAGAGAATATTTAACCATAAACCATAATTTATGAGAATTGAGTAAACATGCAAATATTAAAATGCAAAACATATAGACATGATTTATTTTGTAAAAAGCATTAAAGTGTATATGCTGTTTATATTTCCCAAAATATGCCGTTAAATGAGTTACCCAAATTAATTGTTATATCCTAAATAGGATCTCTAAACAAACTAATATGATCGCAGTTTATTAAGTACAAAAGAGTCAAAATTTATGCAACGTTAGATCATATATGCATGAGATCTAATTTTATTTAGAAACAAATATTTGCTACATTTTTCTCATATAGGGAACATTCATTACACTCGTTGGAAATTACAATAGACAAATACAAACCAATAGTTGATTGAAGATGATTATTAAGGAGATATTACAATTTTTTTTGCATTCTTCAAGTAATTTATACATAGCCAGATTTTATAGCAATAACACCTAATCAATAAAATAAAATAAATCAGAAATAATTAACAACTAATTTCCCCTTACCCTTGAACGATCCCCTGAATATTTTATACATAGTAGAGAATTAGAGTTATAAACATATAACAAGACAAATAATGAACAAGTGACCAAAATATACAACATTAAAATTAAAAAAAATAGCTCCAAACAAAATTCTCTCATAGGCACTCTTCAACATCTTTAACTCTAAATTCAAAACATGTGAGAAAAGATAATGCTATATATATATATATATATATATATATATATATATATATATATATATATATATATATATATATATATATATATATATATATATATATATATCCCCGTATTTTAGAAATGACAGTTGAATGACCAACATGTAATCTATATTGTAACAAGAGTACTGTCAATTGTACTATAAGCCTAAACCAACCTGATTGGTCAATCAATCACTTTTACCTTTGTATAACACGTGCATTTTTGCCTATTTCTTAGAAAATCAGGTGTACATACATTTTTGTATTCTTCATCTTCCTATCACTAATTTCATCCATTAATTTCTAGGCTTTTAAGCCTTTTTCATATTTTTTTCTCTGTAATCCTATCTGTTCCTTTTCTAATACTGAGTATTTATGTTTTTGAGATCATACCAATTTTTTTTCTTATTGAACTTTTATTATTTGTTATCACTATTTTTTTGGTTGTTTTCCTTTAGATTTCAATATGCATGTACAAATTTTTCAGCTTTACTTATTCATGATTCAATTTAGATAGTCAGGTGTACTCATATGGATGATTTTGAGTCCAAGCTCAAAGATAATGGACTATTTTAGGCCTTTTCTCTCCAGGTTAATGATTGGTGCAACAAAGGTGTTTGATGGTATGCTTGAATTAAATAAAAAATGTACAAATTTTCTATACAATTTATTCCTCTGTCAATTTTGATGATTTTGGGTCAATATTTACTTTCTTTGGATTCTGGTGGTGAGTCAAAGCTAATATATTTTAATATAAAGGGAGATTATTATTGCATTTATACATAGTAGAAAATACTTACTTTTCTAAACATTGACATATTTGATGAGAGAAGAAAAAAAGAGATGTTGAGTTAGACATCGTCATTAACATTGTTGGCTTCTTTCACTGTTTGGGAGGGTGATGATGAGTCCAATATGACTACCAATTAATTGATTTTTTTTATGATAATGAGTCAAGGTATTTGTAAATTTTGAAAATGAATTTTTTCTAATGCTACTCTTCTATGTTGTTTGAACTCTTCAAAAATGTCATTAGTTGTGTGTTAGACTCTTCAAAAGTAGAGTACTTTTAGAAAATCTGATATCGGTGGTGCATCAAAATGAAGGGTCCATGCAACTTAGCTACAGACTGTTGTATATAAGGATATTAACTTCTATTGTTATGAAAAATACAATGATCATTTGCTTGAGTTTATTGGTTAATTTGAAAAATTTGTTGTTGGTGCTACTGCAAGAAGTTTAGATGAACTGCTCTGAATGCCTATGACAGTAAGAAATATTTTAGTATTTTCAATCTTTTTTTTTGTTAATTTCATTTGACAAGTACATACATAAGTTGAGCCCCATTGAGTTGTATACATACGTTAATTCATCTGCACTTCATTTGCACTATATTATTCTCTATGAACTACAACATCAAAATCGTAATTATATATGTTGTTTGTATAGTTAAATTAAACTTCAAAATCATTGAACGACTGATTTCAGAAATTCTCAATTGATTAAAGGTAAGGAGGAAGTCATAGTTATGCTTCACTATATTAGTCTATAGTAGTTGTTTGAGAAAACGAAACATAAGTAATGAATTGGTGGTGATTTAATTGATTAACACGAGGGGAAAAAATAACACTTCTACTGTATAGTTTTTCTATATTTTTTGTTATCTCTACCAACATCTCACTGATGATCCCGTTGTATCCATTGACCTATTGTTCCAACGTAGTGCGTGCATTATTTCAGTTTTGAGTAATAAAATTATGCATCATTGAGTTGTAATTATTTAGCTAGACATTTATGTTAATTTTCAATCTACTGAAAATATCCAGAAAGTTTTGGTACTCGATGTTATTAACTGATCTATTAAAAAGCGTCAAATTCTTTAGTTATTTTCGATTAACTCAAAGTTGTTATATGGTGTAACATACCAAATATGTTTTCTGCAACTTGATTAGTTACAAGATTACTTTTTGTTGAAATTAACCACTTCAATTTTTCTATATCTAAACAGGAAAAAGTATTTTACAAATATTATCTTGCTTGGATGATGGTGCGATACAAGCTGACAAAGTTTTGTTTTTTCAATCCCATTTTTTGAATGATCAAAGATTATCCAAAACACACATATAAAAGGACCGTCTCTGGCAGGAATAGAATATTATTTATATGGTTAAACAAGTTTTGACAGAGTAGAAATGTATTGTATTAGATGACTTATTTGACCTGTTGTATATTTGAGTACAAACTAATCAGCAACAACAAAGAAATGTTTAAAGAATCTTTTCAGTTGTTTCTTTTTAGCATTAGACAAATAAAAGTTTGATAGCTATAAAAACTAATATCTTTTTTCTTATTTTTGTGCACATTGAATTGTATAAAGAGAAGTATTGGTACTGATAAATAAACACATAAAATTTCTCCATAATTTCTTGTCTTCTGCATTTCTATTGTGGTAATAGAGCATCTAATATCTTTGAAGATAAGACATCATATATTAATTTATAAGAAAAAATACTTGAAATGGATCAACCAAAGAAGTTTTCTATTTATACTTTTA